>JAJGRX010000955.1:0-600000 GCA_025461125.1 Carex kokanica | reverse complement strand
CTATGCATAGCACGGATGGCTAGTGTACTACGGCTCAATATGGTACTTTTTAAAATCCTAACGGTCGATCCGACCGTTCAATGTGATAACCATATGAATATGTACTTGCAAACTAAATTTTATATTTTTTCGAATTTTTTTACTATTTTTTCAGATAGGTAGAATTTTGATGGTCCAGAATTGTCAAAAAACACTGATTTTTCTACCTATCTAAAAAAATAGTAAAAAAATTCGAAAAAATATAAAATTTAGTTTGCAAGTACATATTCATATGGATATCACATTGAACGGTCGGATCGACCGTTAGGATTTAAAAAGTACCATATTGAGCCGTAGTAAACTAGCCATTGGTGCTATGCATAGCACCATAGCCTCACTCTTCATATAATTTTTAAGGGTAATTATATGTTATTTCTTGATTCCTTCCTTCATTTTTTCTCCAACTAACTAACTTCATTTTCTAACTATAATAATCAATTATAATTAACTAGTGGTCCCTACAAATTAATTAGTAGATTTTCTCCTTCTATTTCTTTTCTCTCTCCCTCCCTCTTCCTCTTCCACCTCCACCTCCCCCTTCCACCTCCGCCTCCGCCCGTCTCTCTCTCTCCGCCTCCGCCTCCCACCTCCGCCTCTCCTTCTCCGCCTCTGCCTCCGCCTCCGCCTCACACGACGAGGATGAATACATGTTCAATGATAGATGAATACTTGCACGACGAGGGTGAATACTTGCGCAACGGATAATTCGAAAGTATGTCATCATGGATCTCATTTTAAAGAAAAAATTATGTAGAAGACGTTCGTGGTTTTAGATTTGCAAAATTCGTCACAGATCGTCTGAAATATTAGTTAGATTGAACGAAGAAAAAAAAAACCACCTCTAAAAACGTGTAAAAGATGAGTGTGATATGTCCAATTTTTTTTAAAAATACTTAATATATCAGGGTGAATACTTGATGTATTACATGTGAATACTTCATATATTATAGATGAATACTTGATGTTATTTTCACTTGCGGTGACGGTTATGCGGTCCCCACGGTAGTTAGTGATGGCGGTTGTGCGGTCCCCCCACTTAATTACGCGTTTTCTTTTGTTTTTAGCGGACGGCAGTTGTGGTACCCTACTATCTCCGCGTAATTAATGCTCTTAATGTCGTAATATTTCTATATATAATTCTTTCTCAAAGATGAGTACTTTTATTTATATGGATGAATACAACTCGTGTTAAGTGTGAATATTTTTTCGCAAATCGTCCCCTACTAATTCCACCACTTATCTCCGCATATTACTGTGGTTCCCTACTTATCTGAAGTCGCGGTTGTGCGATCCCACCATACCTTCATGTACTCTTTACACTTACACGACGAGGATGAATACTTGTTCAATGAGAGATGAATACTTGCGTACGAGGTGTGAATACTTGCGTAACGGACACCTCGAAAGTATGTCATCATGGATCTCATTTAAAAGAGAAAATTGTGTAGAAGACTTTCGTGATTTTAGATTTGAAAAATTCCGCACAGATCGACAGAAATATTAGTTAGAGTGAACGTAGGAAAAAAAACCACTTCTAAAAACGTGTAAAAGATGGGTGGTAATGTTTCCTTATATAATTATTTCTCAAATATGAGTACTTTTATTTACATGGATGAATACTATCTGGGTCAAGTGTGAATACTTTTGCGCAATATGTCCGTCGGTAATGCTGTGAAGGCAGTTGTGGTCCCCTACTAATTTCAGCAGTTATTAACTATAATATTGTGGTTCTCTACTTATTTTCAGTTTGTGGAAAAATAGAGGATGAATGATGGGGGAAAGCTAGGCCCTCCCAATTTTTAAAGCCTAGGAGATCTACCGATTGGTTTCCTTTGCATATTTAATGAAGGTTAGGTTCCAGAAAATAAATTACTAAATTGGGGATAGCATTCATATTCAGCTAATTATATTTAAAGTCAGCACCTTTGTTTTCTTCTTTTTTTCTTTTTCTTTGTAATTTGATAGATGACAGGGATTACCACAAATCATGCTCATATCTCCAATGTGGATAATTCATTTAGAACTATCTTTCCTTTTTGTTTTCATTGCAGACAGTTAGAGCTAAGAAAGCTATACCCATTATAAGGCTTTCCATTAGTAACTCGTGGTTTATCAAACGGGCTCTTGAGGAAAAAAATCAATCTTAAATGCGAGGTGCGTCAAGGTGATCCGCTTTCACCTTCAATTTTCATACTTGCCATGGATTTCTTTGCAAGGTATCTCCAGAGACTAGAACACACAAATGCGATAAGGTTGCCGTTTGAAAACATGCGCTGTGCCCTCTTTACGCGTATTTATGAAAACGAACCCAAACCAAGCACAGGCAGTCAAAATAGCGATACTGGTATTTCAGCATGTATCGGACCTTGCCATAAATTTGGAAAAATCCGAACTTCTGCTGACCAATGTAGACGGGCAACAAGGAGATCAAATTGCAGGACTGTTGGGGCGCGCAATCAAACAGTTCCGTTTTATGTATCTTGGAATACCACTGTCAGACAAGAGACTACTGAAATCAGCATACCTGGACCTCCTGCACAAGTTCAATACAAGACTTGAGGGCTGGGCAGTGAAATTCTTGTCAATTGCGGGAAGACTGGTACTCCTCAATTCGATCCTATTAGCACTACCTATACATTACATGGCGGTTCTCAGGTTACCGGAATGGGTCTTGCAAGAAATTGATAAAGTGAGGCGCAAATTCTTGTGGCATGGGGTCACTGACAAGGAAAAGGGATTCAACCTAGTCGATTGGGAAATAGTATGTCAGCCTAAGCAATTGGGAGGGCTTGGAATACTAGATCTAAGGACATTTAATTCGGCAATGCTATTGAAGTGATACTGGAACTGGTTTAAACTAGAAAACAAAATATGGAAACCTATACTCATAACAACCACAGGCACAGAGCATTACGTACCTGACACAATCACTTTCCAACAGATCAGAAATGAAATAAGAGATTTCTTCAATTTCTCAGTAAAATTCACACCGGGGAATGGCTCGAAGATATCAATGTGGGAGCACAACTGGGGTTCAGGAATCATGCGGTACCAACTCGCATGCTTATACACATATGCACGGGACACCACAATCACACTCCAACAGGCTTGGCATTTACAACACCTGGCAGACATGTTCCAACCAAATCTTTCAGAGGAGGCCCAGACGGAATTGGTGACCCTCACGGCTCACGCAGAGCATTCAAAGGGTGTCGCTGCAACAAAATCAGCCAGATGACCTCACATGGGTATAGACAGCTGCAGGAGAATTCAGTGTGCAGTCGGCTTACAGAACATTGAAAGGGGGACCAACCACTGACACAAATGAAATTACGCATACGCGCCACCCAAAATGAAAGTATTCGGATGGCTGGCTACTTCAAAGCCTGTAAATCAATTTGATATTTACAAAAAAATTCAAACTGATAAGTTCTCATAGGAGATTGGAATCTTGTTGTTAATTACTTAGTATTTTAAGTAAAATATCACAAATAATCATGATCGACCATTTATCATTTAGATTTGATACTTAATTGCGTATCGATGAACAAAATAATCTTACAAAAGTGGTTAGGGTAAAAGAAATATATGATATGCTTTATTAAGGTTGTCAATAATATTTACTATAGAAACAAAAAAAAAATATATTTACTATAGTCGGATTATAAAATTTTCAATCCCTGACAAATTAATTAAAATAAAATTATTTAATCCGGCCTTTATGTTTTGTGGTTGGACTCTGCGAATTTGACGGATTTCATGATAACAAAACTATTTTAATTCAAAGTTTGGATCGGATTATCTGTTCTGATATTACTATAGATATTAGAGTTTGGATCGGATTATCTGTTCTGATATTACTATAGATATCAGAACAGACAGAGGTGGTTGAGAATAGGTTATTTTTTATGTTAGACTATTTGGAATAATTTATTTTGTGTTTAGTTGGAATTGAATAGTTAGAATAGAGAATTCAACTTTTCTGTCTTATTAGAATAGTTATTTTTATAAAAAATAAATTTAACGATTCTAATAAAACAAATAACAAAAGAACTATTTTAACTATTTTTATTTTGAAACTAAACATACCCACATATTACAACAAATTCCTTTTTTGTAATTTGGTACCAGGGAAAACAATAAACAAGCCACAGAGTCCAAATAAATGTGCTTGGCCTTCATGACAATTGACAACCCAGATGAATCACATGGTGGGGGACATATAATTTGGTTGGAAACGATGTCACATCAACAACAAACAAGATGAATTGCTTGAGAAATGTAGTTTTCTAAGAAAATAAAAAATTAAATTATCAAAAAAGAGATTAAATGTTTTTTTCTTCAAAAAATAGATGGAACCGAACTATCAAATATACATTGAATTCGGTTCTCGTAGTTTCCATAACTTTCTTATTTTATTATTAATTTCATTAAATAAACGCTAAAGTTGTTCATGTGTAGTATGTACCGAGAGTACGAGACCAAATCAACAGTTCGATTTTAATAGTTTTCAAATTTTGTGCCGGTTGGTGTGGATATTGTAGAAATCAATGGACCAAATCATTGATTCGGTTCAACCTCCTTGCGACTGAAACAATATTTTGATTCCATTTATTTTTCGATGAAAATTAACAATCAATCTCTTTTACGATAATTTGATTTTTAATTTTCTTAAAAAAATCGAGAAATGAGGACTACGACAGGAAATTAATTTGATAATATTGATTAATTAATATTTTACATAAATTGTCATCAATCGTTCTCGATTTATAAAATTAAATGCACAAACTCCCTAGACTAAAAAAAAAAATTAATTTAATTTTTAATTTTTACTAATGTTTTGATTTATTATTAGTTGTTAAATAAGTTTTGTTAATACCCAATCTCAGTTTTGTTAATTCTACGCTTCGACCATACATAAATGTTCAAATTGAATGAATAAATGTACAAATTGTTTGTAGGCTTACGCAGTGCGGCCCAATTGATCTTCTAGCTGTTGATTTAATTTAGTAAATTCCTTTTAATTATCTAATGTCCGGCCCAATAAAATTTTAGTTTAATTTTGGGCCGCCAAAGAATGACAAGTTTTGATCCATAGAACTTCAATCAAGTAAAACCTTTGTTTCTTCCTTCGCGCCGCGCGTTCGATATTTTTCTTCCTCAAAGAGTTCTATGGATTCTCAGTTGCCCCCCATTTGAGTTAGGTTTTACTCAGTTCGGTCAAAACCCCTTACATACTTCTCTAACAACTAACTAACCAGCATAATCAGTGCGAGTATGAGTCGGAGTTTGTTTGTGAGGAGGCTCCGCCACATCCATCAATTCACCACACCATTCCCCTCCTCCATCCATCGCCTCCTTTCCACCACTCCAGCGCCACTCCCTAACCCTAACTTTTCCATTGAATACCTCATCCAATCATGCGGGCTCCCTTCAGACAAGGCGATCCGGGCTTCCAAGAGGATCCAGCACCTCAAATCCCCCAATAATCCCGATGCTAATCTCCAGTTCCTGAGACAAACGGGCATCAGCGAATCTGACATCAGAACTTCTGTTTCACGGGACGCTCGCATCCTTTGCTCTAGTGTGGAGAACATCTTGAGACCAAATGTGGCAAAGCTACAAGAAGTCGGCATCTCCATCGAAGACATCTCATTTATCATTTCCTGCCATCCTAGTGCGTTTACTCTCAATTTTGTTCCAAAAGTTGACTTTTGGATGCGGGTTCTAGGCTCGGTAGAGAATCTGTCTGTGGTCCTCAAAAGGTGCGGATATCTCCTCCAGAGCAGCTTGGAAAAGGTCATTGTCCCCAATTTTTCCTTCCTTGAAGAGCAATGTGGGTTATCTCTTTGTCAAATTGTCCAGCTGATTAAGTGCCAACCTAGATTTATCAACTCGAGAACTGAAACTTTGAAGATGAAAGCTAAGAGAGCTGATGAGTTGGGCGTTGCTCGTTCATCAACAATGTTTATTTATGCATTAGTTGTTGTAAGCAGTCTGAACCAGCATATCATAGATGCAAGGCTAAATAACTTGAAAAGCCTTGGGCTCTCACAAGAGGAGGTAACCACTCTTGTCAGTACAAACCCTATGATATTGAAAGTAAAAGAGGAGAATGTGTGTTCTAAAATACAGTTTTTGATCAAGGATATGGGTTGTGATAATTTGCAATTGGTCAGAAATCCATCTCTGCTCATGTTGAGCTTGGAGAAGCGGCTGATCCCCCGCAGCCTTGTCCTGAAGCTTGTGGAGTCGAAAGGATTGCCAGTGCCAAAAACAGGTTTTTTTTCTTTTGCAAGAAAAAGTGAGAAGCAGTTTCTCAAGAAGATTGTTGTTTCATATGAACACGCCATTCCGGGGCTGCACCGAGCCTACACTGACGCTTGTTCTGGGAAAACTTCAGCCAAGGAATGGTTTAAGAGTATATCAATTTGATTTGCTTGTTATTTGGGTTTTTATTTTATTCCTTCCCTGTTTTTTTTTCATTACTTTTCCATTCAAGTGAGCACTTAATACTGACATGCTAAAATGACTCCAAATCAATTCAGTTGCTTGTCCTATTTGGAATGAATCTTATTTTTCAATGCAGTTTTGAATTTGTTGTTTGTCAGTAGTGTTTGCTTAATTGTGAACATAAAGCCACTGTGTATTGTTTACAGTGCAAAGAAGTTCCTTTTGAAAGGTTTTGAAGAGAGAGAACAGTGTTTTAACTTTTAACCTTTTCCAAGCTATTTTAAAAATAAATTTGGTCTTGGATCATTATTGTAAATATTTTAGTAGTCCTGATCATTTTTGTTTAAATAAAATCATGTTATAAGTGAGTTAGGTAACACTTATGCTGATATTTTTCATATTTTATTTCTCTCTTTAGTTGCAAATATCTGGTTTTTTCTAGTGTTTAAAACACTTATTAGCCTAATAAAAATTGTTCTTTCCAAACTTTATTATCAATGTTTGAATGTTCTCTTTCTATTTTATTTTTATTTTCTTATCTTTGCACATGCTTAGTAATGTGTGATTTGAGCACAATTGGTACTCAAGAGTTTAAATTAGATTTTGAATTCATTAGATCCCAACAACAAAAAGTTAAATTAAGATGCTCATTCACCCCCTTCATCTTTAGAGACACCTATGCTAGGAAGACCTTATCATTGACAGTATATTTAATTAACAACAAATCACAAAGTATATTTGATTTATTAAAAATTAATTAACAACAAATCACAAAGTATATTTATTTTATTAAAAATTAATACACATCCATCTAATGGAAAAAACATAATTATAATAAAAGAGGAGTATTAAGGACATGCTAAATAAGATCTAAAATTAGCACTAAATGAAAGAAGTTTCATTATGGATTTCAATATGAATATAGGCTTACCAATAAAACAATGGCCAATACCAACTGAGTTGGAGCTTGAATTCAGGAGAAGAGCTAGTGAAACTCATTTTTCTTCATGACGTGTGTGTCTACATATCTAGAAGAATATGTGTTTTTGATTTGGATGCGCCGTAATCTTGTTTGAAATAAAAATATATATAGTTCTTACGCCGCAGGCTGTATATATAACTTGAGGAGGGTTCAAATGCCTTCATTTTTTGTGCCTCCACCATATCTTCATTTTTTAAAACTTTAATAACTCAAAATTTAAAACTTAAAAGTCAAAATAAAACCGTTGGATGTGATCTATATCATTTTATCTATGTGCTATAAAAAAATATCACATTTTGATTTTGTTTTAATGTGAATCAATAAGTTGAAAAATCAACGTCTAGAAATTATTCACATTAGTACGTTTTTTACAAGCTCTTGATGACAACCAAAACAAAATTGAAATGTTATAATTTTTTACACGTGCATAGATAAAATGATGTAGATCATATCCAACGGTTTTATTTTAACTTTTAAGTTTTAAATTTTGAGTTATTAAAGTTTTTAAAAATGAAGGCATGAAAAATGGAGGCATTTGAACCCTCCTCGTATAACTTTTAGGTTCTAAAAAAAATATGGTTTAGGGTTTACGAAAGTATGCCATATGAAATAGAAAAACTTAATTTTTCGGATGCAAATGAATAAAGGGAAGAAGCTTGTATAGAAAATTATTAATGATTTAGAAAATGTCTAGCACATGAATGTGTCATGTGAGTATATCGAAGCATAACTATATTGCACAAGCAGAATAGAAAGTGAAATAGCTTAATAATCTATACCATATACATGATTAAATAACATTTCATTACAAATATAGCGCCATAGCAAAAAAAAACTAATATTTAACATTCATAGTCCGAAATAACATCTCATTGAGGCACATGTAGCCCCCTAATTTGAACATTTTTATTAAAAAAAAACCTAAGAAATGAAAGTTGTATGGGTATCGAATTTTCTCCAAAGTCACAAGTCACGGTTCTTTTCCAAATATTTCATATTGAAAATATAATTAAGGCAGGACTATTCTTCTCCTTTACGGAATTGGTCCAAATTTGATCCAATATTTAATCAAAATGTCCGATTTATATTGAAATTTGTGCAAATAATTTTTAAGATTGTTTCAGTGAAGTGTGTACAAATTTTAATACAAGTCACAGGAAGGAATTCACATCCTTTCCGGTACTGTAAAAGAAAATCTTTTAGAATTATTGGATTCGAAATGTTCTTTTTAACTTTGCACGAATCTCAAAGTCTAATAATACTGCCCCTGCGTTAGCCTAAATCTCAAAATGACTGAGAATTAATCTCAAACCATAAAGTCTAATAAACCCTAAACCAACCAGTCTAACAACTCCGCCACCTCAATCAATTAAATACACCATTCCCTTCCGCCATCCATCGCATCCTCTCCACCACTACCGCGCCACTCCCTAACCCTCACTCGGGCTTCCTTCGGACACAGGATCCAGGAGTCGAAGAAGATCCATCACCTCAAATCATCCGATAAGCCCGATAGTGTGCTCCTGTTCCTGAGACAAAAAGGGCATCAGTGAATCCGACATCAGAACGTCTGTTTCGCGAAACCCTCTCATCCTTTGCTCTAGTGTGGAGAACAACTGGAGACCAAATGTGGCAAAGCTGCAAGAGGTCGGTATCTCCATCAAAGGCATTTCATATATCGTTTCCCAAAGCCCTTGAGTGTTCCTGTCCAATTTTGTTACTAAATTTGACTTCTGGATGCGGGTTTTTGGCTCGGTAGAGAATCTTTCTCTGGTCCTCAAAAGGCACGCAGCTCTCCTCCATAGCCGCTTGGAAAAGGTCATTGTGCCCAATTTGTGCTTCCTTGAAGAGCAATTGGATGCGGGTTGTGATGAGTTGCAATTGGTCAGAAATCTATTTCTGCTCACGTTGAGCATGGAGAAGTGGCTACGCTTCTGGAGTCAGAAGTATTGCCAGTGGCTAAAAGAGGTTTTCTTTCCTTTTGCAAGACAAAATGAGAAGCAGTTACTCGAGAAGATTGTTCTTCCATATGAACACGCCATTCCGAGGCTGCACCGAGCCTACACTGACGTTGTTTCTGGGAAAACTTCAGCTAAGGAATCGTTTAAGAGTGTCTCAAATTGATTTGCTTGTTATTCAGGTTTATTTTATTCCTTCCCTTTTGTTTTTTTTTTCATTATTTTTCCCTTCAAGTGAGTAGTGATATGATAAAATGACTACAAGTTAATTCAGTTGCTTGTCCTAATTGGAATGAATCTTTTTTTAGATGCAATTTTGAATTTGTTGTTTGTCAGTAATGTTGGCATAATTGTGAACATAAAGCTACTGTGTATTGTTTACAGTGCAATTGATTTAAGTATTCGAGACGGCCAATTTTTTACCAGACCTGAACAACTTGTAAAGTGAAGTGAAGCACACTTGAATTAATAAGTCTTCTGGTGCTGTCAAGTAAGAAAGATGTAATTATTCATTATAATAGTTAACATATGACTAGAAAGGTGCCACCAAATATCAGAATTTCTACTATAACAATGACAAATCTGTTTCACATTTATTTTAGGGGTAAAGTTGTCAGAAGTCTGCTAAAATTTGGCATTGGCTGAATATTCCTTGTAGGGATTTGTACTTCTGATGCTTGTTCCATTGAGAGTTTGTAGAATGGAGATTTTCCAAGCTGCTGTGGAGGAGAGCTGCGCGCCTTTTGAGGACCAGAGACAGATTCTCTACCGAGCTGTGAACCCACATCCAGAAGTCAACTTTTGTCACAAAATTGGACATGAACACTCCAGGGCTGTGGGAAATGATATATGAGATGCCTTCGATGGAGATGCCGACCTCTTGTAGCTTTGCCACATTTGGTCTCCAGTTCTTCTCCACACTAGAGAAAAGGATGAGAGGGTTTCGTGAAACGGACGTTCTCGGACGTTCTGATGTCGGATTCACTGATGCCCTTTTTGTCTCAGGAACAGGAGCACACTATCGGGTTTATCAGGGGATATGAGGTGCTGGATATTCTTGGAAGCCCGGATTGTCTTGCCTGAAGGGAGCCCGCATGATTGGATTAGGTATTCAACGGATAAGTGAGGGTTTAGGAGTGGTAGTAGTGGTGAGGAGGCGAATTGTTTGGTGAATTGACGGAGGTGGTGGATTCTTGTCAGAAACAGTCTCAGACTCATACTCTCACTCTGCTGGTTACTTAGTTGTTGGAGTATAATGCTGAGTAAAATCCTAACTAATTTAGAAACTAGAGATGAGATCCTGGTTCGTTGTAGCGTAGAGAGGAAGTTGCATGCTACGATCTGAGATCGTAATTGGGGGCGGAGGAGTCAATTTTGACTGGTCAAAGAAAGGCTGGGCATGCGGGTCACTCACTCTGTCAGGGTTTGTTTAAATGAGGAAGTGCTGCTCTCGGTCCCATGATTAATGACCTGAGCCATTAGAGTAGAAACGCTGCTGAGTGGCCAGCCAAGAGCAGAATGGAAGGCGCGGCGAGACACAAACTGGAGACAAAGTGAACGACTGGAGAAAAGCCTGTTGGGCCATGTCAGAAGTAAAGAACGACCTAGATGCTGAGTTTTCATGCTAAGAGCGATTTGAACTATTTAGGGCATTATTCTGAGTGTTTCTTTCACCATTAGCATTGTCTATAAATACTGAATGAATGTGCAGATTCAATTCAACGAATTAATTAGTAATTTTGTAGTTTCTACCGAGAATTGGCTTTTACCATTTGTATTCCTTTGTACTGAGATTAATAAAAATTGAGTTGATTCTTGAAATTGTTCTGTGTTTTGCGTTGTGTTCTCTAACATTGAACTCAGGAAAGCATTGCAGATGGAGGTTACGTTCTCTGACGTTGAGAAATTATTGAAATTGTCCGATTAGATCAGGGAAAACCCTAAACCCTAAACCCAATCGAAAAGCTAGGCAAAACAATGCTTAGATCAGGGAAACTAGTATTTTGTAGTGTAAGAAGTTGGAGTGATCTGCACTGCAAAATTAATGTAGGTATGTACCAGATGGGTATTATGACACATATTTAATTCCAGTTGTTTAACTCCTTTTTTCAGTGACAGTATAAAGCCACTTATCCAAATGGGATCAACAAAGTTGAAATCTCCATGTACAAGGCAGAAGCAATTCATGGGGCCATGGTGACACTCGAGAATCTCAGTCACTGCCCACATTCTGTGATAAATGTGTTCCTTGACTGGGTGGATGGTTGCAGTCTCGAGCCACATAACTCGGCATCGACAAGGTTGAGACTTGAGAGGTGCGGATGCGGGTGTACCTTCCTAATTATAATATAACCGTTTGAGTTACTAATTTGAGCTCTAATCTAATTAGACCAATTTACAGCTGTATATATATTCCAAATTACAGGATTGTATTTGTAAAATTGCAGATTATCAGTGTTCCTCTTATTGGATTGGGTCTTCTTGGCTATCTTCAATAGACCTCCGAATATGAGTGAAGTATTCAAATACATCAAGCTAAGACTAAATTAAAATAAATCTGAATACATTAGTGTAATCATTTCAGTTTCTACTATGAAACGGATTATATTATATATATGCCTTTTTTCAATTAAAAAACATTATTGTAATTAGGACTATAGTTTTGTAACCCTTGTATCAAAAACCCAATTACCAGAATTAAAGAAGTACATACCTTAAGCTGATCATGTCATCCTTCAATTTTACAAGTATCAGATGCACTTCTAATTTCTAAGGTATATATGTCTAAATTGAAAAATTAAGATTATATGACAAATTAAAGAATGTAATATAGTATGCATGCAAGTAGAATATTATTTAATAGGAGTGCAATGGAGCTGTCCATTCCAACAGCTACTGGAGATGATCACCAAGATGATTAGTTAGTTAGGCACAAGTTGTTAGTCAGTTAGACAATGTATCTAGATTAGAAGGCTTGATTTACTCTATATATACCAGTACTTGTAACTGTAAGCATTCATTCAAGAAATACAAAATATTCCAAATCTCTCTGTATCTTTCC
Source organism: Carex kokanica (assembly GCA_025461125.1). Classification (NCBI taxonomy): domain Eukaryota; kingdom Viridiplantae; phylum Streptophyta; class Magnoliopsida; order Poales; family Cyperaceae; genus Carex; species Carex kokanica. Next base: position 587,507 of record JAJGRX010000955.1, on the reverse strand, counting down.
TCTTATCTCTATTCTCTAAAACATATTATGGTATCAGAGCACTGATAACCTTCATTTTTTTTTTTACCTCTCTTCCGCTGAAACAATGTCTTCGAATACCACTACAGCTTCTAATCCTGCTTCTCCTTCTCCCTTTACCTCTGATTCTGTCATCCAGATCACCATCCCTGTCTCGACTAAGCTCGATCGCAATAACTTTCTTACCTGGAAATCGCAGATTGAGCCCGTTATTGATGGATTCGGCTTGGCTCATCACCTGGATAGCTCCCTGCCGACTCCTGCTACTCACCTCACCATTGACGGGCAATCGGTTCCCAATCCAGCTTTTCAACCCTGGCACAAACAAGATCGTCTCTTGCTAGGATGGTTGCGTTCTACCATCACTGGACCGATTCTCTCACAGTATGTGGCTTGCCAGTCGGTTGCTGCACTGTGGAAGTCTCTTCACAGTGTATTCTCGGCAATCTCTTCTGCACGAGTTATGGAGCTTCGCCGACTTCTTCAGACTACTACTCGCGGCGGTCGCTCGTGTAATGACTACTTTGAGCAGATGAGGAGTATTGCCGATCAGCTTGTGGCCGCCGGAGAACCGGTTCCTGACTCCGATCTGATTCGTTCCATTCTGTCCGGACTTGGATCTGAATTTAACTCGTTTGTAGTTGCTATTACCACAAGATCTGATCCGATCAATCTTGCTGATCTACACGGTTTTCTCCTCTCGCATGAGTCACTCATCACCTCGCAATCCATGGCTGGTTCGAATGCTTCTCTTTCTTCTTTACAGAATCCCTCTGCTTTTTACTCGGCTCCCAAATCGGGTTTTAAATCTGGTTATGGGTTTAGACCCGGTAACTCTAGATCCGGTCCTTCCCAGGCCCAGCGCCCTTCCTTCTCCTCTCATAACAGGCCGACTACTCCTCTTTTACCTACCCCTCCTCACAAGCCCAATGAAGCTCCGCGGCCTGCTAAGCCTATTAATCCTGATCGGGCCGTGGTTTGTCAGATTTGTTCTAAGAAAGGCCATTCGGCCAAGATATGCTGGTATTTGAGTGATGCAGCTGCTGCTCAAGCTGCTACTAATTCTCAGCCCCCTTTTCAGTCTAATCTGGCACAGACTGAGGCTCAGGTTTTTCATGCAAATGTGCCTCAGCAAGCTCCTGCTTCTGCTGGTGTTGACTGGTACTTGGATTCCGGGGCAACTCACCATGTTACACATGATTTGAACAACCTTTCTTCCTATATGCCATATGAGGGATTTGATGCGCTACATATTGGTAATGGTACCGGTATGCACATTAAACACATTGGTTCTTCTTCTCTTCTTTTATCTAATCACAGTTTTGTCTTGCTTGATGTGTTACATGTTCCAAGTTTTACTAAGAACCTCTTGAGCCTCTCCAAACTTTTAAGGGATAACAATTTACTAATTGAGTTTTTCTCAAATTTGTGTGTTATTAAGGAGCGCCACACATTGAGGCCGCTTCTTCAAGCAAGGCTCCTTAATGGTCTTTACCAAATCTCTTCCACTCCGCAAGCTTTCATTGGAGAGCGTGCTCCGGCGGATCTTTGGCATGCAAGACTTGGTCATCCCTCTTCTTCTACTACTTCTCGAATTTTACATGCTTTTTCTCTACCTTGTACTACCAATAAATTGTCCTTATGCCATAGTTGTTGTATGGCTAAGGCACACCACTTACCTTTTTTGGCTAGCTCTTCTTCTACTTCTAAGCCATTAGAGTTGATTCATTCGGATCTTTGGGGGCCCGCTCCTATTGTATCACACAATGGTTTTCGTTACTATGTGATTTTTGTTGATGATTTCACAAGATATACATGGATTTATTTTTTGCATACAAAGGATGAGCTTATTTCGGTTTTTACCTTGTTTAAATTACAAGTTGAGAATGTGCTCAATACTTCCATTAAAACTATTCGCACCGATGGCGGATCCGAATATAAACCTCTTACAAGGAATTTTCCTTCTATTCTTCACCAAAAATCGTGCCCTCATACGCCGCAACAAAACGGCATTTCCGAACGGAAGCATCGGCACATTGTTGAACTCTCCTTAGCTTCTATGAGTCATGCCGCTATTCCCGATCGATTTTGGGATGACATTTTTTCAAGTGTCGTCTACTTGATTAACCGTTTACCTTCATGCAACAACTCTTCTTCTCCTTATTTTTCTCTTTTTCGAAAGTCACCCGACTATGCGTTCTTGCGGGTACTTGGTTGTTTATGTTTCCCGTACATTCGCCCGTACAATGATCATAAACTACAAGCTCGGGCTAAGCCTTGTGTTTTCCTTGGCTATGCTCTTGCTCAAAAGGGGTACAAGTGTTTTGATTTAGACACACATAAAATTTTTGTGTCTCGACATGTTCGATTTGATGAATTTTCTTTTCCTTTTAGAAATTCATCCTTCTCAGGTGATTCTGGAGCTCAGGATGATTTTTCTGTTTCTTGGCTGCCTCTGCTTCAAGGCCAGCGCCTTCCAGTACTGCACCAGATCTGGCCTTCTCTCGGCCCCATTCTCCTACCTCAACTGGGCTTCAATTACACTCCTCAACTGGGCCTCCACCGATCCAACCCAGCCAACTTCCTCCTCCCTGCGTTGTACCCAATCCCATTCTTTCTTCAACTACTTCGAGTCCCTCCCAGGTTGTAGCGGATCTGCCACCTAGCCATAATTCTCATGCAACTCCTTCCATACACACTCCTGCGCAAACCCGGCTTCCTACTTCCTCTGACCGGCCTACTCCCTCCATCTCTGTTCATCCCATGACAACACGGTCTCGTGATCACACCAGGAAGCCCAAAACTTTTCCCAATCATGTGGCTCTCATCTCTACAGCCACTCATCCAGCTGATCCTACAACCTATAATCAAGCCAAAAATTTTCCTCATTGGGTCACCGCCATGACTCAAGAATTCAATGCTCTTCTTTCAAACAACACTTGGGTCTTGGTTCCCTATTCTCCTGAACAGAACGTGGTTGGCTGCAAATGGGTGTTTAAAACAAAGCGCCGTGCCGATGGCTCCCTTGAACGGTACAAAGCTCGTTTAGTCGCTAAAGGGTTTCACCAAGAGGAAGGGGTCGATTTCTTCGACACGTTTAGTCCTGTGGTTCGACCCACAACTATTCGTCTCGTTCTCACTCTTGCCCTCTCCTTTTCTTGGTCCATTCGACAACTTGATGTGCACAATGCGTTTCTTCATGGCACTCTTCAAGAAACGGTGTTTATGACACAACCACCGGGCTTTGTAGATGCTTCTAAACCGAATCATGTGTGCAAGCTTTCCAAAGCTATCTACGGTCTCAAACAGTCCCCTCGGGCATGGTTTAACACCCTAACAACCACGTTACTTGCTCAAGGTTTTCAAGGCTCTCAATATGACCCATCTCTTTTCTTTCGCATTACCCGTGATAGTACTCTCATAGTACTCATCTATGTCGATGATATAATAGTAACTGGCAGCAACACGAGCCTCATTCAGAGCCTTATCTCTTCTCTTCAAGCCTCTTTTGCACTTAAGGACTTGGGACCTTTGCACTACTTCTTGGGCATAGAAGTTTCGGCCTCTACCACTGGTCTTCACCTTTCTCAAGGGAAGTACATCAGTGACCTCCTTGTTCGAGCAAAGATGCATCAGGCCAATCCATATCCCACTCCAATGGTTCCAAATCAACCATTATCTAAGCAAGATGGCGACCCTTTCGATGATCCCAAGTTGTACCGGTCTATTGTAGGTGCTTTACAATACGCCACCCTTACACGGCCCGATATCTCGTTTGCGGTTAACAAAGTTTCTCAATTCATGTCTTCTCCTACCACTGTTCACTGGGCTGCTGTTAAGCGCATTTTGCGGTATCTTCTTGGCACAATTTCTCATGGCATTCTCTTAAAACCGGTTTCATCTTTTGTTCTACATGCGTATAGCGATGCCGATTGGGCCGGGTCCGTTGATGATCGTCGATCTACTACAGGTTTTTGTGTATACCTGGGCTCTAATCTCATCTCTTGGGGATCCAAAAAGCAACCGACGGTTTCACGTTCGAGTACGGAGTCGGAGTACCGTAGCCTTGCCTCTACTAGTGCTGAGCTTGTTTGGCTCCAGTACATGCTAACCGAATTGAAAATTTCTCTTGCTCATTCTCCTACCCTTTGGTGTGATAATGTCGGGGCTTCTTTTCTTGCATCCAATCCGATGTTTCACACTCGAACTAAACACGTTGAAATTGACTTTCATTTCATACGCGAAAGGGTTGCCAACAAGTCCTTGCTTATCTCCTTCATCTCTACTCATGATCAAATTGCAGATGCTCTTACCAAACCATTGTCAGCCCCTCGATTCCTTTTTCTCAGGAACAAGCTGACAGTTCATTCTTCCCCATCAGCTTGTGGGGGGGCTAATAGGAGTGTAATGGAGCTGTCCATTCCAACAGCTACTGGAGATGATCACCAAGATTATTAGTTAGTTAGGCGCAGGTTGTTAGTCAGTTAGACAATGTATCTAGATTAGAAGGCTTGATTTACTCTATATATACCAGTACTTGTAACTGTAAGCATTCATTCAAGAAATACAAAATATTCCAAATCTCTCTGTATCTTTCTTCTTCTCTCTAATCTCTAGAACCTTTTATTATTCTCACCTTTAGATGTTCTTTTGAAAAAGAAATGATGCAAGATACACCCATTTTTTTTTTTTATGGTAAAACTAACACATCAAAGGGCACAAATAATAGTTACGATCTTAATTTGATAAATATTTTTTTCTCCACATCAAACTTGCAAAGAAGTCCCTTCTCAACAAATGTTTGAAAAGAGAGAAGTGTTTTAACCCTTTCTAAGCTATATGTAAAAAACAAATTTTGTCTTACATCATTATTCTAAATTTTTTTAGTAGGCCTGGTTATTTTCTCTTACAAAAATTCACGTTATAACTAATATGACTTGGCAAAGCACTAAGTGAGTTAGACAATACTTATGCTGATAATTCTCACATTTTATTTCCTCTCTTTGATTGTAAATATCAGGCCTTCTCTAACATTTAAAATACTTATTAACCAAGTCAAAATTTGATCTATCCAAACTTTGTTATCAATGTTTGTATTTTCTCTTTTTATTTTATTTTTATTTTCTTATCTTCGCACATACTTAGTAATGTGTGATTTGAGCACAGCTTGTGCTTGAATTTAAATTAGATTTTGAATTTGGTTAAATACCAACAACAACAAAATTAAATTAAGATGCGCATTCATCGACTTGGTAGTCCCTATCAAGCATCTCAAGAAAAAACAAGATGCGCATTCATCCCCTTCATCTTTAGAGACACTTATGCTAGGAAGACCTCAGTGATGGTTGTAAAATATCATATGAGATCATTGTGATTTGTGAGTCCGTCAATGATGACACCGTCACTGATGATATTGAAAAATTGTCTCTAGTTTTGAAAAACCACTGCAATTGAATTCTAGATATAATTAACAACGAATCACAAAGAAGATTTAATTTATTAAAAATTAATGCTCGTCCATCTAATGGAAAAAAATAATTATAATAAAAGAGGAGTATTACGGTTGCGATAAATAAGATCTAAAATTAGCACTAAAAGAAAGAAAATTGATAAATGGCTTTCAATATGAATATAGACTTACCAATAAAACAGTGGCCGATACCAACCGAATTGGAGCTTGATAAGAGTTAATGAAACTCATTTTCTTCATGACATGTATGCTTGTGTGTCTAGAAGGATATGTGTTTTATATTTGGAGTATTTCTCGATGGTGGTGGTGGTGGTGGTGGTTGGAGGGGGAAGGGCGTTTGTAAGGGAGGAGTGTGCCGCAATTTTGATTGAAATACAAATTTTTATAGTCCTTACACCGCAGTCTTTATATATAATTTTTAGGCTTTACAAGAAGTATGTTTTTGAGATTTACAAAAGGTATGTTATATGAATTTGAGTATATCAAAGCATAAATACATTAGACAAGCGAATAGAAAAGTTTCTTCTTTTCTGGGTTCAAATGGGGAAAGGGAAGGGGCTTATATAGAAATTTATTGCATTGCAATACAGTCTAAGGCCAGGGGTGTTCTCCCACACCAAGTTACAGGAATAAATTAAGTTGATCATATTGATTTTCGGTTCGGTGGAAAAATTATCGAGTACACTGAAAATAAGGCATCTCCTGTATGGTCTCTACTCTATAGACCATGAATTTGTACTGAAAATGTTTCAGTTTCACAGTCAACAGTTGTACGGTTTGATGGTAATGGTTTTATGTCCTACCGACTGCAGTGAAGATTCAAATACAAATTTTGAAAAAAATTGAATTAGAGTTTAAAATTGAAAAGAGGTAGTGCAGTGAATGCGAACTTTTTAATAATATAAAGTGAAATTTATGTATATATCCATCAATACTAGATGATTTAAAATTTATTCATCATATTTTTCAAATTAGTTATTTTTAAATGATTTTGTTAATATTCTCATTTTTTATTCAATAATTTAAAATACATATTAATATTAATAACAAAAAGATAAATTGAATGACTCAAGTGATTAATGTTAGATTATTTTGTTAATATTCTCATTTTTATTTAATTAATTACTTGATCTCTCAAAATAATTAATGTTAGCATTGTTCAATCTGAATAGGTTATTTTTTCATCACCTTTAAGAATTCTACTTGTTTCACTATCCACTAGCTTACATACATGGTAACAAATGAATAATTTGGGTTCAGTTCAGCAGGGTCAAAAATTCGTGATTCTGAAATAATTCGGAATTACAATACGAGACCTCAGTGCATATTTAATTCATTACCTATGATTTACTATACGAGATACTTCTTGTATTTGCTATAGAAGATCAACATAAAAAAGTATGATGTATTGTGGAGAACTGTGTAGAGAGGAGAGGACTGGGTTTCACATGGGTTAAATAAATGCAGAATTGGGAACTGTGCAGAAAGGCCCGGGTATTCCGAACAAAACGCGAGAAAAATGTGAATAATTCGTAAAATTCGTTAAATTCGCTAATTATTCGCGAATAATTTGGAAAAAAATCGTTCAACCGAATTATACGTCGTTTCAATCGGCTCAGACTCAAATCCGTGTTATTCGCGAATAACTCGCGAGTCATGTTACTATGTTTACATAGAGGGGCCGCACGAGCAAACACGAACATAGCCATAATTTTCATCAGGTTTAAGCAAAAAAAAATTGACAGTAAAATTTAGTTTTAATTGAAACAAAAAATTAACTTCAACTAAGTTTTAACATTATAATAAAATAATATTCTGATTGATGAATTTAGAAATTAAATTGTGATTCTAGATTTAGAGAAAAACCTGCAGGTTTATAAAATTAGAAATTAGAAAGAAGATACTTTTCAACTGAGAGATTGTACATGTAGCTCACAAATCATCATATCATTTTCCTTCAAAATCTTAAAATTTTCTCCATTAAATTTTGCGAAAAATTGAGGTACATGTAGCCCCCTAATTTGCAAATTTTAATAAAAAAAAAAAAGTTGTATGGATATCTAAATTTCTGCAAAATCATAAGTCTCATTCTTCTCAAAATATTAGCTCACATTGGAAAAAATAAAAATTAGGGCAGGTCAATTCTTTTCCTTTTCGGAACTACGCAATTTCACCGGCACCGGCTCAAATTCGGTACGATATTTGGTTGGAACGTCCGATTCGCATTAAGATCGTGCAAATAACTTCAAGATTCGTGCGTATGAAATGCGTCCCCATCATAATGCCAGTCAGCCGACAGTGAGCATCAGCCTGCGCCTCCTCCATCTACAACCTCCTCTCCACTCTACAACACCAAAATCTCTCCTCTCTAATTTCGACAATTTACTAAGCTCCGCAACCGACAAAGGTCAAATTCGGTCAAAATCCTTACTTCTCTACCAACTAACCAATCAGCAGAGAGTGAGAGTATGAGTCTGATTCTATTTCTAAGGAGGCTCCGCCACCTTAATCAATTCAATACACCATTCCCTTCCTCCATCCATCGCCTCCTCTCCACCACTACCACTCCAGCTCCACTCCCTAACCCTCACTTTTCCATTGAATACCTAATCCAATCGTGTGGGCTCCCTTCAGATGCCGCGATCCGGGCTTCCAAGAAGATCCAGCACCTCAAATCCCCCGATAAGCCCGATGCTGTGCTCCTGTTCCTGAGGCAAACAGGCATTAGCGAATCTCACATCAGAACTTCTGTGTCGCGGAACCCTGGCATCCTTTGCTCTAGTGTGGAGAACATCTGGAGACCAAATGTGGCGAAGCTACAGGAGGTCGGCATCTCCATCGAAGACATCGCATGCATCATGTCCCGCTGCCCTAGGGTGTTTCAGTTCAATTTTGTGCCAAAAGTTGACTTCTGGATTCGGGTTCTTGGCTCAGTAGAGAATCTGTCTCTGATCCTCAAAAGGTGTGCAGCTCTCCTCCATAACAGCTTGGAAAAGGTCATTGTGCCCAATTTGTCCTTCCTTGAAGAGCAATGTGGCTTATCTCTTTGTCAAATTGTCCAGCTGATTAAGTGTCATCCAAGAATTATCAAATCGAGGACTGAAGTTTTGAAGATGAAAGCTAAGAGAGCTGAGGAGTTAGGCATTGCTCGTTCATCACCAATGTTTGTGTATGCATTAGTTGTTGTAGGCAGTCTGAACCAGCATATCATAGATGCAAGGCTAAATAACTTGAAAAGCCTTGGGCTCTCACAAGAGGAGGTAACCACTCTTGTCAGTACAAACCCTATGGTATTGAAATTAAAAGAGGAGAATGTGTGTTCTAAAATACAGTTTCTGATAAAGGATGCGGGTTGTGATAATTTGCAATTGATCAGAAATCCACTTTTGCTCACGTCAAGCTTGGAGAAGCGGTTGATCCCCCGCAGCCTTGTCCTGAAGCTTGTGGAGTCGAAAGGATTGCCAGTGCCAAAAAGAGGTTTTCTTTCTTTTGCAAAACAAAGTGAGAAGCTGTTTCTCGAGAAGATTGTTCTTTTATATGAACACGCCATTCCGGGGCTGCACCAAGCCTACACTGACGCTGTTTCTGGTAAAACTTCAGCTAAGCAATGGTTTAAGAATATCTCAAATTGATTTGCTTGTTATTTAGGTTTATATTTTATTCCTTACCTTTTACTCTCTTTTTTCATTATTTTCCATTCAAGTGAGCACTTATTTGGGATATGTGGGTTACTACAAGTTAATTCAGTTGCTGTAACTCACATGTCCTCGTTGGAATGAATCTATTTTAAAAAGCAATTTTGACTTTGTTGTTTGTCAGCAATGTTGGTTCAATTGTGACCATAAAGCCACTGCGTATTTTTTGCAGTACAATTGATCGAGTATTTGGCACAGCCAATTTTTGACCTGATTTCAATGAGTCCCTAATGCCTTAATACACTGTCTTGTTGTGTCAGTAACTAAATGGTATGCCCCTTCACTGATATATAGGTTTAACTGAAATAAAATGTTAAGCTTCCCAATGACCCATTTGGAATATCTTAGGGAGATAATACTTCTAAATTGTATACATAACCATAACATTCGTCATGTTGAGCATGCCTTACTTACAATGTTGTGGACCCATATTTATCTTTCAGAAAAATGTAGGACACCTACCCTTCTGAACCCGATTCAATCCGACTTATTAAGAACCTGCTATTGTTAAAATGCTGATTACATAATTGTTTTTACCAAGGTTCTAAATAGCGTTTATAGCGTCGTAGCGGGAAGGCTAAAAAAAAAGCTATAGCGAATAGCGTCGCTATAGCGGAAGCTATTCCAAATAGCGTTTTTTTTTTTTACATTTCGTATATTAAATATTTATACTAAATATCAACATTATCTAAAGTCTCATAGAACAATAAATAACACCAAAGTAATTAAGAAATTATAATATTCATATTGAACCCGTACAAAGTCCAAATTGCAGTTCAAAATATCCATAGTAATATCATAAACTATCGATTTTTCCTATTAAAAATATCTTAAGCATCATGATTCTGACATAATCTTTTTTTTTTTCTATTCAAGTTTTAATTTCGGTTTGGACTTTTTTTCTATTCAAATTTCAATTTCTATTCCCAATTTCAAATTGATTTATCTGTAGCAAGTAGCAACAAATTCAATTTTGGTTTGAGATTTTTTTATCTTTATTTAAAACCCATATAAATTGCTTAAAAAAAAAAAAAACCCATATTGTATAGCGCAAATAGCGGACCGCTATAGCGGCCGTAGCACAAATAGTGCATTTTGATGTCATAGCGTAGCGTTTGGGGTCCAAAAACACTATAGCGCGCTATTTAGAACACTGGTTTTTACTGCTAGAACTTGTGGTGTTATCACAAAGATATTGGAGATGTATGTTTCATCACAATTGTTTCTATTAAATTTATATTGAAGATTTTCAGTAACCATGTTTTGGCTGGTAGCCTGGTACAATTAGGTGTGGCTTTTATAAGGGTATTAAGGATCACTTTCCAAAAAAATTTGACTTTGATTAGCCTGTTTTTGTCTTTTTACCTGTACTGAACCAAGCACCATGGTGCCAATCAAGTGCAGTTTCATGAAAAAATGAACCTCTAATTTCAATTCTTGGTCACCTCAAGCAAATGATAAAAAATGAAAAAAATGAAAATGAAGTTGATAAATTTACCCAAAATACATCCAGATGTTACATACATAACATCTAATATACATTTAATCCAGTAAAACATTTTGTTTTGTTTCTACCGTTAAACGTGGACCTTAAGCATACCTACTGTAGGGGTGAACCTGGCCTGACATGTATTTATTTTTAATAAAATGAAACATCCCACTAATGAAAAAACAATTGCTGATGAAAAGTTTTAAGTGAAGCTTGCTTGAATTAATACTAGTGCTGGATTTAGTAAGTCTTCTAGTATCATCATTTCATAAAGATGTAGTTATTGATTATAATAGTTAACAAATGACTAGAAAGTAGAAAGGTGCCACCAAAAATCAAGAATTTTTATGTGGCTAACTTGAAGAACAAATTCTTAGTTTGAAACAATCTGAGCACATTGATCCCGCAAGACAATGGCACTTGTTTCTTCTGTAACAATGACAAATCTGTTTCCCTAATATTTTAATGTTGTCAAAAGTCCGCAAGAATTTGGCATTGGCTGAATACTTCTTGTGGGAGTTTAATACTTCTGATGCCAGTTCCATTAAGAGTTTGTAGAATTGAGTTTTTGAAAGGGCAAATTGGGAATTTGGGTTTACAGGGGAGGCTAGTTTTGGCTGTTTCACGCCGCATTTGGCATAATTGTGAACATAAGGCAACTGTGTATTGTTTACAGGCCTTGGTTCACTGCTGTGGAACCAGGATTGTTACTCGTACCAAATCTTCTGTAGAATCCTTGTAAAAGCACAGATTAAAGAAATTCGAACTGATTGAAGGTGCCAATGGTTGTTTAAATATGACGATCCACTTGTTCAAATGATCCCCAAGGGAGGAGAATCTGGCGGCACACATCCCGGACTAAGCAATTCTTTTTTTTATATATACTAGTTAAGTACCCGTGCTTTGCAACGGGGAATGAAATGAATAAAATAATTTTTGAGGAGCGACATAGAATGAATAACATGAATTTTTAAAAACTAAAAATGAATTTTTTGTAGAACATAAAATGAATAAAACTATTTTCAGGAACTACTTTGAAATTCTGAGAGACATTTGCCTGTATTAAGAAATCATTTAAGATCTCAATTTGAAAACACAATTTTCTATTCAATCTAATTATTTTTTTAGAGTAATATCATATATTATATATAGTGCTTTTAAGAGTTGCTCTTCAATTCTTGCCTTGTCTCCAATTGCTTTAATACTGTTGAATGCTGCATATCAGAAAAAAAACAAACAAACAATGCTCTTGGTTAATGAAATAATTGTGAACTTGATTGATTGATATAACACAAACATGATAAAGTACTATTCAAGCAATTTTATTGTCTGGGAGTGAGGCTATGATACTATGCATAACGCGGATTGGTCTGTACTATGGATCAACATTTCCTCTTTCAAAGTCCAAACAGTTGATCTGAACCATTCAACATGGTTTCCATATGAAAATGTACTATCAGATCAAACTTCACAATTTGAAAATGGAGATCAAGTTGAACTGTTCAAATCGACTATTCAAACTTTGAAAACAAAATACTTTCATATTTTTTTTTTCTATTTGTGTATATACCAGTTTGTATTTGTACCAGAGTAAACTTACATATCTTCACATTGACCATTTTACCCTTAACATACCCTAAACACTTTTTGTTTTGGTAAAAAAGGATTATAAATTAGTAGTGATATAGTCAAATATGCTATTACAACTCAAAAGAAAGAAACTCATCCCTTCTAAATACCAAGAAAAAAATAATTAAGGTAACACATGCCACTACAAAAAAAGGGATGATTTATTATTTACATATTTTGTTTGTATTTGGGTATATACCAGCTTGCATTTGTACCAAAGTAAACTTGTATGTCTTCACATTGACCATTTTACCCTTATAGGACATACACTTTGCTAAATAATATTACATACCCTAAACGCATGGATTTGTCAATACAGTCACGACAAATTCCGTGCTCCATCTCAATTTTTAAAGTCCAAACAATCGATCCGAACAGCTTAACATGACCTCTATATGAAAATGAACTTGAAGATCAAATTTTACATTTTTCAGATTTTTTTTTTTACTATTTTTTTAGAGAGCTAGGAAATCACTTGATCTAAAGATTATAGAATTCATATCCCTTAGGTAATAGAAATTTTGAGTTTAGATTCGGACTGTCCGATCTACTTTGGCATGAATATTAAAAGGGCCCGTGCATTCCACCTCAGGCCGGATTGATCTGGATTATGATCAGACAGTCCAGATTAAAACTCAAATATTCTGTTACCTTAGAGGATTCAGACTCAAGATTCTAGACCATTAAAATTTAGTGATTTTCTACCTATCTAAAAAAGTAGTATAAAAATTCTAAAAAATATAAATTTTTTTATCACCAGGTACATTTTCATATGGAGATCATGTTGAGTAGATTCGATCAACCATTTGAAATATGAAAACAGATATATGGAGCAATAGTATGGACTGTTGTGCGCTATGCATAGTGTCGTAGCCTCATTCTGGTTGGTATTATACTATTTTATATGGAATAGCCAAAAGAAATAATAGAATTATAGTAGTACCAGACATCACACGCAAGTTACGTGCTTCGACCGTGACATAATCTGGATTAGCAATCCCCATAGGTAAAGTGGAAAAAACGTGCCATGTCGTGCCGTGTCGTGACTAACACGCCGTGACTTTGGTCTTGTGCCGTGCCGTGACCAAGTTAATTTTTCATGTGTCGTTCCGTGCCGTGACCAAAATGTCAAGAGGTGGTCACGACACGCGAATGGTCATGCCACATGAGTCACGCCGTACCTAACGTGCCGTGACCATACGTGCCAAAATTTTTATTAATCGAAAATAAATAAATAAAATATCGCTATTGGGTATTATTTTTACAAAATTTCAAAATGTAAGTAGGACAGGTTGGTTTATCCCGTCCCACTAACTCATCCCCATTTTCTCTACCCACCACTAATCAAATTAATCAGAGACAGTATGCTCGTGCCCGTCCGATCGAAAAAAATAAAAAAAATCAGGAATGTACCTACCGTCCAAGGAGCGATCCCTACGAAAACCAGATATTCAAGGAGCGAAAACCAGGCTGGTTCTGCCTCCTTTGATCTATGGAGATTCGGATAAAACTGTTCTACCTTGAATGCTGCTCTATGCGCAATATGTCAATATGGAACATGTTAAGGTCCCACCATACAGAGATTAAAAAAAAGAAAAGAAGCAAAGCTAGTTCGTAAGGAATGAATAACAGAACAGGTGCATCTCATTTTTTTTTGCATCCTCCGAGATATCTAATATTTTTTGCGTGCCTTTTTGGATTGCAATGATCGTCGGAGTGAAAAAATTCAATTATGGTAAGGATGATGATCCTACTATCCGTGGTTTTTTTGTTTTCAGTCTCTGTTCGGTTAACTTGATTAGCGGAGGTTAAGATAAACGGGGACGGGTTAGTGAGATGGGTTAAAATGATCCGTCTCGTAAAACGGAATAAACCAACCCGTTCTACTTACATTTTGAAATTCCGTCAAAATGATACCCAATAGCAATATGTTTTTATTTTTTTTATTAATAAAAATTTCGGCCATATGTGACTCGCCTGACCATTTAATCATAATTTAGATTAGTTTATTTAAGATTCGTCATTAAATCAATATCTAATAGTCATAATTACACGTGACTCGTGTGACTACGTGCCATGCCGTGCCGTGACTAAAACTTTCATGTGCCGTGTCGTGCTGTGCCAAAGTTTCAAAAGATGAGCACGGCACGCGAATAGTCAGGCACGAAACACGCGAGTCACGTTACGTAACTGACACGCGTGCCGTGTCGTTCAATGCCGTTCCGTGACAGAGCCGGCTCCACCATGCCATTTTTCCTACTCTAACCATATGTATCAGTTTCATTCTCTTTGCACATAGTTCTTAAATCCGCTCAAACCCCTCCAAATCCATATGTTTTGAACCGCCAGATGGTAAACTTAGTGCTTCAGATCTTCGACCGTGACATAATCTGGACATCGCACCGCCCCCAAGCCGTCTTTCTCCAGCCCTTTCTTTTTCCTTCGTGGCACTGCCTGTGCCTCCTCCATCTACAACCTCCTCTCCACTCTACAATGGACCAAAATCTCTCTCTCTAATTTCGACAACTTACTCAGCTCCGCAGCCGACTAAGGTCAAATTCGGTCAAAATCCTTACTTCTCTACCAACTAACCAACCAGCATAATCAGAGTGAGAGTATGAGTCTGAGTCTATTTCTAAGGAGGCTCCGCCACCTCAATCAATTCCATACACCATTCCCTTCCTCCATCCATCGCCTCCTCTCCACCACTACCACTCCAGCCCCATTCCCTAACCCTCACTTTTCCATTGAATACCTAATCCAATCGTGTGGGCTCCCTTCAGATGCCGCGATCCGGGCTTCCAAGAAGATCCAGCACCTCAAATCCCCCGATAAGCCTGATGCCGTGCTCCTGTTCCTGAGACAAAAAGGCATCAGCGAATCTGACATCAGAACTTCCGTGTCGCGGAACCCTGGCATCCTTTGCTCTAGTGTGGAGAACATCTGGAGACCAAATGTGGCGAAGCTACAGGAGGTCGGCATCTCCATCGAAGACATCGCATGCATCGTTTCCCGCTGCCCTAGGGTGTTTCAGTTCAATTTTGTGCCAAAAGTTGACTTCTGGATTCGGGTTCTTGGCTCGGTAGAGAATCTGTCTCTGATCCTCAAAAGGTGTGCAGCTCTCCTCCAAAGCAGCTTGGAAAAGGTCATTGTGCCCAATTTGTCCTTCCTCGAAGAACAATGTGGCTTATCTTTTTGTCAAATTGCCCAGCTGATTAAGTGTCAACCTAGATTTATAATCTCGCGTACTGAAACTTTGAAGATGAATGCTAAGAGAGCTGAGGAGTTAGGCGTTGCTCGTTCATCACCAATGTTTGTGTATGCATTAGTTGTTGTAAGCACGCTGAACCAGCAGGTCATAGCTGCCAGGCAAAATAACTTGAAAAGCCTTGGGCTCTCACAAGACGAGGTGACCACTCTTGTCCGTACAAACCCTCTAATATTGAATCTAAAAGAGGAGACAATGTGTTCTAAAATACAGTTTCTGATAAAGGAAGAGGGCTGTGACAAGTTGCATGTGATCAGAAATTCACTTCTGCTCACGTTAAGCCTGGAGAAGCGGCTGATGCCCCGCAGCCTTGTCCGGAAGCTTCTGGAATCAAAGGGACTTCCGGCGGCAAATAAAGCTTTTGTTTCTTTTATGCTGCCAACTGAGAAGCAGTTTGTTAAGAAGTTTGTATTGCCATATGAACATGCTATTCCGGGCCTCTACCAAGTGTATGTTAATGCTTGTTCTGGACAGACTGCAGCTATGGAGTTGTGTAAGAATTTCTCGAGTTAGTTTGCCTGGCGGTTTTGGTTCAACATTTTGCTAGTTAGTTTGCTTGGTGTTTTCTTTTTGTTTCTATTTTAAGTGGGTATTTAACTTTTAACTGATATGCTAAAAATTGATTTATATCAGTAATTCAGTTGAGCTCTTTTTAAATATTTATGCTGATGATTTGCATGTCCTAGATGAATGGATCTATCTTCCGATGCAACTTGGACTTGTTACTCATGATCATGGTGGTATTATTGTGACTGTGCACCTGCTGTTAATTTTTTTATTTTGCGCAGCTTCTCAAATTCTTGATTTGTAGATGTCAATAAATTGGTCCGTGCCTGGATGTCATAACCAGCTGCCTACAAATGTCAGATGTGATTGTTTAGAAAAAACAAGATCTTTTATGTGGGTCATTCTATAATTAAAATTCTTCCAATGACATCATTAAAAACAGGATGTAATTGCTACTTACAAGAGAACAATATTGAAACAAAGTCACTGATGAAGGGGATCAAAGCAGAAAAGGTGAACTGAAAAGTAGTGATTCTATGGAACCTTGTCTGAAAATCACAGAAACCATGTATTGGCTAGTGCTATTGCTTATGGCTGGTGGAGCAATTTTGAGAATTACCACACAAGAAATTTTACTTGTGTACTTGCCAGATATTTACCATGTTGCTGATCAAGGACGATAGTAGCAGAAATTGATCATCTAATCCCCATTCTTCATAGACCTTGAGCATAAGAAAATAAAAAAATAGAAATGAGAAAAGTAAATTGTTATAATATAACCTGGTAATTTTTGCTAGGAGAGATGCAGCAATTATTGGTTTGAGTTTCTGATGTAAGGCAACTTTGAAATTTACATGGATCTTCTATATGCATTTGAAATACTGATACAATATCGTGCCTCTTTTGTTTGGTTAATTTGTTGAGAACTTCAATTTTAAGTATAGATAATATATTATAGGAAAAAGGCTGCAATGCCCCAGACATACATACCACCACTATTGGGAATTAACTCTTTTGTGAAATTTACTCCCGCAATTAATATATAGAATAGGAATCCTCAAGCTACCTTTCTGTTAATCTAAGCATCATCGAAGCAGGGCGGAGTAATTACAGAAGATCCAAGCATTCTTCTTTTCTTCTCTCGGTGGTTGAGAGACAACAATCCCAGTTCTAATCCATTAATTAAGATGTCTTTAATTTTGGTTAATTTGGTTTTCATAACTTTTCTGCAAATAGAGAATAAAGGCTGCAATGTCCTCTAAAGTCACTACTGATAATTGATTTCTTCTTTTTGGTGAAACAGACTCAATTGGATGTATTCCTTGACTATTACCGCTGTAATCGCACAATTTGGATAGCTCTCAGCTAACCGCAAACTGGTACGTTTGATCTAAAATTTACAGATTAAATGTGATCGAACCACCAAATATCACAAGTTTCACTGGGCTTGTTCAGCAGGCCTCTTTGAGGAATGGAGGATTAAAAATTTAATTCTGGTTAAGAAAGATATATTCAGTGAGATGGTAGAATTAATAATGAAGGCTAAGTGTGAATAAAGTGTACTTTATAGTATGTAAATACCAAATTATCCCTCACATGGTGTTGTTGTGTAGTATTCACATTCCTAATTGGTACAGGTACTAACTGGTACAAGTGGTTCAAAGGCTTTGAAATTCCACTATATAAATTAGCAGTTGATACTGGCACAAGAAGTTAACCTTAAATTAGCAGTTGATATTAATCTCACAGTCAAGAACAATTGTTGTGCAAGAACTTAGGGCTAATCTATTTGATATTTTGCTTTGACCTAATTCTAGACAGTTTCAAAGCTCATTAGACAATAATCCTGGTGCAAGAATTACGTTAATAACTGATTAAAATACTGACAAATTGTTTCCATCCCAACCCTTAATTCAAATCTTCCTTTTGTCATTTTTGCATACAACCGTTAAAATGAAAATATTAATGAGCCAGCAAACACAAAAATACCTAGCAATTTCTTGTTTCTCATAAAGCCATTCACCAGAAAAATGTCACTCTTCCTAATCTCTCCTCCATCCTATTGAATAAGTTTCAGAAAAACAAAATTTATCATAATCCTTCTTAAATTTTTTTGCATCAAGAACCAACAAAAGAAATTCAACAACAAGGTATCCACACATCAATCAAGTGGTTACAAATACCTTGGTTCCCTTACTTTCACTATTATGACCTAGATTTTTAACACGCAATAAGAGATGTCGCTGAGAGGACATCTCAAGAGAAAAATACCTAATCAAAATTGTTGTCCATGGGGAGTATATCTCAAGAGGACATTGTTGGTGTCGTCAAATTAGCGAGATAGTAATCGAAAACACGGGAAGTTGTCAAAAATCGGCTACAATTTGGCACTGGCTGAATATTTCCTGAAGGGATTTTTATACATCTGATGCCTTTTCCATTGAGAGTTTGTAGAATGGAGGTTTTGAAAGGGCAAATTTGGACATTGAGTTTACAGAGGGCTAATTTGGCTATTTAGAGGGACAATTTGAGAAAAGGGATGGCCCACTAGGTGCATCTCTCTCTCTCTCTCTCTCTCTCTATCTCTGTATTGAACTGAGGCGACCTTGAGTGCCAGTCTGCTGATTTAGACTGTATGAATAATCTCAAATATGATTAGTCCTGCTGTTTCCATTTTTCATTTATTATTATTTCTTGCAATATTTTTAATCATAATAATTTTTACTCTATTTATTTCCGGCTTCAACCTGGGTTAGTTAGATTTAGGGAGTGTCTTATATTGTGCTAATCGGTAATGTTCCTTAAACAAGCTGATGAACCACTTGTCTTATTTGTTTTTGATAGGAAAACGGAAATAGGTGACAGTGTGCCATTTCTTCCGAAAAATTTAGACGTATTGGTTCTGTTCATTTAGTGTAAAAATCACTGTAACCTTGTATTGGTTAATACAATCATGGTTATTTAGCACACAAACTTCTTGCTTCAAGCAGTCTGTTTGAGTATAATACTGGGACCAATTAGTACTGTATTTGAGTGTAGTGCTTGACTGACCACCACAGTGCCATGCAATATGAGACCAGGACAAATTGGTCCTCTGATCACTATCCATCATAGACTACAAACATAAGGAAGACAAGAAAAAATGGAAAAAAAATCTAATGAAGTTGGTAAAACCAGAAAGGAGGTGATGCATTAAATTATTTGTTTGAATTTCTATGCATTGGAAGTGCAGATACAATTGCTT
This sequence comes from Carex kokanica, assembly GCA_025461125.1. Lineage (NCBI taxonomy): Eukaryota > Viridiplantae > Streptophyta > Magnoliopsida > Poales > Cyperaceae > Carex > Carex kokanica. The sequence goes on along the minus strand of JAJGRX010000955.1, from coordinate 568,187 downwards.
GCCTCATTTGTTTGGTGAAGGATATCAGGTAATGGCATGCCAATGAACAGGTGAGTACGCATTCCCAGAGGAGATGAACCAAATACAACTGGTTTGCTGGCAATGAAATAGAGCATGAGGTACAGTATGAGCAACTTCATTGCAACATTTATTAAGTGAACCCACCCCCGGATTTCCGATGACCAAGGATAGCGCCAACCAGGAGCGCCTCATTTAGTGCCCTGACCATTCCAAATTTGTTGCCATAATGCCTGGCGGCTGTCAGAACTGACTGTTTGGTCAGACCGGTGTGTGGTGCGTGCAATTTGGTATGCCCGCTTAACAGTGAACTCCCCCGATTTGACAAGGGTAAACATAATCCGATCTGATATATCTGGTTGCAGGTACAGGGCAGAGTGTTCATGCATAATGTTGGTAGCATTAAAGTACCCCCCAAAACGCACCAGATAAGCTATGTCCCAAGAATTTGTGACCGGGTCTAAGAGTGCGCCAAGCCGTAAACCAGGGCTGTGAGTAGGCGGGGCATTGTTCTCCGATCCCAATACACCAGCGCAGATGGGGTGCGAGATCTTCATGGACTTGCATCTACAAGAGGTGGTTCTCAACAAGCCGACCAATTTTGTAATATTAATTCGTCATGTAAATGAAAAATGTTTTATTCCACCCAGTCTACAGTAGTACGGTTTGATGGCAATGGTATCATGTCCTACAGTGAAGATCTAAGTTCAAATTTACAGAACAATGGAATTTGAGTTTAAAAGTTGAAAAGAGGTATTGCTGTGATTGTGAACTTTATAATAAAATAAAGAGAAATTTATGTATATATCTGTCAATACTTGATGATTTAAATATTTATTAATCATAATTTTCTAATTAGTTATTTTCTTCTAAATTCACTTATTTTTTTAATATTTTCATTTTTTTAGTTTAATCAATTAAAAATACATATTAATATTAATAACAAAAAAAATAATAGTTATACCCTTATCTTGCCATTAATTACTTATTGATCCTTGTAAATGATTAATGTCAGCATTGTTCAACCCGACAAGCTGGCATGGAATTTTCATATTTTCATCAGGTATAAGCAAAATAAAATTGACAAAAATAAACGATCATTCCAATGAAACAATAAATTAATTTTAACTAAGTTTTAACATAACAAAAAATTGGGAAGCTGATATGAGTACCCACGCTACAGTACCTGTATTGTACCCACATCTAAATTGTCATAACTGTTTGTGGGGACCGCAACTATTCCAAAACTGTAATTTTGTTTCCCAAATTTAATAGTAATAATGTGAAGTATATATCTCAAACAGGTCAAGTATTTATACATATACAATCAACTACTTCTGATATATGAATTTTCCTAAAATAACTGTACCCGCACCTTTTTTGAAAAAATTTCATGTTGTACCCGTATTAGGGGACCACTCAAACGGCATGTGGGGACCGCGACTGTTCGAAAACTGTAATTTTGTTTTAAAAATTTTGATACTGTGAAGTATATATCTCGAACAGGTCAAGTATTTATACCTATACAATCAACTACTTCTGATATATGAATTTTCCTAAAATAACTGTACCCGCACCTTTTTTGAAATTTTTTCATGTTGTACCCGCATTAGGGGACCACTCAAACGGCATGTGGGGACCGCAACTGTTCGAAAACTGTAATTTTGTTTTAAAAATTTTGATACTGTGAAGTATATAGCTCAAATAGTGCAAGTATTTATACCTATACAATCAACTACATATGCTATATGAATTTTCTTAAAATGACTGTACCCGCACTTTCTTTTGAAAATGTTTCATGTTGTACCCGCATTAGGGGACCACTTAAACGGCATATGGGAACCGCAACTGTTCCAAAACTGTAATTTTGTTTTAAAAATTTTGATACTGTGAAGTATATAGCTCAAACAGGACAAGTATTTATACCTATACAATGAACTACATATAATATATGAATTTTCCTAAAATAACAGTGCGGGTACTGTAGCGCGTACAGTGCGGGTACTGTAGCGTGGGTACTGAAATAATTATTCCAAAAAATTGATACTCTAATTGTGAAATTTAGAAATTAAATTGTAATCTTTTTTTTTCAACATCTTAAAATTCTCCCCATTCAATTTTCCGTGAAATGGAGGTGCATGTGGCCACTAAATTGAAAAATTAATAAAAAAATAAGTTGTGTGGATATTTATATTTCTCCAAAATCAGAAGTCTCGTTCTTCTCCAAATATTTCATATTGAAAAAAAAAATTTAAGACATGTCTATTTTTTTAAATTGGGATTAACTCAATAAACATCAAGCTAAATTGTGTATGATATCTAATTAAAATGTTCGATTCGCACTAAAATTTGTACAAATAACTTCAAAATTCGTACTAACGAAGTGCGCACAAATGCTGGTCAGACGGCTTTCCCTGGATATCGGACGGAACCGCTTCCAATCTCTCTTTCTCCAGCTTAACCTAGCCCTGCTTCCTTTTTCCTTCAGAGAACTGACTCGTGCCGGGTCAGACCAAACTCAAACTCATTAATTCTTGATCGAGTTTGTGGCGAGCGAGCTAATTTTAGCTTGGTCCACTAACAAATGAGTTGTTACTGATCAAGTCACGGCCTGATACCAAGCGGGCCACGAGCCCCGAGCTTTTTTGCCAGCCCGACTCTCCGATACAATAATAGAGAATCTTTTAAAATTAGTGGATCCGGATCATTTTTTTAAACTTGGAACGAATCTCAAAGCCCAATAATACTGCCTCTGTGCTAGCCCGAATCTTGAAAGTGGATGAGAGTTAATCTCAGAATCTTTTACGCTAGCTAGAAGATACTTTTCCCATCGTACCGCCCCCAATCCCTCTTTCTCCAGCGAAGCTAGCCCTGCGGCCTTTTTCCTTCGGGGCACTGCCTGCGCCTCCTCCATCTACAACCTCCTCTCCACTTTACAATGGACCAAAATCTCTCTCTCTAATTTCGACAATTTACTCAGCTCCGCAGCCGACTAAGGTCAAATTCGGTCAAAATCCTTACTTCTCTACCAACTAACCAACCAGCATAATCAGAGTGAGAGTATGAGTCTGAGTCTATTTCTAAGGAGGCTCCGCCACCTCAATCAATTCCATACACCATTCCCTTCCTCCATCCATCGCCTCCTCTCCACCACTACCACTCCAGCCCCACTCCCTAACCCTCACTTTTCCATTGAATACCTAATCCAATCGTGTGGGCTCCCTTCAGATGCCGCGATACGGGCTTCCAAGAAGATCCAGCACCTCAAATCCCCCGATAAGCCTGATGCCGTGCTCCTGTTCCTGAGACAAACAGGCATCAGCGAATCTGACATCAGAACTTCCGTGTCGCGGAACCCTGGCATCCTTTGCTCTAGTGTGGAGAACATCTGGAGACCAAATGTGGCGAAGCTACAGGAGGTCGGCATCTCCATCGAAGACATCGCATGCATCGTTTCCCGCTGCCCTAGGGTGTTTAAGTTCAATTTTGTGCCAAAAGTTGACTTCTGGATTCGGGTTCTTGGCTCGGTAGAGAATCTGTCTCTGATCCTCAAAAGGTGTGCAGCTCTCCTCGAAAGCAGCTTGGAAAAGGTCATTGTGCCCAATTTGTCCTTCCTCGAAGAACAATGTGGCTTATCTTTTTGTCAAATTGCCCAGCTGATTAAGTTGGAACCTAGATTTATAATCTCGCGTACTGAAACTTTGAAGATGAAAGTTAAGAGAGCTGAGGAGTTAGGCATTGCTCGTTCATCACCAATGTTTGTGTATGCATTAGTTGTTGTAAGCAGGCTGAACCAGCAGATCATAGCTGCCAGGCAAAACAACTTGAAAAGCCTTGGGCTCTCACAAGAGGAGGTAACGACTCTTGTCCGTACAAACCCTCTAATATTGAATCTAAAAGAGGACACAATGTGTTCTAAAATACAGTTTCTGATAAAGGATGCGGGTTGTGATAAGTTGCAATTGGTCAGCAATCCACTTCTGCTCACGTCGAGCTTGGAGAAGCGGCTGATCCCCCGCAGCCTTGTCCTGAAGCTTGTGGAGTCGAAAGGATTGCCAGTGCCAAAAAGAGGTTTTCTTTCTTTTGCAAAACAAAGTGAGAAGCTGTTTCTCGAGAAGATTGTTCTTTTTTATGAACACGCCATTCCGGGGCTGCACCGAGCCTACACTGACGCTGTTTCTGGTAAAACTTCAGCTAAGAAATGGTTTAAGAATATCTCAAATTGATTTGCTTGTTATTTAGGTTTATATTTTATTCCTTACCTTTTACTGTCTTTCTTCATTATTTTCCATTCAAGTGAGCACTTATTTGTGATATGCTAAAATGACTACAAGTTAATTAAGTTCTTCAACTCTTGCATGTCCTCATTGGAATGAATCTATTTTAAAAAGCAATTTTGACTCTGTTGTTTGTCAGCAATGTTGGTTCAATTGTGACCATAAAGCCACTGTGCATTGTTTACTGTACAATTGATTGAGTATTTGAGACAGCCAATTTTTGACCGGATTTCAATGAGCCTCCAATGTGTTAATTCACTGTCATGTTGTGTCAGGAACTAAATGGTATGCCCTTTCACTGATATATAGGTTCAAGTTAAATAAAAGGCTAAGCTTCCTAATGGCCCCATTTGGAATACGTTAAGGAGAGAATACTTTCCAAAAAAAAATTGACTTTCATTAGCATGTTTTTGTCTTTTTACCTGTACTGAACCAAGCACCATGGTGCCAATCAAGTGCAGTTTCATGAAAAAATGAACCTCTAATTTCAATTCTTGCCTTCTTGGTCACCTCAAGCAAATGAAAAAAATGAAAAAATGGAGATGTATGTTATCACAAAGATGGAGATGTATGTTTCATCACAATTGTTTCTATTAAATTTATATTGAAGATTTTCAGTAACCATGTTTTGGCTGGTAGCCTGGTACAATTAGGTGTGGCTTTTATAAGGGTATTAAGGATCACTTTCCAAAAAAAAATTGACTTTGATTAGCCTGTTTTTGTCTTTTTACCTGTACTGAACCAAGCACCATGGTGCCAATCAAGTGCAGTTTCATGAAAAAATGAACCTCTAATTTCAATTCTTGGTCACCTCAAGGGGCATACCATTTAGTTAAGTGGGTCTTTAACTTTTAACTGATATGCTAAAAATTGATTTATATCAGTAATTCAGTTGAGCCCTTTTTAAATATTTATGCTGATGATTTGCATGTCCTATATGAATGGATCTATCTTCCGGTGCAACTTGGGAAATTTAAGTGGGTATTTAACTTCTTCTGGTGCTGTCACTTAAGAAAGATGTAATTATTCATTATAATTGTTAACAAATGACTAGAAAGGTACCACCAAAGGTCAGAATTTTAATGTGGCTAACCTGAAGTCAGAATTATGATGCCTGTTCCATTGAGAGTTTGTAGAATGGAGGTTTCGAAAGGGCAAATTGGGAAATTGGGTTTACAGGGCTAATTTTTGCTGTTTGGCACTGCATTTAATTGGAGGGACACAATTTGAGAAAAGAGATGATCAATTGGGTGCATAGCTCTCTCTCTCCCTCTATCTATTGGACTGGGGAGTGGGGAGACCTTTGAGTGTAATCTCTAATATGATTAGTTTCTGCTGCTTCCAATAATCTTTTGTTATTATTTTTGCAATATTTTTTCTCATAATAATTTTTATCAAACAATCAGATTATCATTGACGAACTCTCAACCGTCATTGATGGACCTTAACAACCGTCATTGGTGAGGTCTTATGTTTTTTTTTTAAATCGGGCAGAGGCTGCCAGATGTGCATTAAATTAAAATAGGGTCCGCATACATAACAAAACATCATATTGCAACGTCTGTCGTAGGCAGCAGTGCTGACTTCCTCCATGTCTCCTTAACTGAGTCACCATATTGCAAAATTGGTGCTCCCAGATAAGAAGTGATTCTTTGCCAAACCTGCAGTGCAAAAACACAATCAAAGAAGAGATGCGCTGCCGTCTCAAGATCACATTGCTGACATAGAACACATTGTAGTTTGCAGGCAAAGTGTCTCTTGTGCAGAACTGCTCTTGTGAGTGTCCTCTCCTGCAGTAGCATTATAACAAAGAATTTGACAACTTCTTATCTGGGACAGAACTAGCTGGCTTAGACAGAACCGACTGAACCAACTAGTGTCTTCCCCCTCTAGATAGCAATTTGGTCTGCCAACCTTCGAGTCTCTTTTCAATCTTCTCAAATAGAGGAAGGAATAGTGCTCTGTGTGGTGCTTTGATGGTCAGAGGCATTCCCAAGTACACGCAAGGGAAATCAGATTGAGAGAACCCCATGACCGAGTTTATCCAATGCATGTCAGCTTCTTGTACGTTAAGCGGACTGAAAGAACTTCTCACATAATTGACCTGTAGGGTTCTTGGTGAGGTCTTATGTACTGGTACATGAGTCTCTAAAGATGAAAGGGATAAATGAGCATCTTAAATTTGGCTCCTTTGATATTTAGCATGGTTTTATATCTACATTAGCAAGTTATGTTCACTGAAATTTACAATAATGTCCTTTGTTAACTATTATGTAAGCTCCAACAAATATAAATTGATTTTTCTGCCAAATAGAATTTACTAGGGGATTGTTTGTATGCTTGTTTGCTCAGCTGCCATTTAGCAAATATAATATTAGGAAATTTATTTATTGTTAAAATCTCTTTTCACTTGGTTAATTTGAAGGTATGGGAGTTTGTGAAACGATATAATGTGCTTTAAGAAATGGGTTTCACGTCTAAAAATGTGGCAGAGGTCTTGGCAATGTATGACAATGACACTAACAGGGCTGTACGTAGCCCACTAATTTGAATATCTTAATAGAAACAAAAAACCTAAGAAATGAAGTTGTATGAATATCTAAATTTGTTCAAAATGTAAGTCTCTTTCTTCTTCAAATATTTCATATAATTTGTTTGAAAGAAAGACTGCAAGTCCGAATATATTGCAATTTTAAGTTCTTACAACAACCTACAAACATCCAGTGTATCTAAAACTCCAAATATTAAATTGAAAAAATAAAAATTAAGGCAGGTCTATCTTGTTTTTAGTATCAGGAGCAATCTGACGAGCATTGACCAAATTTGGTCAATATTTGATTGGAATGTCCGATTCATATTACTATTTATGCAAATAACTATAAAATTTATGCCGAAAAAGTCCATACAAATCTTATTACTGATCAGACAGTTCCAACTGGATATCAGACTACTCTAATTTTACATTTTTTTACAAAAAATTTAGATACACAGAAAATCACTTGATCTAAAAATTATAAATTAAAAAATGGAGATTTTCTATCTATCTAAAAAATTGTAAAATTATAGTTTTATATGAAAATTATATTCAACGGTTCAGATTAGCAATTTAAATATTAAAAACGAAAATATTTATTTATAGTACAGACCAATCCAAACATATCTAAGCATATCTATGCATAGCATGGTACCATACGCCGTGATTTTTATTAATATCCAAAGCTAATTAGAAATTAATAAAAATATCCAGATTCTCTGGGAATTTATAAAAATGTCCCTACCAGCCAAAAAATGGCCGGTACCATTTTTTTTTCTTTATTAGACCCTATAAAGACCCATCTTTCTCTCTTTCCCCCTCACAATTCACAACTCCAGCCAAAAATACTCTCCATTTAGGTAATTATTTTTTTATTTAATTAATTTTTTTTTAATTATTTTTCAGTAACTTATATGTGTAAATTAGTAACCTGACAATTGTTTACCATTTTTCAAAATGTAGTTTGTTTGTCATAGCCTTGATTTCATTACACTGTGGTGAGAAGGTTCTTAGTAATGCATACGGGGCTTATTACAACAAAGACCCAATTAATTCATTTATGATTCCCGATGATATCTCACTTTGGGACTTGAAATCCATGATTTACGCATGCACCGATTTTAACCTAAAAAGGTGCAACTTAGAATTGGCAACCCGAGTTTGCAATTGAAACACCGAAAAATATACCCTTGCGAAAATACTAGATGAAAGACTTGGAGAGGGGTGTACGGTCATTTAAAGGTCACTGGAATTTTTATAATAGAAATATATGTCATAAGAGTTCCGATAGAGCTAGGGGTTGAAAGTTCTGGCCAAAATTCAGTTGCGCCAACTTATATAATACAACGAGAACCATACACTCCCGCCGTTCCTCCAACACAACGAGAACCATACACTGACCCAGAAACAGACAGTCCCTACAATCCACCAGCCCCCAATCGCAACTTCAACCAATACTCCAAGTTTCATCTCCACCTAGACCCGTGCATGTGACACCTTTACCATTATCGCCACCAGAACCTTACCCTAGACCGGCACCAGTAGATGATGAAATTGGGTTGGATTTTAAAAATTTTAATGAAATTTCGGAGGAAGATTTGCAAAGTGGGGATGAATTTGATGAAAAAACTGGGACTCCGATCACCTGGAGGGTTGTGGTGAAGATGGGTCCGATCTTGGTAGTTGTGATAACCATGCCACTTCTTGGCGTATGCCGGGCATCTGAGATTATCGGGCTCTCCCCACGCTGGAGGCTCATTCGGGATAGGCCGGCCCACCGGTAGCCGTGACCATGACCAGTGCTGAAGCAAAAGTACCAGCCCATACATCTGCTTCTTATCCTTCTGCATTTTCAAGAATTTTAGCCGTCAGGTTAATTGGATTGGTTGATTAAATAATTAAGTAAGAAAAGAATTAGAGACTTACCTTACAACTACGGCACATGTGGGAGTACATATGGGCTAGGACAGCCCCACTCCAGTTGTACGGCGATACATGCTCAAGGTCTACCAGCAGCGGGAGATACATCATCAGCATCATATCACCGCTGGAATCAGCAAACATGACAGAACCAAATAGGTCCATCACGAAGTCTCGTGTATATCTGCAATACGAAACAGATAATATAAAGTCAATAACAAATGTAATAGAAACAATTTATAGTTTTTACCTCTGAATTTGCTCATCGGTGGAATCTGTTGTCAGACCCGGGCTGAAGTGCTCTCGCAACTTCTTCATCCTCAGATGGAATTTGGACTTCCCACGATCCTCAATGAGAGAGTGAGAATCAGCTCCCAACAACTCCTCGATTTGAGCAGCAAATCCAGCGCTGTCAGATACGCCACCAACGGGGGTGCCACTGATAGGCAAACCCCAAAGGGCACTCACATCCTGGAGTGTCACTGTCATCTCTCCGAATGACATGTGGAATGTGTGTGTCTCAGGACGTCATCGCTCAACCAATCCTGCGATGAGAGATGCATTGATGATGCCACTCCCAGTCCGCAAGATGTCCACAACTTGGTAGAGGCCCAGATTGATGAGGTACTGGTCCATCACCTGGTAGTACTGCATGTGAACGGACCGTATCTTCACATCTAAAAGAAACATGTCCTGCGTTGAAAAAATTAATCGACATGGTGTTAACACAACAAAATTTGAAAAAAGGAAAAAAAATACGTACCTCACGAGAAGCTAGTGAGACTTGGTGCTAACGGCCACAGGAGAGGACTGAAATGCTTTGTGCTTCTAGTCTCGATCGGCTCGTCAACAACAGGTGGTACTGGACGAGTCCTAGGCCGTCCTCTAGCCATCCTAATTTCAGTAATAAAATTCTGTTAACTTACGCTAAGTAAACCTTAACCCTAATTTCGATAATTAAATAGCCTAATTTTGGTAAAATATGCAAAAAAAAAGGGGCTAAAATAGGCTTAATTATGCTAAAATATGCTAAAATAGGCCAATTGCGATTAAATTAACCTAAATTAGGTGTAATACTTAATTTCGGTAAAATATGCTAAAATAGACGAAAATAGGCTTAATTATGCTAAAACATGCTAAAATAGGCTAATTGCGGTTCAAATAACCTAAAATAGGCTAAAATAGGCTAAAACATGCTAAAACAGGCCAATTGCAGTTCAAATAGCATAAAATAGGCTAATTTCGGTAAAATATGCTAAAATAGGACAAAATAGGCTTAATTATGTTAAAACATACTAAAATAGTCCAATTGCGGTTAAAATAACCTAAAATATGCTAAAATAGGCTAATTTCGGTGAAATATGCTCAAATTGTCTAATGGTCTAATTATCCTAATTATGCTAACTTGCAATAAATTATGCTTAATTATCCTAATTATGGTAAAACATGCTATAATACGCTAAATATAGTCACCTATGCTAATTATACTAAATTACAAGGTTCTAAATAACACGCTATTGCGGCGCTATAGTGCCGCTATAGCGTTTTCAGACCATAAAAGCTATGACGCTATTGGCGCTATAGCGGCATTATTTGGACATAGCGCTGTTTTTCCAACTGTTCCGCTATGACGCGATAAACGCTATTTAAACCTTTGCTAAATTACAATAAATTACCCTAAACCCTAAACCCTAAATTTGACTAGTTATTCTAAATTATACTAAATTTAATAATTAAAACTAACTACAACAGATTTAAAACTAATTACAACTAAATTATTCTAATTTTGGAACATTACTACAAATCCTAACATTTTACAACCATTTTTCACTAAAAATAAATATTTAAAAAATTAGAGGGACTTACTTGCAAATCTGGAAAGATATGAAGAAATCTGGAAGAAAGAGCTCAATTGAGGATAGATAGTGTAAAATTTGATAAAATGAATTGCGAGAAATTCGACCTACTCTCCACACATATATATAGCAAAGGTACCGGCTATTTTCTAGCCAGTAATAGATTAAACAAGGTACCGATCATTTTTTGGCTGGTAGTTGATTAAATAGAGTACTGGCCATTTTCTGACCGATAGGGACATTTTATAATTTCCCATAGAAACTAGGTATATTTATTAATTTCTATTTAACTCTGGATATTAATAAAAGAGTGATGCTTCTATGGACATAAGGACCTATTTGTAAAATGAACATATTTTTATTTTCAAAGTTCAAACAGTCGATCCGACCGTTCAACATTATCTCCATATTAAAATCTACTTGGAGGTCAAATTTTACATTTTTTTTGAATTATTTACTATTTATTAAGTATTTTACAAAACTAGTCAAATTCAGAACATTGAATTTTGTAAAATACTTAATAAATAGTAAAAAATTCAAAAAAAATGTAAAATTTGACCTCCAAGTACATTTTAATATGGAGATAATGTTGAACGGTCGGATCGACTGTTTGAACTTTGAAAATAAAAATATGTTCATTTGACAAATAGGTCCTTATGTCCATGGAAGAATTTGCCATTAATAAAAATGTCGGTACCATACCCTCACTCTTTCGAGAATTTAGCAAGTTTTACACAGCTCCGCAGCCGACTAAAGTTAAAATTCAGTCAAAACCCTTCTCTAACAACTAACCAACCGGAGCATGAGTATATTTCTAAGAAGGCTCCGCCACCTCCACCACCTCCATCAATTCAATACACCATTCGCTTCCTCCATCCATCGCCTCCTCTCCACCACTCCCCCTCAAGCGCCACTCTCGAACCCTCATTTTTCCATTGAATACCTCATCCAATCGTGCGGGCTCCCTTCAGACAAGGCGATCCGGGCTTCCAAGAAGATCCAGCACCTCAAATCCCCTGATAAGCCCGATGCTGTGCTCCTGTTCCTGAGACAAACGGGCATCAGTGAATCCGACATCAGAGCTTCCATTTCGCGTGACCCTCGCATCCTTTGCTCTAGTGTGGAGAACAACTGGAGACCAAATGTGGCAAAGCTACAAAAGGTCGGCATCTCCATCGAAGACATCTCATTTATCATTTCCCGCAATCCTGGTGTGTTTTCTCTCAATGTTGTGCCAAAAATCGACTTCTGGATGCGGGTTCTTGGCTCGGTAGAGAATCTGTCTCTGGTCCTCAAAAGGCGTGCAGCTCTCCTCCTTAACAGCTTGGAAAAGGTCATTGTGCCCAATTTGTCCTTCCTTGAAGAGCAATGTGGCTTATCTCTTTGTCAAATTGTCCAGCTGATTAAGTGTCAACCAAGAATTATCAAATCGAGGACTGAAGCTTTGAAGATGAAAGCTAAGAGAGCTGAGGAGTTAGGCGTTGCTCGTTCATCACCAATGTTTGTGTATGCATTAGTTGTTGTAAGCTGTCTGAACCAGCATATCATAGATGCAAGGCTAAATAACTTGAAAAGCCTTGGGCTCTCACAAGAGGAGGTAACCACTCTTGTCAGTACAAACCCTATGGTATTGAAAGTAAAAGAGGAGAATGTGTGTTCTAAAATACAGTTTCTGATAAAGGATGCGGGTTGTGATAATTTGCAATTGGTCAGAAATCCACTTCTGCTCACGTTGAGCTTGGAGAAGCGGCTGATCCCCCGCAGCCTTGTCCTGAAGCTTGTGGAGTCGAAAGGATTGCCAGTGCCAAAAAGAGGTTTTCTTTCTTTTGCAAGACAAAGTGAGAAGCTGTTTCTCAAGAAGATTGTTCTTTTATATGAACATGCCATTCCGGGGCTGCACCGAGCATACACTGATGTTGTTTCTGGGAAAACTTCAGCCAAGGAATGGTTTAAGAATATCTCAATTTGATTTGCTTGATATTTAGGTTTTTATTTTATTCCTTCCCTTTTTTTTCATTACTTTTCCATTCAAGTGAGCACTTAATGCTGACATGCTAAAATGACTCCAAATCAATTCAGTTGCTTGTCCTATTTGGAATGAATCTTATTTTCAATGCAGTTTGAATTTGTTGTTTGTCAGTAATGTTGGCTTAATTGTGAACATAAAACCACTGTGTATTGTTTACAATACAATTAAAGTATTTGAGACAGCCAATTTTTGACAGGACCTGAACAACTTAAGGTCCACGTACTGTAGGGGTAAAGTTATGCAAAATACACCCAGATGTAGCACACATAACAGCTAATATGCATTTGATCCTGTTAAAGATTTTTTTTGTTTCAATCCAGTTACCCGTAAACCTTCAGCATACCTACTGTGGCCCGACTTATATATATATATTTTTAATAAAATGAGGCTTCTCAACCAGAAACTGACCCATAACATCCCACTAAGGAAAAAAAAAAAAAAATTGCTGCTGAATAGTTTTAGGTGAAGCATTCTTGAATTAATAAGTCTTCTGGTGCTGTCACATAAGAAAAAATGGAAAAGAAATCTAGTGAAATTGGTAAAACCAGATAACCACTACCTATTACTCAAAATAGCACCAAAATATTAGCTCAACAGTATCTAACAAGTAACAACATAAAGTATCGGTAAACCTAAGCAAACCACAGTTTGATTACAATGGCAAAGAGGCCACTTCACTGCAGAATATAGGTGGGTATCAGATGGGTATTATAACATATATTTAATTCCAGTTCTTTAACTCCTCTTTTAGTGACGGTATAAAGCCAATTATCCACAAAGGGATCTACAAAGTTTAGATCCCATGTACAAGGCAAAAGTGATTCACAGGCCATGGTGGGACTCAGAGAATATTGGTCACTGCCCACATGCAGTTGTGACTTGTGAGTGCACAGAAATATATTGAAGAATCGACACATGGTCCTTGAGTCACATAACTCGGTGTCGACAAGGTTGAGAGGTGCTGTCGCCCAAAACGGGTGCCACCTTTTGGAGAGGATGGTGGTCCTCCGGCATCTTTTGCTGGTAGGAGGGAAATAATAGCAAGGAGTAGTGCATTGGGAAAAAGGCTGATGTAATCCTCATTGTTGTCGACTACGTTCGCATTAGATGATTTGCATCGACTGATCCTGGTGCCATGATCCTAGTAGATAGGTTAATTAGAAAGGACTGACTGCTTCATGAAAACAGTAAGGAGATTAATTAATCTGCTATTAATCTACTATTTTTTCTTAATCTAGAAATTTCATTTCAATTTAGGAGATTATATGGTAAATAAAATCCCCATGTACAAGGCAGACGCGATTCATGAGGCCATGATGCGGATGCAGTTGTACCTTCCTAATTACAATATAGCTGTTTGAGTTACTAATTTCATTTCTAATCTAATCAGATCAATTTACAGTTCTATATTCCTAAATTACAGGGTTGTATATGTTAAATTGCAGATTGTCAGTTTTCCCCTTATTGGATCGGATCTTCTTGGCTATCTTCAATACACCTCAATGTCTCTGGAACAACTTATCCAATATTGGGGAACACCAAAGGAAACAAGCCATGATATCAAAATTTTCAGACTTGGGATGTTCATCAAGGACCATGACTTCAATTTTTTTAAACCTTGTATCAAAATTCCAATTACCAGAATTAATGAAGTACATACCTTAAATTGCTTGCCAAATAGGATCTGGCATGCTGCTGATAATGTCGTTTTTGTCAGAGAGAACATGCCTTTTAGCCTCCATACTTCAATCTTACAAGTATGTCATGTGTGACAGTAAAGCAATGTCATTATATGATGCAATTCTAATTAGGTATGTCTAGATAGCAAAATAAGATTATATGACAAATTAAAGATTGTAACACAGTATGTATGCCAGTAGAACATTATTCTCGCCTTTAGATGTTCTTTTCAAAAAGAAATGATGCAAAATACACCCATTTCTTTTTTTGTAAGGTGAAACTAACACATCAAAGGGTATAAATAATACTTGCGCTCTTTGATAAATTCTTTTTTTTCACAGCAAAGTTGCAAAGAAGTCCCTTTTCAAAGGTTTTGAAGAGAGAGAACAGTGTTTTAATTTTTACCTTTTCCAAGCTATCTATAAAAATAAATTAGGTCATAGATCATTATTGTAAATATTTTAGTAGTCCTGATCATTTTTTAGCTGAAAAATCACGTTGATAAGTGAATTAGGTAACACTTATGCTATATTTTTCATAGTTTATTTCCTCTCTTTAATTGCAAATATCAGGCCTTCTCCGATGTTTAAAACACCAATTATTAACCTAACCAAAAATTGTTCTTTCCAAACTTTACATCAATGTTTGAATTTATTTTCTTATCTTTGCACATACTTAGTAATGTGTGATTTGAGCACAATTGGTACTTAAAGTTTAAATTAGATTTTGAATTCGGTTAGATCCCAACAACAAACAATAATATTAAGATGCTCATTCCCTTCATCTTTAGAGACACCTATGCTAGGAAGATCTTATTAGTGACGGTTGTAAAATATCAATAGAATCACGGTTGTGAGTCCGTTAGTGATGACACCGTCACTAATGATATTGAAACATTGTTTATAGTTTTGAAAAACTACTGAAGTCGAATTCTAGATAGAATTGACAACAATTCACAAAGAAGATTTAATTATTAAAAATTAATACACATACATCTAATGGAAAAACATAATTATAATAAAAGAGAAGTATTACGGACATATAAATAAGATCTAAAATTAGCACTAAAAGAAAGAAAATTGATTAATGGCTTTCAATATGAATATAGGCTTACCAATAAAAATGGCCGATACCAACAAAGTTGGAACTTCAATTGGGGCTTTTCTTCATGACGTGTGTGCTTGCATATCTAGTAATAATGTGTTTTAGATTCGCGGCTTTTCTCTGTGGTGGCGATGGTTGGGAGTTGTCACCGAAATCTGGTTTGAAATAAAAAATTATATAGCACTTACACCGTAGTATGTATATATAGGATACGTTTGGATGGGATCTAGAATAGTTAGAATAATAAAATTTGAGAATAGTAAATAAGAATAGAGAAAAAATAGTGATTTTCATATTAGTGTGAAAATAGTGCGTGCTATTCGGATTAGTAAAAATATTATTTGAATTGCACATGTGGAAGTGAATAGTTGTAACCAATAAAGAGTAGTGTTAACAGTCCTAATTAAGAGAAAATATAGGCAAGTGGGATCTGAAACAAATTGTCACGACGTGGATATAGCAGAAGTGGTGTCAAATTTGTCATTTTAGGACTGTATTGGTGGAAATCCGAAAATGAAGTATTTTTTTTCTCTCTCTTCACATTTCTGAATAGTAGTTATTCCAACATTTACAAGAAATAGAGAATAACAGCTATTCTAGCTATTTCGAATAGCAAAAATGTTGTTTTGATTCACATTGCTATTCCGAATAGCTACTATTCTAGAATAACCTCTATTTTTGTGTTATTCAAACATAGCCATAATGTTTAGGGTTTATAAAATGTATGTTTTTAGGATTTACAAAAGATACGCAATACAAATGTGAGTGTATCGAAGCATAAATACATTATACAATCGAATAGAAAAAAAAAATTCGGGTGCAAATGGGGAAAAGGGAAGGGGCTTATATAGAAAGTTTTATTTGAAGGTTGCTTATAGAAAGTTATTGCATCGCAATACAGTCTGGAGAATTTGTGTTTAACCCCTGAACTTTTAACTTTGGGGGAATTTCACGTATACCTCTCAAAAACTTCAAAATTACATATTTCTCCCTCTAAATTTTGAAATTACGTATTTCCCCCTCTAAACATAAAAAAATCACATATTTACCCATTTTATTGTTTTTTATATTAAAACACATTCTAAATTCATAAAATATCCATTTTACTCTTTTTATTAAAAAGCATAAAACGTCCATCTGACTCCAATTTGAATCTGAAAAGTTTCTCTATCGTCCGAATTGCTTTACGATCTGTGTGTACTAGGTCAGCACAAATCTTGAAGTGAACACGCACGGATATTGAAGCAATGTGCACAGATCTTAATGCAATGCACACGGATCAAAATTGCTTTAAGATCCGTGCGCACTATATTAGCACGAATCTTGAAACGAACACGCACATATCTTATTGCGATACGCGCGGATCGGACGGTAGAGAAACCCTTTAGATTCAAATTTGAGTTCGATGGGGGTTTTATACTTTTAATAAAGGGTAAAATGGGTATTTTATAAATTTAGATTGTGTTTTAATATAAAAGACAATAAAATGGGTAAATATGTGAGTTTTTGAAGTTTAGAGGGGTATACGTAATTTTAAAATTTAGAGGGGGAACTACGTAATTTTGAAGCTTTTGAGGGGTATACATGAAATTCTCCCTTTAACTTTTAACTTTTAACTTTTAATTCAAACAGCCCCTTCAACTCTTTTACAAATTCAATGAAGCCCTCCTATCCTCTGATGGCTCCTTTATCCGGATCTAAATCTAAAGGTTTTGACGCTTAAGGCCAGGGTTTTCTCCCACACCAAGTTGCAGGAAATAAATTAAGTTAATGACGTCGATCTTCGGTTCAATGGAGAAACTATTGCATGCACTGAAAAAAACCCTTCTCCTGCATGGTCTCTATGGACCATTAATTTGTACTAAAAATTCTGTGTGTGTTTATTTATTTGTTGATCATAGCCCCGAAATTTTTATTAATAATCTCAAACAAATGAAAAATGTCAAATCTAACATCCATCTGAAAAAAATTTCAAAAGTAACCTAACCGCCCCATCACTGGGCGGTTCACCCTACCCACCAAACCGCCCAGTGATTGGGCGGTCTACACGGCCAAGAAAACCGCCCCATTGGGGGGCGGTTAGGCATTTTTTTTTTTTTTTTTTTTTTTTTTTACAGATATGTTAGGATATTTATTTTAGTAAAATATATTTATAAGATATATATATTTTTTTAAGATATATTAAGACATATTTGTTTTTGTAAATATATTTTCATTAAGATATATTTATAAGATATATATATTTTTTATAGATATATTAAATATATATTTGTTTTGTAGATATATTTTTATTAAGATATATTTACAACATATATGAAGATATATTTTTTCTATTGTAATTTTTATATGAAAATGCTTTATTTTTATTATTGTAATTTTAAATAAGAATTGGTTGAAAGTGGATGAGTCGTTTGACGTTAGAACTGTCGATTCTTTTATAATAATTGTCGATTTGGATAACGTGATAAACAGTGAAAAATATGTAATATAAATGGTAAGTCCACCAAAAAAAAAAATCCAAACTACGTAATCTAAATGTCCGCAACATAAGATAAAACACTCCAAACTGAATATACAATAGTAGAAAAGCTATCAGACTACAAGAACAAAAAACCTAACGACGAGGACGAGGGCGACGACCAGAGAGATCCAACCTACGGGGTGGATGGCGGTCCCTATGCGGCTGTACACGCCTCACGTGAACCTCCTCCTCCTGTGCGGCTGTATCCGCCTCGGCCCATGGATCCTCCACCAGTGGGGGGATGGGCGGCATGGTAGGCACCTCCCATGGCTCCCAGGTAGATGGATACGTAGGCGGAGGAGGCGGTGTGCCAAATATAGCAGATGCATAGGCATCTGCATGCTGTGCTCCACTCCCACTGGCCTCGTCATCGTGCTGTCTGGCCTCCGGATATCGTGGTATGTGGAAGCTCAGTCTCTCATCCCCGGCATAATCTCCGGTAAGGTCAGCCATAGTGAACTCCGGAGTGGAATGTCGTGGGGGAGCTCCACCCTTAATGGAAACAATGTTAATTTTGCTACATACAAATAAGTAGTAAGTTGAATAAATAATAAATTTTTGCTACCTGTCCAACCTGCACCGGAACTCCATACTCATTGTAGTAAGCGCTCCACGCATTATTATTCAACACCCATTCGTGGAAGCCCCAACCTGATTCATCCACTGCATAATTGAAGAAAAATTAGTGAGCATAGTTTTTGTACCGAGAAATGACTGTGTACGACAAAATCAAATTACCTGGAGGAGGTGGCGGCATCTCATCACCGTATATAGCGACTCTGGGCTGATCCGGATCTAGTGGTGTGGGCTCTATCTCGCGCCAATTTATGTTCTCCCCACTGTCATGCAACATAGCAACGAGGCGGCCGTCAAAGCCGGAGTCCTCCACCATAGGAGCAGTGTGCTGAAGCATTGTACATCCCACTGCTCGCCAACCTTCTCGTGCCATGCACACCAAGCTGTGTGCCACTCCTCTGATGTAAGAATCTGCACAAAATGTATTTATTAATTTTTTAGGAAAAACTAAATAAACATTTAATGCTTTAAATATGTTAGTTTCGTAAGTAATTACCTGGCGAGCCTGCATCGGTCCGAATGACATATAACCACTCGACCCTGCACGAGAAAGCCTCCGTCGAAGGGTCTCACCCCAATGGCCCATGAGGTATACCGAGGGCATGCCCCACCTCTGGTACCAGACTAAGTACCTCAATCCTCCAGGCCCTGCGCCCAGTGTGACATCATCGGCCGTAGGAGGCTGCCACATGTGGAACTGTGGAGACTGTGCTTGGAGGACATGCTCTGCGTGGCGCGTGCTCCAGTCGACGTTGGGCTTATTGTGTTTAGTCCTGCAGTACATTTAAATTAAAAAAATAATGTTAATCAAGTTCAGAAATGAACCAAGTAACGGTAGGAGAGCAATTAAGTAATTGTAACTTACTTGTGCAACTTGGTGGTCTCAGCCTCTCCAAGCTCTGGGAACTGCGGGACAAATGCGTCCAGACCAAACTGTCGTGTCACGCGATCTGGATACATGTACTCAACAATCCAATAACATACACACGGCCCCCGATAGAACCAGAGATGCCTCTGCTCCAATGTCAGTCGACAAAATGCGTTCCTTTCGTAGAACTCCCGGTAGGGGAACCAGTCGACGCTGCTCTCGTGAAGCATCTGGAGCTGACTCCGGACATATGAAATCCCCACAGTTCTCCCCCTGCCCGTGTTCTCGTACCTAAATCGGTCGCCCCATATGGCACCGTACGCGGGACACCTCTCGGCATCCTGCCTCCTCAAGTAAGGGACAAGAGACGGACGAACTGGCCGACATACCGGCAAATGAGACCACGACCATTGCTGGAGTAGAAGAAGCGGTCCGTGGATCTGCTTGTTCTTCACCTATATTTTGGACATGAGGTGAATGTGTTGGTGATTATTGAACCCTACTTATTATAATTTAAATTCCGAAATATTTGTGAAAACTTACCAAGCAAGTATGGCACAGGCTACGGTATAAGTAGGCGATCACAGCTCCGCCCCAGTTCCAGTTCGATGCCTTCTCAATTTCTGTCAGCAGAGAGAGGAACATAATCGGAACCGCGTCACCGCTGGAGTCCACGAACATGACGCTGCCACAGAGATCCAGCACAAAGGCCCTCACATACCTAAAAATATAAAATAGTAAAGATAAATTTAATGATTTTCACTGCTGAGTTCGTAACATATTTTAATTTCAAGATTCTCAATTATTACCTCCTGACGGCCTCCAGATCAGTGGTCTCGGCTGTGATCCGATGCAGGAAAAAGTGATCACGGAGCGCCGCTAGGCTAATGCAGTAGTAAGCTGGTACAATCCGAGATTCATAATGCACTGCTCCATCAGAGGATGACCGACGTACGGTATCCCGGAGGTGCGATGTCTCACGGTCAACATCGTCTCGTCCTGTATTTAACAATAATTTTAGTCTGAGTGACTTACTATATGCCATATTAAAAATCTGTAATTTGAACTGAATTGTTTAAAAAACAACTTACCTCCGTAGATGCGAGCGCGACCCTGTGCTGAACGTGTGGAATCCACAGAAGAGGGCTGAATGTATCAGCTGCACCGAGAGGCTCTGCACCGGATGCACTGGGAGCCTCTGTACTGGACGAACTACCGCCCCTCTCCATAGTATCTGCAGTGCATAATTTGCAAATAACTTAAATTTCACAATTTTAGATATAAAAATGTATAATGTAGGGATTTTAAATCGAAACACTAATTTTGTACCCTAAATTCTAATTTAATTCGCTAAAACCTAAACCCTAATTTAATTTTGTACCCTAATTTATAAACCCTAACACTAATTTATAAACCCCAATTTAATTTATAAATCCCAATTTAATTTATAAAACCTAAACCCTAATTTAATTTATAAACCCTACTTTATAAACTCTAATTTAATTTATAAAACCTAAACTCTAATTTAATTTATAAATCCTAATTTAATTTATAAAACATAAACCCTAATTTAATTTTGTACCCTAAATCCTAATTTAATTCGCTACTAATTAAACCCTAATTTAATGTGGTACCCAAAATCCTAATTTATTTCGCTAAACCCTAATTTAATTTTGTACCCTAATTTATAAACCCTACTCCTAATTTTGTTCAATTCTATCTCGTCGGAAAAATCAACAACCCGCACAATTTAACAATTAAAATTTTAAACTAAAGTCTAAACCCTAATTAAACCGTAATTTAATTTCTAACCTAAACCGCACAATTTAATCGCGTCGGGAAAATCAACAACCCGCACACGATTAACACCTCAATTCCTACCAAAAATAAAATAATGAGTTACAATAACTTACCCGAAGACGATCGATCGAGAGGAAGAGATGGCCGAGAGAGAGAAAGAGAGGGTGGCCAAGAGAGAAAGTGCGGCCAAGAGAGAGAGAGGGGGGGGTGGTGGTGGTGGCCGGCCGGGGTAGAGGGAGGAGGTGGTGGCCGGCCAAGGGGAGGGGAGGGGAGGGGAGGGGGAGGGGGAAGGGAGAGGGAGGGGAGGGGAGGGGGAAGGGAGGGGAGGGCCGGGGGAGGGGCGGGGAGGGCGGGGCTGGGCGGCAGGGGGCGGGGCTGGGCGCTGGGCGGGGGTGTGGGGTGGCAGGGGGGGCTGGCTGGGCGGTTAGGTTAGGGGGTGGGGGGGCTGGACGGGTTATATTAAAAAAAAAAAAAAAATTCTACTCAACCGCCCCATGGGGGGGCGGTTAGGGGGGGGGGGGGGTAGACCGCCCAATCATGGGGCGGTTAGGGGGGGTGCGGACCGCCCAATGATTGGGCGGTTGAGTCATTTTTGAAAAAAAATTCGAGCTGGGGTTAGATTTGATATTTTTCTTTTGTTTGGGGTTATTAATAAAAATTTCGGATCATAGCCCATAGGCCATCTATACTTGACAATAAATAAGCAAAATTGTGCGGTGAGAAAAACGTGTTTAATAAGCAAAATCACGGATAGTCAATAATACAACCACATACTTTTTCATGACATATTTTTAGATGTTATGGCTTCTGTTAGTGAGCTTTAGCATCAGTATTGTTCAATGCCTCAGGTGACCTGACAAGGCAGGGATGCATATTGATGTTCAGTTTCTGTCAGTATTGTTTACACATAAAAAGGGAAGAAAAATATTTATTGGCCAAACAGATCTAATTCTGTAAATAAATGAACTATCCTTCTTGAAATCTTGAAATAACTTAATAAACTAGACCATATACATAATTAAATAACATCTCATTACAAACATAGCACCCATAGCAGAATATTAATATTTAACATTTAGAGTCTGAGATAATCTACTTGTCTAATTAATTTCTCAAGCACAATCCAAACATTGCCAACAACAGGGTGTCATTTTTTCCGGTATCTTGTAGCTATAACCAAAGGCTTCGATGGTAGATGTATTGATTTACTGACGATACTACTGAAGCTCTCTGTGTACTCAGACTGAAAAGAGGTGATTTGAATTAGAGAAAAGACCACTTAGAGCTGCTCCAGTTGAAAACGAAGACAGCAAGTAACCATAAACGATTAACACTCGACTCGCTACCGTCATTTTGATAGTTGTCGATATGATCCCATTCATGACCTCCTGATGTAAACATATTGCAATTAGCTAGTAATTATGAATATCTGATTTGGAAGGTACAGAGTGAAACTGAAAGAGGAATGAAGGAAATGAAAATAAGAAAAAAGAGAACAGCAAATTAGACTTTCAAGGCAACTGATTAATTTTACAAGGCACTTGGTGCTCTGTTGGATATTTATAGCTGAAATTAAAAGCTGGTTAGAAGAATCAAGTGTAAAATGAATAAGCATGTTTAAAATGTGTGGAATATGCATTGTATAGATAGAAAGGGACAGCAAATCTATTGGTTGGAAATCTCTGGGCAACATTTCAATTATTGAGTTAGCTTGGACGGCTAGAAACCCTCTCCATTTGCATCCACAAATGGAGTAATCCAACAAGCCTACTAATTTTTAAATATTAATTCTTCATCTAAATGAAAAATGGTTCAGTTCCACCGAGTCTACAGTAGTACGGTTTGATGGTAACGGTAGATCCAAGTTCAAATTTCAAGAACTGAATTAGAGTTTAAAAATTGAAAAGAGGTAGTGCAGTGATTGCCAACTTTATAATAAAAAAGATAAATTTATGTATATATCTACCAATAATTACTAATTTAAATATTTATTTATCAAAATATCAAATTAGTTATTGACCGTCTAAAAACACTTTTTTTATTAATATTTTTATTTTTGAATTTAATCAATTAAAATAGATATTAATATTAATATGATTAATTCCAACATTGTTAAACCTGAATCTTCTGTTTTTTTTTTTAAGAAAGATAAAGATCTGACCTTTAAATTTCATACTCTTGTTATTACAACAAATAATTTTTCTCATCCGGATTTCGAACTCATTACCGTTTTTGCCACTAGACCAAAAAAACTAGTTCTGTTAAGAATATTACTTGTTCCGCTATTCACTGTAATAGGAATAACAGCATTGGTGATTCGGTTAGACAAGAATAAGATTAGTTAGGCTGTTAAGAAGTTAGTTAGGTTGTTGACTCATGTTAGTTAGGATGATTGACCAATGTTAGTTTGAGATGAGAAAGGTTGTTGAGTCAACAGCCAGCTATGTTGTGTAATTCTATAAATACCTCATTAGAGCTTGTAATTAGATTAAGCAAAGATTAATAAAATTCCTTCTCTGATTCACTATCTCTATCTCTTTATGGTATCAGAGCTCTAGGTAGAGCTGGAATTATGTCTCTATTCCCATTATATTCTATCTAGTAAAAAAAAAAATCTTTATTCCAAAAAATAAGCCTTTCTATTCCTTTCTATTCCAGTCTATACCTCTCTATTACTCTCTATACCCAGAATAAAGCTCTTATCTCCCTCTATTCCTCATATCCACTCTATTCTCCCAATCCTTAATCCCTCCCTATTCCCCTCTATTCTGGGGAATTCGATTTCTACCCAGGCCGCTCTGGCATTCTGCGGCCTCAAACACTGGGGTCCGCCCAATGCCGATGTGGCCACAATCAGGAGGCCGCAGAATGCCAGAGCGACCCCATTGTTTTCTTATTTTTTCGATCCTTGCATCCAATTTCAACATATGTGGGTCTCACTACCACGTGATGACTCTGAATAAAAAAAACACATTGGCGCGCTGATCTGAATAAATTATATAAATGTAACGTACCCCAATCACCGAGCAGTGATCTGAATAAATTTATGTTTAAAAAAAAAAGATAATAGGGCCGCTCTGGTATTCTGCAGCCTCCTGGCTAGGGTCGCATCGGCATTGTGCGAACCCCAGTGTTTGGGGCAGCAGAATGCCAGAGCAGCCTGGGTAGAAGTCGAATTTCTTCAAAACCTGAGTGTTTTGATTTTTTTTTTTTAAATAATATTATAAATAAAAATTTCGGCTTGTTTGTCTTGGAAATAAATTTGTGTTATTCCATGGAAATAACATAACATGTTATTACAATTTCAACTGTTCAAACTTTTCTATGTGTGAATCTTAATGAAGTTTTTTATGCACGAATCTCAACGAATCTCAACAAAGATTAACGATTGAGATCGGAATAACATTTTCGTGTTATTCCCAAAGAATAACAACATATTTATTTCCCTTTTCCCTATATCTTCTTCCACCCTTGATCTCTGCATTTATTTCCCTTAATCTCAACAAAGATTAACGATTAAGATCGGGATAACATTTTCGTGTTATTCCCAAAGAATAACAGCATATTTATTTCCCTTTTCCCTATATCTTCTTCCACCCTTGATCTGCATTTATGAGAGCCAAGGGCTGCTATGCAAGTATGAGCATCTTCCAAATCTGTTTATGCTAATTCTGTACCGTACTACTGTACCAGTAAAATGTAAATACTAACAAATTTAAGAACAAACTGTCATTTTATTTTATTATCAATATTAGTCGGTATTATTAATTGATTAATTAAAAAAAAATTAGACAATAATAAAATAAGTGAATTTAGGTGGAATAATAGTTAATTTAAAAATTTTGATTGGTAAATATCCAAATGCTGATTATGATGGTTATGTTATATATAAACTTTTATAAAAAAGAACTTGTGTTCTAACTAGAGTCATTATATGTACTAGGACAGTAGAGATGTAAGAGTTGTACAGATTTTTTTTTTTTTAGTACAATCATTAACTGACGCCAAGCCCGTTTAACCTTAAAAAATAAAACTAGTTTTACTAATAATCATTAAAAAATAATTTATCTCAAACTCGTTCACTTTCCCTGCTACTGCATATTTAATGTCATGCAATTTCTTTCCTGCGGATTTGAATATGTGGCTGCACATGCAGTCCATGCGGATTTATTAGTTGCTTCAAAATCTGAAAAAAAAACTAAGAAATTCCATGATCAAATTCTAGGGACTGATTTTGCGGGGTATAGGTGTTGGGTAAACAACCGATTTTTTTTTATTAATATCCAATATTAAATAAAAAATAATAGAAATGTCTACGATTTTTTAATATTTTTAAAAATGTCTAAACCGAGATTTTTTTTGGCGGTTAGAACATTTTTAAAAATATTGAAAAATCGTGAATATTTCTATTATTTTTTATTTAATGTTGGATATTAATAAAAAAAATAGGTAAACAGTGCCTTTTGATTTGTACTATTTTTTGTATTTATTGATCATTCGTCATATGTATCCCTCCATGAAAACGAAACAAGTAACATCGATCGTGCGCGGTGAGATCAACGTGTTGAATAAAATGGCAAATTGTCAATATAAGAAAACGACATTTTTCCATGATTGATGGAGAGAGGGGGCGGCCCTATAATTCTATTGGAGGTTATTATTTCGGCTTAAGATAATTCAAATACTAAGTAGTTGTCCAAATTAGCCTTTAACATTTGAGATCAAATACCGCCACACAAAAAAAGAAACAAAAACCAATAAGATTACAAAAAAAATTAATTTTGTAAATTAAAATTTTGTAATTTGTCCATTAATTTTGTATGTATCAATCAATTTCAGTCATATTTATAAAAATAAAATTAAACTATATTAGAATATTTAGCTCTCCAATTTTAAAACCACTGAAATTGAGCGTATAATATTGAGTAATATAATAAATATAAAAACTAATGCGGTATAGAAGATGGAAATTTATATTTTATAGGGGAATAATTAAGGAATTAATCATTTATACATGAGATTAATTATTGGGAGTTCATAGCAATACAGACAAAGAAAGTGAACACTTAATGGCCCAATTGAATTTTATGGGCCAAAGCCCAAAATCTCGGCCAGGTCATACGGGAGTCACTGGTGGACAGGGGCCAGACTAATTTTGTTTTTTCTCTGTAAATTTTGTTGTTGTCTTTTTAATTCTAATATGTAATTTTGATTAAATTTAGGATTAAAATTAGAATAAATTTTTTGAATTCGAATTGATAATTAGAATTGGAATTTAGAATATTAGAAATTAAAAGTTAGAGCTCTAGTATTAAATTAGCTATTTATATATAATTTTTTTTTTTTTCTTGACAAAAATAATGAATCCATCACTGCCGATAGATATCAAAATGTCAGCTTTGAAATTAGCATCCCGTAGAAAAATGAATAAGAGAATATTTTTAATTAATTGGTAGTTGGTAGTTGTGGTCCTTGTGGACTGACAGCAGGTTCCATCATTAATAATTTGTATAGCATATAAATCTGGACCGTCAATTTAAATCAGGAGGTTTAGGTCGGATTTGACTAAAACATATCCATGATCCGTTTATGTTGTTCGATTATTAATTTATTATAGTAAAGCCTCATAGGCAATTTATTATGAACGGTTAAGATTTGATTGGACTTGAGAATCAGTCTTTGATTTAGTCATAAAAGATGAGTGAGATGTGATAATATGCATATTACACAATGGTTCGCGTTATGAACTCATATTTTTATTTTTGAAATCCAAACAGTCAATTTGAATTGTTCAATATGATCTTCATATGAAAATGTACTTGCAGTTTAAATTTTATATTGTTAAAAAAATATTATAAATTTAGATAGGTAGAAAATTCTTAACCATTAAAAAACAATAGTTTTTACATATCTAAAAAAATAGTAAAAAATATCTAAAAAATATAAAATTTGGTCTGCAAGTGAATTTTCATATGGAGATCATATTTAATGGTTCGGATCAACAATTTAAACTTTGAAAATAAAAATATAAATTTATAGCATGAGTCGATCTGTAATATGCATATTACTATAGTCTCACTCATAAAAAATAACATTCTCTGCTTAGGAGATTGTTCGGATAAATGATTCTTTACGGATATTTAAATTTGAAAAATTAGAAATCTCTCACAAAAAGAGATAATAAATTTACTGTGGTCGTCGAAATATGTAACTTTTAAAAATAATTAATCAGCAATCATTTCATTTGGTTGCAAAGTTGCAACTAATGAAAGCGGGTATGGACTCTGGAGCCCATTATTAGTGGAAAAGGATTGAAGATGAAGGAAAGTTTGCAAAGATAATGGTCCAAGTGATGGTCCATTCCAGCCCAACTTACAAGGGAAACTAGCCAGCTCAAATGTGCTTATCTATGTCAGAGGAACTTGGATTCTCTGAGTTCATATTCCAAGTAGTCACACCGTGTGATGAGTCGGTGACATGAGCTCAAGATCCTCATTGATCGATGTTTAAATAGTATCATTGACAGTGGCGCAACATCAATAACAATAGTAATAAAATTAAGCGAGGGCTATGAGACTATGGTGTCATGCAATGTATATTTATTTAATCTGCTTCGATACAATAATTATTGGATGTGTTTTGATTCATTCACCACATCTTGATACAAATTCAATGTCTGCTATATCGAAACACAGAGTAAATAGATATATATTACAAAGCAGTATATCCTCACTCAAATTAATCAACGATAATAAAAAAAAAAATGATAGTGTTAGTGTTGCTGTATATTTGAATATAACGTTAGTAATAATGACAAATTAAGTGAATTCATAATTTTTTTTTAAAATTGTGAATTCATAATTTTAACTGTGAAAAATCATTGTATTGGTTTCATATAGCGATGTCAACGGATCGGGTCGGGTTGGTACCAAATTAACCCAGAGCCGACTTGAGAGGGTTACGGGTTCCACCTGATTGGATCTATGTAACTTGATTACTTCTTTATTAATTAGTTTTTAATTCATTTAAGCATTTTAATCTTAATTAATATATAGTTAATATTAATTAGTTGTAATTATTAGACCTTAATCATTACTAAATTTCAAATTAAATCCACAAAATACAATAAAATGGGTCGGGTTGGACCCAACCGACTCATTTAACCATCGGGTAGGTTTGGAACTTCGGATCCGAATCGGATCAATCCAATTTGATAGGATTGAAAATTGACATTCCTAGTTTCAAAGAACAAGTCGATCTCTTGATTTTAATTTACTAAATATCCAAGTTTTTTATGTTACGAGTTTATTTATTTCTTTTACTGCAATAATGATTGAATAATCTTGTACTTCATCATCTTATAGAAAACAAATTTTAAAAAAAAATGATAAATATCAAATATAAACAATTGACTCATCAAAAATATATCAACCTTAATTCTAATTCGTCTGTTAAAACTAGTTTATTTAAAAAAAAATTAAACTCATAAACTTATTGTGAAGCCTAAAGCTCATATTATCACTAGTCAATAGTAAACGAGTGAGGCTACGGTACTATGCATAGCACGGATTGGTCCGTGCTACGGCTCAATATTGGAGTTTTGAAATCCTAACGGTCGATCCGAACCGTTCAACATGATTATAAAATGAATATGTACTTGCAAACCAAATTTTATATTTTTTCAAATTTTTTTACTATTTTTTTAAAAAGGTAGAAAATCACTGTTTTTGGATGGTCCAGAATTTTCAGATCAAGTGATTTTCTACCTATCTAAAAAAATAGTAAAAAGATTCGAAAAAATATAAAATTTGGCTTGCAAGTACATATTCATTTTATAATCATGTTGAACGATTCAGATCGACCGTTAAGATTTTAAAAACTCAAATATTGAGCCGTAGCACGGACCAAACGGTGCTATACATAGTACCGTAGATAGTCAACATGTCTACTTGAAAGTGTTTCCTTTCCCAAATCAAATCGTTTTGTAGTTGCCTACCTTCCTCAACTAAACAATTTGTCCAGATGTGAGGCTGTAAATGCCATCCACACCAATTTTGACCAATCAAAAAGACTATCTAGAACTATGGTTACACTTTTATCACACAAAAAAAAATAAAAAAAATAATAGTAAGACTATCTAGAAGATCCTGAAAGAACAGCAATTAAAGCCCACCGAAATTGCTATGAAAAATCAATTATGGCCAATAAATTGGGAGGGGAACTTGATTATGGATCTGAAGTTAAAAAGTAGGATAATTTGTGACTTGGCCAAGAAATTGAATAAAGGTTATTAAAGTGCCATCACTTCAATTATAATTGGAAGTTTTTCAGGGATAAGTACGGTATATTCATTTTTGAGGGGGTAAATATATAACTCATAAAAATTTCAAGAACATACATGAAATTCTGCTAATTTGAAAAATAAATCATGATAGATCAAGGCTTATTTTCTAATATGCATTTTATTAATAGAATTTATGCAAAATATGTTAAATTGTTTTTCCCAATATCTATTTTCTCTCTGTCTTTACAAAGTTGGCGATTAACCACTAATTTTCTTCTCTAAAAAATATTAAAGAAAGCTAATAAAATATTCAGAAGTAAATAATTATAGTTTAGAAACAAAATAAATAACGAATTAAAATACATTTTAACTTTTAAGATAATACAAACTAAATAAAGAAAGAATTAATAATTGAACTGTGCAGAACTCGAACTCGAACTCGATTCGAGTTCGAATTAGTTTAAACATAATAGCTGGATTAATTTTCATTTCGAAATCCATTCGACTCGACTTATAATCATATCATGAAGGAATTAAAATCAGCTTAATTACTTAAAAACATGGTGTTTAAATAAACAACATGCACAAATTAATACGTAGGGTGTTTTATCTAATTTATTCTTTAAGTGTGTCACAAAAAACCAAAAAGCAAAAGACAGTTAAAGAAGCTTCCACTTGTCTTTAAAACCTTTACCATCTGGCAACACTGTTTCCCCACCACATCTCATAACTTAACACAAGAAAGGCATCAAAGGTGCTTTCTTTTCTAAGAGCCTTTTGATCCTTCCCTCCAAATCCCTATGAAAGAGCTCCTCCAAACTAACAATACCACCTCCTTTCACATCCCATTAACTGCTGAAAGAATGTGTGATCAAGATAATAAACTGAATTTAAGGAAGCCAAAAAAGGATGCAATTAGTGAGAGCAAATCAAATTCTCTTCACCGATGGCGTTCTCGATCAATTGATGGTGCGTCTCGACCCCGAGTTGGATCGGAATGGCAGGAGCTTAGGAGGGTCAATTCGACCCCGAATTCGGCTACCCGGTCACGACCAAAATGGCATTATGTCATGTTTGGGCCAGCAAAGGTGCCGTCGAAAATGGATATGAAGGATATGCGTGATCGGCAAGTTCGCAACAATCTTTGTGAAGAAATTCAAAGAACAAGGTTTTCGAAAAGACCGTGGAAGTTCTTGCAGTCGTTGAGTTGTAAAGCCGTTGAGATCAGTGTCGTTGCGGAGCCACCGTTCGCAATCGATTTTATTCCAAACATATCATGTTAGATTTGATCATCATGCTTAGTTAGTGCCTTCATTAATTTTGGTTTTCTTGGAACATTATGTTAATTATGTACCATATTTCGCCATAATTATTGGACTTGTTTATTAGGATGCAGAAATAGAATTAATGCTAATTAATACTATTTTTTCTTCTTATTATTTTTTTTCCTTGCGCTACTATTATTGAGACATGAAGCAATAATACTTGTTAATTTATTATCATTCAGAAATCATTCTCACCCTCATCTTAATTCAAAGATGTTTTGGAAATGACTGAATAATTATTTTACTTTTTACAAGACAGGACAGAATCCTTTGAAAAATTCAAATGCTACAATTATTTCTTATGTACTTTGAGAAACTATATCATTTAGCTTAAATTATCTAAAGAAACCTTAGCATTGTTAACATTTTTATCGTATGATGTATACCATAAATTTTATTTTAATTACCAAATATAAAAACAGCATAGTTAGCCTTCTTGCCTCTTTTTTTTTGTTTTTTGTTTTTCCTTTTTCCTGTGTCTTCTGTTTTCGTTGATGTGGACAGCCAGATTGTGATATTATTTGCAGAGAGTCCGAGGTCTCAGGTAAGATAACAGTAGTGAACTAGTGATTAATGAGAATATTCTTTGCTTGTAGATGAGGTAGTAACTTAGAGGCAGAGGCACGTACTGTAAATGAGGTCAATGTAAATGAGATCAACTGATTCTTATTTATTTTTAAAATATTTGTAAAATTAATTAGTAAATTTTTATATAATTTAACAGAAAATTTCTATAGAATTATCAAATTGATCTCCATTCGCCCAATTAAAAATGTATATGTTTGACCTCCATTCACGTTTGACCTCAATAGTCTGAATGTCTGACTCTACCCATAGTAGTAAGTGGTCGATATTATCACTGGATACTGTGTGTATATTTGTGCTATGCCATATTTTTTCCAATTTCAATTTCTGTGGTGTTCTCTATCAATTTACAGTTAGAGAGGTTTCAGATTTCCTTTTTCTTATCTTTTTTGGTTGATCCAGTAATCTCAATTTACATTTTGACATTGAATAGTTCGAAAATTTATTATTAGATGTATCAAATAATTTTGATACAGTAAATATCTTCTAATATATGCACGAAAAAAATTATTCGTCGAATTAAGATACTTAATAAATAGTAAAAAAATTAAAAAAAATGTAAAATTCAATGGTCTGAATTTGACTAATTTTTGTAAAATACTTAATAAATAGTAAAAAAAATTAAAAAAAATGTAAAATTCAATGGTCTGAATTTGACTAATTTTTGTAAAATACTTAATAAATAGTAAAAAAAATTAAAAAAAATGTAAAATTTGATCTGCAAGCACATTTTATTTAGATAATCATGTTGAACGGTTTGGATCGATGATTTGGACTTTGAAAATATAGAAAATGAGGAGGATAACTTTGTGGTAATTCAAAAGTGATATAATAAGAAAATATAATATAGAAGACAGGAAAGAAATTCAATATAATATTTTTTTCAACAGTTAGTGAGGTTAATGGTCAGAAGTATATTAAATTCATTTCTTTCACATAATTGTAATTTTAATAAGTCGAAATCTGGTTTAGCCGTTTGGTCGCCGTTTTGCAAAAAACTTATTTAACAGATATTAGAATTGCTTCATACAAATCAAAATTCGTGCCGTGCAACTTCTGTACACATGACCTTTTCACCGCGGAACAAGGAAGGAACGTTCAATGAGCATCAAACTCAAATTAGTCTGATTCGCTTTATAATCTGTACAGTATGCTCAATATTTGTGTGCACTGATTTAATGTTCATATGGATAAAGCGTGCACAGATCTTAAAGCGAATTGGACGAATATGAAAGGAAGCAGGCTCCTGAATTTTTGATTCTGCCCCTGTTAAAAAAGTAAAGGGCGAAAGCGATGTCTAGAGGTGCTATCGGGTCGGGTAGGATCCGGATACTATTATATTTGGACCCGTACTCTAAAAGTGTTCGGGTCTGAATTTCGATTCATATACTTATTTGTTTCAAATCGGGTCGGGTCCGGATCCAGATATCTATCTACCCGTAGATATTTCGGGTCCAATCTTTCGGTTCCGGGTAGATATATACCAATAACTTGTTTATGGATTATCGGGTCCGGATCCGGAGCGGGTACATGTCGCAACTCACAAGCATTTGAGAAACACTTTACGTTTAAATATAATTATAAGTTCTTAAACATCTCACATAATATATCATTATAATATAAATTAAAATCTGCTTCAAATATTGAAAGTGAGATCATTTTAGAAAGTAAAATATTGGAGATGGTGATTTCATTATATGGTTTCGAAATCCAGTAATAGAATATTAATATTAATTTGTTTCAATCAGTGAAGAGAGCAATAAATTTCAATAATCCGTGCAGAAAGGTAGATACATGGTAGATAAAGATATCAATAAAAGAATTAATTAGTTTTGAAAATTTATAGGCAAAAGGTGAACATGACATTTGATTTCAATAATCTGTGCAAAACGAGCAATAAATTTCATTCAAAAAATTAAAAAGTACTACAAATGATTGTCTTTTCATAGTTATTAATATATTTGTTTATATTAAATAATTATAAAGAAATTATATTATCATTTTATTGGGTATTTATACGATATCGGGTCGGGTTTAGTTATGGGTCGGATAACTAAATCAAACCCATATCCTATCCATTACAGTATCGGTTCTGGTTTGAATCCAGGTCGAATATTAAATTATTAATTTTGTAACCGTACCCATAATTTAGTCGGTTATATTTTTTTAAATCATATCCTATCCAAATTAATCGGATCCGGATCGGTTCCGGATCGGATCCGGATCGGTTCCGGATCGGATCCGGATAATCAGATAAAAGTAGCGCTGTCATAGTTATCATGTTTGACTCTTATTCTTATAAATGCTAGCTGACGTTCTTATAAAGCGCTGTCTAGTTATCATGATCAAACGCGAATACTTCAGCAATAAAAGAGGGAGATGTTCAATCAAAATTGAATGATTAAAATTAACTCCGTAAAAGTTGAGGTGGGTGTCGTTTCAATTCTGAAATGTTTAAGTTCATTTAATTTTGAACGCGTTTAAATGACAAATATTTCAAAATTTACATAAAAGATGCTTTTGTCATTACATCACATCACATCATTAAAGCAAGTTTAAGTCCTACATCCTAATTAAGTCCTCTTGTTCTGAAAAGTAATCTTTAATAATTATGAAAAGATGGAACAGATTATTTCATTAATTGCCAAATACCCTTTAATTTTGAGATCGATTGTTTTTTTTTATCCACAAAAATCACCTTGTTGTAAAAATACTCTTTAATTTAGAGATGGCCAATTCATGCTAAATTTCTTATCTGTAAAATCATGTACACTTTTCTAGATGATTTTTTATGATTGTTGCAGTGTCTTTAGTATTTAAAATATGAATTCAGAGTAGGTTCGATGTCCATCGGACCTACTCTTATCTCCTAAAATATACAAGGGCGGATTCAGGATTTTCGTCAGGGGGGCAAAAAAAATATCGAATCGGGTTTAAATCCATTAACCAATTGGGTACTCGATAAAAAACAATGCTTTAACTTATACTTTTTAATACTTTGACTTGTAATTTCTGATGCTTTAACTTATAATTCTAATTACCAATCAAAATTCAACAAATTTATTTCAATTTTAACTCTAAATTTAACCTGAATTACAAATCAAACATCCAGAGGGGGAAAAAAAAATTCCGGGGAGGACAAAATCGGTCGGAACCGATAAATCTCTACTAAAACTCAAAATCCAGGAAGTCAGCTGCCCCCGGATACACCTGGGTCCGCCCTTGAAAATATATCTTCTAGATGCATCCCAAGTTATTAGAGATTGGTCAAGTCATATGGACGTATGTTAGATTGGCATCACCTTTCAAAATAACAAACTTTATTATTTTAAATCAAGGAACACTTTGTATTTGGCACCAAGTGAAGCTTGTTATCTTCTGACAGTGATACGTACACCTGCCCTTGTATGTATTGTAATTTGTAAGGAGCCCTTTTGCGGTTTTTCCCCTCCAAAATATATATAATTTAATTAACAAAACGTGGGCTGCTTAAGGATGTTTCCTCTTTTATTTGTTTTTTTTTAAAATTGGAAATTATACAATGTAGTAGTTATTGAAGTTTGGAGTTTCCTGCCAAAGTTTTGTTTGATATGTCAGTTTGGTTAATTAATTGTAATAGTAATAATAATTTAATTTGACCAAGTTCCTCCTTTTCTTTGGTTAAATAAGCAAGATAATTATACAATGTAGTTATTTAATTCCGACTTCTAAAAACAACAATATAGTAATAAATTATTATTTATTGTGGCCACATGTGACAAACTTTTTCTACCCATTACTGAAGTTTGATTTTTCTTTGGTCAGAATTCATGAAGTAAATGTGAGGGGTTCTCTTGAAAAACGTGATTTTACAGTTACAAATCAAAGCACATGATGAGTATAAATGGAGCAAATTTTTTTAAAAACCATAATTAAAAAAAAAATTAGCAAACCAACATGATTAGTTTGGTTGTTACAAAAACCATAAGAACCGAGATGCCAATTCGGTTCCCAGTTTTTTTTTTCCCTGGAACCGAATTGGCATTTCGGTTCCCCCCTTTTCACAAGTTTTTCTGTTCTGCAGAAACGGTATAGCTTTTGGTGTAATGTGGGGAACCCGAATTGAGATTTCGGTTCCCTTATTTTTTATTTTTTTATTTTTTTTATTTTTTTTAGACAAATAACTAAAATGATGAAATACAATACTAAAAAATCGAATTTTTTTTTTCCTTTGTCAAATTACTTTTTTGATAACATATTTATACTAAAATACGCTAAATAGCTTGAAATTATGTTAATTTATGCTAAATTACACTAAATTAATTGAAATTACAATAATTATGTAGAATTATGCTAAAATATGGTAAATTACGTTAAATTACGTATGAATAGGGATGATATCTTCACTGAGAAGGCGAAAAACGACGACGAAACTTCAAACGGCCATAAAACGGCCCTCGAGTGTCCGATTTCAGCAAATGACCACTTTTCGGAAAGCTTGTGAAAATACGCATGCATTAGAACCAGCAATGCTGGATTTTCAAATTCAGAATCGCTAAAAAACAAAGGGAAAAGCCTCAAAACTTGAGTTGAAGTTTCCGTTTAAGATTTTCATTTCAATTGTTCAATCTACGTAGCTCAGTAAATTAGTTATGTAATGAACTTGTAGAATACAAATTTTATTATTTTTGGAATTTTTTTACTATTTTTTTATGATTTATGAAAGATGGCACAAAATAGACCCTATTCATACGTAATTTAGCGTAATTTACTGTATTCTAGCATAATTATACATAATTATTGTAATTTCAAGTAATTTAGTGTAAATCAACATAAATTAGCATAATTTCAAGTTATTTAGCTTATTTAAGTATAAATATGCTATCAAAAAAGTAATTTGACAAAGGAAAAAAAAATAAATTTTTTTAGTATTATATTTCATCATTTTAGTTATTTGTCTAAATAAAAAAGGGGGAACCGAAATCCCAATTCGGGTTCCCCACATTAAACCAAAAGCTACACCGTTTCTACGGAACAAAAAAAATTGTTAAAAGGGGGGGAACCGAAATGCCAATTCGGTTCCAGGGAAAAAAAAAACTGGGAACCGAATTGGCATCTCGGTTCTTATGGTTTTTGTAAAAACCAAACTAATCATGTTGGTTTGCTAATTTTTTTTTTAATTATGGTTTTTAAAAAAAATTCTAAATGGAGGGGATTGGGGCAACAGAACAGAGCAACCACTGAAATATAATTCAAAGAATGAAATTAAGAG
Source organism: Carex kokanica (assembly GCA_025461125.1). Lineage (NCBI taxonomy): Eukaryota > Viridiplantae > Streptophyta > Magnoliopsida > Poales > Cyperaceae > Carex > Carex kokanica. The sequence continues at coordinate 531,560 of JAJGRX010000955.1, read as the reverse complement.
GGTGTTTTGATTTTACCGATTTCTGTTAATTATTTGATTTTTTTTCTTACCACGGCTACTTTTTTTTTTTTTTTTTTGTATTGAAGTATCATGTGCAATGTCACTTCCAAAATCATAATCTTAAAATTGGTCAATCACTTCAAAAAAAATTATTTCATTGAGAAGTAAAAAAAGACCGTGATTTGAAATTGGATATCACAAATATTACACACTAGTATTTTCTTGAGTCAGTTTTTTTATTTCTCTGTAATAATTGTGGTATCCAATTTCAATTAGGTACATTCAAATCTCGAAATAATTGATCAATCTTCAAATTGTCCACATGATGTTTCCAATAACAATTAGAAAATCGACCCACAGTGGAAGTTTTTTTATTTACAGAGTTTTTTGTTAGTGAGAAAATCATGGAAATTGAACGATTTAACTCATCAAAATTGGTGGATTTTCTTTCTATAAAAAGTAATAAATTTAAAAAATGTTAATTTGAATAATATGTTGAAATAATAATATCATAATTCTAATAACAAACAAAATTTATTTTAGCATTTAGACATGTTGGAAATTTTCAAGAATAATCTAAGATCTCTTTGTAAAAAAATTTGACATAACTTGTGGGATGTCATTCAAATAATTACTATTATTGTCGAATAATTTGCAATGCATCTTTATTGAATATTGATTTATTTTTCAACTTATCAAGACATCATTATTTACATTTTTTTTAAAAGCTTCGCAGAAACTGTAAAGTCATGAGCGGGTTTCGAACTCTCAACCTATGAATAAAATCATGAGCGGGACTCGAACTCTCGACTTTTGAGTAACCAAAGTCTTAGAACCTTTTCTCCAAACCAACTGTACTACCACTCCATCTCGTCATTATTTACATTATATGCAATATTATTTAATATATTTGACTTTACTATGGACCGGTCCGGTCTAATAACCTACTAATGTAGCCTCCAAGAACACTTTACCTTCTCTTTTTTTTTTTTTAAAGGGTAGGGAGGCAATTTCCATCCTTACGATTTTCATAAATAAGAAAATTATTTACAATGGAACACTTTACTTTTGAAAAATGAAAATTATCATATAAATTATGAAAGCAATTTCGTTGGATATTTCTTGATGTATAATTTAAAGAAAAAACTGCCAAAAAAATTAATAGTGAAGTTGGCTTACAGCGCATGTTTGACTTTTTATTTATTCTGTTGAAAAGCATTTGTAATATGTGTTTTTTTTTAATGGAAAACTTATATGAGGATATAGTGTTTCACTGTTTGATTCGAATTTCTAACTTTGAATTGAGGTTTTATATACAAAATTTAAAAATGGCTGAGTGTACATGACGTGCACTATTATTGCTCAAGTTTGGATTGTTTGATTTGCTAAATGCATTTGTAATGCATTACCTCAAAGAAGGCGATAATCCTTTTGCAAGGCTTTTTTATATATTGTAGCTATCTGATTTCAGCAACTATTGTGGGACTAAAAACTAAAGCAAATCCTATCCGGTAATCTCCAATGGGACACTATGTTCCCAACTACGACTTGCTGGGCCGAAACCACACTGACGTTGCCCATATTTGGGCTTGTGGGCCTTATTGTTGTCCATCGCTCCCATCCCAAGCCCATAGTTTTAAGATATCATTTGGATAAGCATGATGCGCGTTGTGCTATTTCTCTTCATTGCATATTAATTGGTGGTGTCCAGGCAAAGAATAACACAAGTAATTGTCTTCACTTAGACAATATCACCAACTGCTTGTGTGCAGCAGAAAACATACCCGTAACAGTACTGGTACAGGCAAAGAATAACACCAAATCAGCAGAAAATCAACTTAAAGCAACCAAAAACAAACACACAGATTCTGCAACCAGAGACACTTTTAATTGATATATGTTGAGGTCTTTATACTTACAAACTATACACACGCATCTTAATGTGATACAAGTACTCAATAGAGATTTCTGTTTCATTCATATTATTTGTATTTATGGATCTGATATTTAGATGTTAACTGGAAAGAATGAAACTGGTATATTCTGTAATGGGTCATATAATTTAAAATGGTGAACTGGTACAATTACCTGATTAGTAGTTTGTCAAAACTGAAATTAGGCCCCCCTTGGTAAGTTTCCACGTTGATAATATATACCATTACATTTTGTGTAATTTTGTCGAGGAAAGTTGCCCCAATCCTTACTGAGCCAATTGCTGATTCTTTCAATTTTCTTTCCATTGTGGTTGGTCTATAATGTAACTGTAGTCTGTAGCTTGTTGTGTCAGTTCCGTAATTTTGCATCACCCCATGCGGATACAAATATAATGTTATGGTATCTAAAAATTTCTTCAGTAATTAAGGTATATATTTTGCTGATAAATTTTGGAAAGTTAATATTTCAGCTGTTGTAAACTTGTATCTTGCTGATAAGTCTTGCAAACCGCTGCATGTCCTTATTTTATCGCAGCTGTTTTGCTTAGATCCTATTCACTAAATTTCTATTGCATCTGTTTGTTTGCTTGATAATCTAGTTTCTTTGGTTTTGGGGTTTTGCACTTCACCAAATTTTTTATACCATTAAATCCTTTGTTTGCTTAATTAGATCCTCTTCACTAAAAATAACATATATACTTGTGCAATAGTTGATTAATTAATTTTGTTTGGGTTTAGAAATTTGAAAAGATAGTCTTGAAATTCATATCCTTTGACAATACCTAGGAAATTGTTGCTTACATGTGGAACTATTAAAAAAGACAATAAGGGAAAAAAATAGAAGAGAAGAAAAACGAGAAAAAGAATATCAAGTCTAAGATTAATATTCATTGTTGTTAGTTTGTTACACAAAAAGGCTACATTTCATACAATCGAAGTTACTAGTACAAATCAGCTAATTTTACCTTTGATATAATTCAAGTGAAATGGCATAATTCCAAAAATCACTATAAGGTGACAATCACATACTTCTCTCCCAGGCATGTTTGGTTTCTACATAAAGTTACTAGTATAATTATCAGTGTTTTAAATAGCGCGCTATAGCATTTTTGGACCCTAAACGCTAAGCAATGACATAAAAATACGCTATTTGAGCTACGGCCGCTATAGCGGTATAGCGGTTTGCTATAGCGCATAGCGTGTAGTGCAAATAGCGCACGCTATGCTACATGGATTTTTTTTTTTTTTAGCAATTTACATGGGATTTAACCATGATGTTATTTTTTGTAATCTATATTAAACTTTTAATTATTAAATGAGAGATCTATCCACGTATTGGGTAAATTATTTTTTGTCACATCCTCATTGGGAGATGATGATATTGAATTGCTTGTTGATATTGACTCAAATAATGATGTGTCTGACTCTAACTCTGACGAATCTATAGAATGACTAATTTGAATATGGAGTAACAAAATAATACTTACTATATGGTAGTTGGAATATTTTTAATAAATAAAGATAGATAATGTATGCCATGATGCTTAGATTATTTTGAAATTTGAATAGAAAATGATAGATTATGTAATGATGCTTAAGTTATTTTGAACATAAAATATCGATAGTTTATGATATTACTATGGATATTTTGAATAGCAATTTAGACTTTGTAGTGGTTTAATATGAATATTATAATTCCTTAATCAATTCAGTGTTATTTATTGTTTTATGAGACTTTAGATAATGTTGATATTTAGTATAAATATTAAATATACGGAATGTAAAAAAAAAACGCTATGTAGTATAGCTTATGCTATAGCGATGTTATTTGCTATAGTTTTTTTTTTTAGCCTTCCTGCTATGACGCTATAAACGCTATTTAGAACCTTGATAATTATAAAGAGTGAGTCAATGGTACTATGCATAGCACGGATTGGTTCATACTACGGATCAATATTTTCGTTTTCAAAATCCTAACGGCCGATCCGAACCGTTCAACATGATATCCATATGAGAATATACTTGTGGACTCAATTTTCTATTTTTTAGAACTTTTTTACTATTTTTTAGGTAGGTAGAAAATCACTGTTTTTGGATGGTCAAGAATTTTCAGATCAAGTGATTTTCTACCTATCTTAAAATATAGTAAAAAAGTTCGAAAAAATATAAAATTTAGTTTGCAAGTACATATTCATGTGGGGATCGCGTTGAACAGTTCGGATCGACCATTAGAATTTTCAAAATGAAAATATGGCTCCGTAGTACGGATTAATCCGTGCTATGCATAGTACCATAGATTGAATGGTACAAATTGTAAGTTCGACATTCAAAAACTTGAAATAAGTGAAGAATAAATACATCTGCTAGAAACAAGAATTATTGCAAAGCAAATAAAGTGTTTCACTGTTTGATTCGACTAACTTTGAATTGAGTTTTTATATACAAAATACAAAATTTAAAAATTGCTGAATGCACATGACGTGCACCATTGGTTCTCAAGTTTAAGTTGTTTGTTTTGCTAAATGCATTTGTAATGCAATGCCTCAAGGAAGGCGATAATCATGTTGTGCGGTTTTTCTATATATTGTACCTATCCGATTTAAGCAAATATTGTGGGACTGAAAACAAAGCAAATCCTATCCGGTAATCTCCGTTGGGACATAGGTTTCCAACTACGGTTTGCTGGGCTGAAACCACACTGATGTTTCCCATCTTTGGGCTTGTGGGCCTTATTCTTGTCCATCGCTCCAAAGCCCATAGTTTTAAGATATCATTCGGATATCATTCGGATAAGCATGATGCGCGTTGTGCTATTTCTCTTCATTGCATATAAATTGGTGGTGTCCAGTGTTCCTTGTGATAAGGATCTTGTACCAGTAATTGTCTTCACTTAGACAATATCACCAACTGCTTGTGTGCAGCAGAAACATACCCGTAACAGTACTGGTACAGGCAGTGAATAACACCAAATCAGCAGAAAATCAACTTAAAGCAACCAAACACAAACACAGATTCTGCAACCAGAGACACTTTTAATTGATATATATTGAGGTCTTTATACTTACAAACTATACACAAGCATCTTAATATGATACAAGTACTCAATAGAGATTTCTGATTCATTCATATTATCTGTATTTATGAATCTGATATTTAGATGTTAACTGGAAAGAATGAAACTGGTATATTCTGTAATGGGTCATATCATTTAAAATGGTGAACTGGTACAATTACCTGATTAGTAGTTTGCCAAAACTGAAATTAGGGCCCCCTTGGTAAGTTTCCACGTTGATAATATATACCATTACATTTTGTGTAATTTTGTCGAGGAAAGTTGCCCCAATCCTTACTGAGCCAATTGCTGATTCTTTCAATTTTAGGATGTAATAATTCACTTGGAAGTGGAAGTATGATGATGATGGCAGTGTATGAAAGGTCATTTGGCGCGTAAATGACACATACATGTCCGGGTGCAGTTTGAACCACCTTTCGTACTGGACAATCATTGTTGTATTTAATCTGTTACACAATATCTCTCTTGAAAATAAGTTGTGCTTTGTGAAAGAGTTTAAACACCAACATAAGTCCAATACGAAAGATGGATCAAACTTCATATGAGTATTTATACACTGCCACATAACGATTCTTTATACTGTTAAGTATTGTAATTTGTATGTTTAAATAATTGAGTTGTTGAATTATGTGTAATCAAGTTATAATTACCGTGTAATAATATTGTATTCTTTATGTGTATTTTTATGTTTATTATTGTCTTCTATATGTTTAATATTGTACGTTTAATATACCAAGCAAATATGAATGCTAACCCATTATAAACTATAATAAAAAAAATACAAATCATATACACAGTTCTATCACATCAACCGTGTAAAAGGTAGAACTATGCATGATTTCCTTCAATCACACATGGAATCATACACAGTTCCTTTGCAGGAACCGTGTTGTTATCATACAAAGTTATCGTGCTAATGTGTAAATCTCCTGTTTTAGTATCTTTGTTTTAAATCTGACATGGTTCCTTTTGAGTAATTGTATGTTTATAATATAGACATTGTTTCTCAACCGTGTACAATTAATCAATGCTTAAGAGATACATAAAATTAATCAATGCTTATGGAATCTAGCAGCAAAGACTTAACAAGACCCTTCATCCTTTGACCCGGGGCACCTATACCGTCCCCACCGTTATATAAGCAATGTGACATGCGTGCCAGATTGACACTTGCATTGATGAGCGGTCGAGGTAATGCATGGCGACCATGACCGAGAGAATCGTCATTAATTTTTTTCCATGTCTCCACAATGAGCTTTTCAATGGCCTTGCGCGCTTGTTGCTCGGTACACAATTGCTCTTGCATGTAGCATGCTATGGCCGATGGTGCATCACCTCGTTCTAACTCCGCCTGGAATTATGTAAATTAATTCTTAAAAGAAGGTCTTTAACTAAGAACATCAAATAAATGGTCTTTTTCAGAACAATAATTCGAGTTTAGTTCGTCAAAATATTTGAAATTAGGATTAGGAAACAATTATAAGTTCAAACCAATCAAAACCAAACAGCATAGTCCTCCATGAATGCAACAAAAAATTAAGTTTTTAACAGAGTTGCAGTATACTCTTGGGAGAAAAAATGCAAAAAAAACCTAATGAATTTATAACTCACATGATGAGTTCCACAGTCATTGCAGAGGCGAAATATCGTTGCGCACGATTGTACCAGTCTCGGATATTTTATTTGAAGATTCAGAGCTTGGACTGTTGATTTGTCCCCTAACACAATAAAAGCATGTGTCAGCAAGAGCGGTCCAGTCGATGAAACCCATCCATTCTCTAGGTACTCTTCGAATTTCGCTTTATAACCATTTTTGTACCATTTGGCTTCCGTTAAGAAGGAAACGCATGCATCCTGCCACTGTAACAATAAATGAACTTCTTTAACATTTAAATGAACTTCATCTAGTATGACATTGAAATAATTTTTATTATTTATTTTGACTCTAAAGTTTGAACTAGAAGAACTCACAGCTTTTATAAGTATAGGTGAAGCATCCCAGCCATGTTTTTCAAGAACATAAGAAGCTGTTTCCTTGGTTGTATTGAAAATAACACCATATAGAGCTCTCATATATTCTGGTAGTCTTTCTGTTGCTTCAACCTCGTCCCACCTGGAAGTACATTTAAATTTCTACATTAAACTGTAATCACAATATTGATCAATAGAAACCAAATTTATACAGCACATGTATAATGGGTCTGTTAAATATACCTCTGGATAACTTCAGTAAAAAGCAATAGCTCATCCAAGGTTCCATAAATATCATAGACATCATCCAAAGTTACAATCAGAACTGCCAGTTTTGTAAGTACTTCTCTGCAATATGTGTTATGTGGTTCTGGTGCAATTCCAGTTGCATAGAAGAATGACTCAACTAAGCGATCTCTAGCAAAAGGCACCTTCTCCCTTAAACCCAGTTCTATCCACCATCTAGCTCATAGAAGAAGACAATAAATGAATAAATAAAATTCAACTCAGTTCATCAACCGTATCAAGCGGAATGGGTAGACTAGAATTATATATATAAAATTAGAAATGCATTTATCAGAATATTATGTACCTTGTAAGCTTTGAAAGTTCTCCTTGATGCACAAGTTGCACATTGTTGTACTCTAGCTTTGCAAATTTTATTAGCACAGGATTCACATTCGAATTTCCTTGACATTGATCTAGGTACCACCTTGTTTCCAGTCTTGGAACCCTCCAATGCAATGGGACCTCTAGTGCATGCTCCACTTGCCCCTTCAGTTTTTGATCCATGCATGTTTTCTTGAGTTGATTTAGTTGTTTTGTGGAATATACCCTTGGCTCGTCCGATAATTTCTCTCCCTCAAATGTGACAAATGAGGCGTCATAGAGGGAAAGGAGAGCCTCTATCTCATTTTGCATGTTTGCTTTCATATTAATACTCAGAATGTCTGCCAGATAAAGAAAGCTTAATTAGTAAGATTTTATTTTAGTAATTCAATTTTTTTTGCCTATATTCAATTATCTTGTTGATTAAAAATCTGGAATAATTTTCATTGTACCCTTGGACAAGTGAGGATCTCAAATATAAGTAGATATTAATAATAACAATTTTTATTAAAAAAAGAAAATTGTATAATTAATGGCAATAGAAGAATAACATACCTTGAGGGACTTCATAACAATTCTCTCTCATGAGCCTAAAGAGAAGAGCCATAGAAGCAAAATCATTCTTCAATGTAGCTTTTGCATTATTAATTACCATTTCTTCAAGCACATGTTTTATTTCCTCTGAGAAATAATTAGCAACTCCGAGTCGCTGAAGCATGTCTACCAAGTTCAGCTTGACAGGAAGCTGAGACTCCTTATACATCAACTGACTTCTGATGTTGCTCTTCATCTCCTTATAACAATTACTAAGTTTTTGGGTTTCCTACAAAATTTTTGCACAACGGCACTGAGATGAAAAATGCACTCGATATATTCGAATGAATTTGAAATATCCTAATGCAAAAGATTATTAATTATGATATTAGACTTGGTACATAAGGTTGCACCACATAATGGAAAAATATGTAAAAAATGTAATTAAAACTACGATTGATAAGACAGTTTTCTAAAGCTCATACGTAATTTTTGTGTGGTGATGAAATGGAGTAGTAATCCCACGAGTTGGGTGCATAATTTGCGGTTCGTCTTTTGATTGCTCTGTGGAACGGTACTGATGACACCAAGCACCCCTCCTTTGCCATCTCTCAATTGCAGATCTGCAGGTGATTTCACTCTGATTCTGTTTTGATGTATTTTTGGGTAATAGTTGGTTCAAACATCCTTCTATTTATAGGCAAGCTCATTATCAAGAATATGTTCATTTTTCTACTAGGCCTTTTTCATGTGGATATATGATATAATAAAAAATATAAACGAGGACTCTGCATGCCACGTGGAAGCAATGTAATTAATGCCCCCTTTTTTTTTTTTTGTGTGTGTTGGACACAATGCCCAGAATCCGAAATTGGCAGAATCAATTGTTTTGCTTTGCCTTGTGGAATCTCACTAAGGCCCCAATAATGAAGTTGACATAAAGTATTTACTACCATAACCGAACCTTTAGAACTCTAACTATAAACAATTTTAAACTCTTACTTACAAATAATTAATTTTAAATTTTATTTAAAAATGAAGAATTGATTTTATTCCATATGTAAATGCGTAGTTTCCAATTGAAAATTTGAGATTCGATGACTCAATAATCCACTATTGTGTAATTTTATTTAAAATGGGCTACAAAGTATTAATACATGCAAAAATTATTAAGGTTAATAGACAAAGTTACAATTTTTCAAGACTGAGGCTACGATAGCATAGCGCATATTGGTCCATTATTTCATTTTTCTTCTTTTTCTTTAAAAATTATATAGTTAATAAAACATTTTTTTTTCCAAAGACATTTAGTATTTTTAATTTTATACAAAAAAATGCTTCTAAGATTAATAACTCGATTTTTTTGGGATGTTACATTCTTTCCTTCTTCAAAAAGAATTTTGTTCGCAAAATTCAAACAAATGATAATCAAATCAAATTTATCAAATACACTGCAATCGGAGGAGATAAATAAATCAAATGATAAGCAAATTATATCACGTATAGATCAAGTAAATTTTTTTAGATGAAATTTGAAATTGATATAATCACAGATTAGACAATTATACCTATATAGAAATAAATCTGGTATAATGTCAAATTTTAACATACATAGAATTCATATAGCCATTTAAATTTATTCAATTGAGTGATACTTGTCAAATTAAAACAAACGAATCGGAATTTAGATAGGACATTGATAAGAAACAAAATAAGGACTCAATCACAGTCCGAGGAACGAATGCTTTGATACCATACGTCTTGATTATCTGGAGCATGATTATAATATCATCATCGCACTTTTCCTTAGCCAGTCAACCTACATCGCCAATGGAGAAAAGAAAACAATAACAAACGGAGTCAGCTACAAAGCTCAATAATCGGTTATTAATTTAACGACGCGCTTATCTATAATTGGCTTAATAACAACCATTCAATTAGGCAGGATTAATCGACACAAATACACATTAAATTATGCATGCATATTTAACCAGTGATAGCACGTCAGTCTAGGTTATCTGTAAAACAAGTAATATCATATTTACACATGTGTAATCCCTGCCACAGGCGATTCCCACATTCTCATAACACAATTCCTTTAAACTGCCAATCCAATGAGAAATCCATTCAACATTAGAAGACCGCCAACCCGCTGGGAAGTCCAACCAACAGCAGGAGGCTACAATCACAAATTAAATTCCAACCTCAGACGACCCGCTATCCCATTAAATATGTCATCATAATCCAATATGCAATACCAATATTCAAATCAACCATACAAAACGAAAACACAGATTATAGAGAAGTTCGATTACTTGATAGCGAGACATTCAGAATTTCAAATCAGTTTGCAACGACAGTTCAGAAGCACTGCAACATAGTCGGAATTCAAATCGGACATATAATAATCAATATCAAAATTTCTACAAAATATGTCTTTTATTTTTCTCTCAATTTCATTCTCTTTTTCTCTTCGTAATTCATTTTCATTTTTTATTTCTTTCTGAACAGGCAAAGAGAAGGAAGGCTCTTTTAATGGATTTAGATAGAAGGTCGGTTATTTAAGAAGTCGGTTTAATGTATGGTTTTCGCGTGACTAAAAAAAAGAGTAATTATATCTTCCCATCTAATCTTCCTCCATTTATTCCCCCAACTATTTTAGCTATAATTACCAATTCTAACCTTCCCCATTTCTCTTCAGGTATTTTCATCTGTCATTTTCGCAAGTGCATATTTTCCGGTATTTTCATTGCAAACTCGGGTCCCCATTTCTAGGTTGCACCTTTCTGGATTAAAATCGGTGCATGTGTAAATCATGGCTTTTAAGTCCCAAAGGGATATATTATCAGGAATCATAAATAAAGTAATTGGTTCTTTGTTGTAATAAATCCCGTTTGCATTACTAAGAACCTTATCACCACAGTGTAATGAAATCAAGACCATTACAATCAAACTACATTTTAAAAATGGTAAACAATTGTCAGGTTACTAATTTACACAGTTACTGAAAATAATATAAAATAATAAAAATAATTTAAATTAAATAAAAAATAAAAATAAAATTTCCTATAAAATTCAGCAGGAATGAAGGAAATTGTGAGGGGGGAGAGAGAGAAATAGATATTTATAGGATCTAAAACAGAAAAAAAAATTAAATTAAAGATTGACCAAGCCATTAAATGACCGGTTTGGACATTTTTAATGAAAACCAGCGTCTCTGAATATTTTTATTATTTTGTAATTAACTTTGGATATAAATAAAAATGTCAGCCGACGTTGCTGTGTGCTCAGCAATGTTACCAACCTGTACATTTGTGTCACATCGATCTTATTGTGCCGTGATCAAAATCGTGAAAAGTAACCATGACACACGAATAGGGCTGCACAAAAAATTCGTAGTTCATAATTCGATTCGAGTTTGATTCGAAAAAGTTTGGAAAAAATTTGATTCGAAATTATTTCAAACCAAACTTAGTTCGAAATTAATTCAAACCAAACTCAAACTAGACCTAGTTCGTTCGAAATAGGTTCGCAAATCAAATTTAGTTCGAAATTAACTTAAACGTGAACCGTTAATTTCTGCTTATAACTTATGTTCACTGATGAAAATATAAGCCGTCCAGTTCATAATTGCTTTGAATTCTAACTTCTGAAACAGAAAGCCCAATCCAATTACAATATCAAATAAAAAAATTCAACAACAAAGCTCAAATAAAAAAATTCACATGTTTATACCAGAAATTTTGCTTTTCATGGTAGGATTCTGAGTTTTTCGGATAATCCAGGCTAATGATGCAAAAATAGTGTGGGATGTTGAAAACCTTGCTACTGCATCTATGAAGTAATTTGTAGATGTTCAGTAGCTAGTTTAATGAAGCGAAATATATGGCTGAAGCTTTGGATACCTGTGAGGGTTTTTTAGAAGAGTTTTTCAGTAGCTAGTGCCTAGTTGTAATGAACTTTAATGTTTTATTTAGGATAATATTTGAGTTTGTAATAATTCTAAGACTTTGGTGATTATTCTGTACTTCTATTGATATTTAAATTGTACTTTGAATACTTTGGAGTGCTTGAGTTTTTATTTAAATTGTACTTCTATTGATATTTGGGTTTTATTTAAATTGTACTTTGAATACTTGAGTTTTTATTGAAGTGCTGTAATTTCGCACTATGGCCCAGTCAGAAGTCATAAATTGTAAGTCGTAACAAAGTTCGTAAAGGTTCGAAATTGAGTTCGTAAAAAATTCGGTTCGAAACTGAGTTCGTTCGAAATTGAGTTAGTTCGAAATTAATTCAAACCAAACTCAAACTGGAGGTAAGTTCGATTCGGTTCGGTTTGTTTGCAGCCCTAAACACGAATGACACTGATTACGATTATTAGTTTATTACAGAAAACATGGAAAATGACCTAAAGTCAAAATAGTTGTTGTGTTCGGTCCTTTTCGAAATAAATTACACGAACATCATTTCTAAAATGTGCAAATTTTTGAGGTTGCTTTTAAGTCTCTCTTGCTTGTGCTGTCAATTTGGAAGAATACAAGCGCTTCTTTGTCATGAAAGTACTCATGAATATTTCATGGGTTATTGATGTGGCTTACATTTAATCCGTGCAAATTTTAATGATGTTCATCTTTTGTTTTGTATAGAAAGTTATTCCCATTTGATTTAGATCATTAGATGGTAACACAGAGTACTTAAAATTAAGGTAAATAACTAGCTAGGTCATTCTTCTGGGTTTTGTAAATTGACAAATTTTTTTTTTTAATTATATTCATTTCTATAGAACTCATTTTCTTTGACCAATACAATCAGTATGAAAGTATCCAAATTGAATTTCTTTTTATTTTATTTTATAAATTTTAAGAAAACAATTCTTTTTTTCTTGAAGGTCAGCAGCGAAATGCCGTCGACAATATATTAAATAAAAAAGTTAATTAATTACAAGATTTCGCAATATAGCGAACACAATTGCACCATCGCCCAAATTCAAAATAACTCAGAAATTGAAATTAAAATTAAAAGTTGGAAGATTCAACTAGCTCCAATCGCCTCAATTAAGGCACAGAAGAGACCCGCTTGGTCGAGTTCGTGACCTGTCTCAAATATTTTGTATCCAGAGCATAATATCCAAGGCCGTATCATTTATTAACTGATGCACCAAGCGCCTCTTGTTTGAGAAATGCCTCCGATTTCTTTCTCGCCATAAGCTCCAGATACCTGCCGCCCAAATCGCATCCCATTGAGTTTTAGCTCTAAGAAAACAATTCTTAGCTTGAAAACATTTTCCATACAATACCTTATTAAATTTTTCAGTTTTCTAGGTTGTGAAAAATATTAAAAAAATTGTGAAGAAAGCGAAGAACTATAATTAATATTGAATTTTTTTCTTGTCATATTTTGCATGATATTAATTTGTAAGATAAGACATGTACATATTAAAAAATTATGTTTTATTCGTATATAGATATCACATGAACTATAATTAATATTGAAAAGAAAAGGAAACATGAAAATTATAAGAAAGGAAACATGTCTTCTGTTATCTCATCTCTCCTCTTTATGTCTTTCTCATTTTATTCTCCTATTTCTTCTATTTAAAATGGGGTGACTTGAGAAAAAAAAAATGGTGTCACCACTGCACGCCATGTTTATCCTTGAGAGTTGAGATATTATACTGATTTCAATTAAAAACATGGAAAATGACCTAAAGTCAAAATAGTTGTTATGTTCAGTCATTTTCGAAGTAAATTACACGAACATCATTTTAAATATGAGCAAATTTTTGAGGTTGCTATTAAATCATTTTCTTGCTTGTGGTGTCATTCGAGAACAACAAGTGGTCAATATGTATAGTATCATATATCCAGATTTCCAATAACCTATTGTACGGATTAAATTCAAAGTTACAACCCTCAGTTAGATTTTTTTAATAGTTTGTCCAACAAATTTAGTGCAGTCGAGGAATTATTTAATTATTAAATTCATTTAGTGCAGTCGGGGAATTATTTAATTATTAAATTCAGTGCCGTAGGAGAATTATTTGGTGGGAATATATCTACAATTTCAGTTCATTTTAAAATGCCAAATATATTTGTTTGTTCAATTCTACTTTGTAAGTAATGTGTGTTCCAAGTAGATCTCTTATAATTTTCATGTTTCCTTTTTCTTTTCAATGAACACATAATCTCTTATATTAAATGTAATGAAATTGTAACTATTTTACTCCTAATTAATAAACGGCGATGACTTATGTATTGAGAGATCTATGTTTTTGAAAATGGTTAAAATCATAACATGCATGCAATAATTTAGAGTTATATCATCTATATTTCGACCATCACTACTACAAAAATGGCAATTCTACACTGCACATTGTACACGGTTTTTCCAATTTTATATAAAAACCGTGTGCCAAATATAATTTTTTGAAAGCCCAAAAAATCTGTAGGAATTATACACGGACATTTAGTTAAGAATCAGTGTAGAATTGTTTGAGACAGCTACACGGTTTATTAGGGATCAAAAATCCGTGTGGAAAAAATTGAGAGAGCTACACGGATTTTTGTTAAATATCCATGTAGGAATATATACACGGATTTTTGATAATATATCCGTGTAAAAATAGTAGAAATATACACGGATTTTATTATAAATAGCTGTGTATGATTATTTGGAGAGCTACACGGATTAATAAGTATAAATCCGTGTATAAAAGGCTGTGTAGAGTTTTAATTAGTATAAAATGCCTTCTCCTTTCAGCGCCGTTTTGATCAAGTCTTTTATACTGTCTCTCTCTCGCTCTCTCTGTATTGAATGTGGATCTGATTTTTGCAAATGCTAGCAGCTGGGATCAAAGATCTTTGAAGTTTTTATTTTCTCCTCTCTATCTTTCTAAGGTTAGCATATATATATTTTCCTTTTCTTCCTCTAATTTTCTGTTACTTATTATTGCTTATTTAGGTCATGTGTAATTCATGCATGCTTGATTTCTTAAGATAATGCAAAAACGGCGGAAAGTTCGGCTGAGCGGGAGCCGAAGCGTGGGGGCAGCCACGCAAAAGCGGGGGGAAGTCGGCTGAGTGGGGAGCCCAAGCGTGGAGGCGGCCACATTTGAAAAAAAATTTGAAATTTGGAAAAAAATTGAAATTCGAAATTTTTTTGAATTTAAAGGAGAATTTTTATTCTCTATTATGCATGCATGCACATATATGTTGATGAAATGTATTTTTTTATTGGAGATGCAATATGTTGGAGACCTTTAACCAACATGCATCATGTCATGGATCACATGGGCACTCTCCTTTTTGATATGTTAGATCTAATACGCCTTAGTTTGTATGAAATTATTGTCCAAACTAGATCATAACCAAGCGTTTTGGCAACTTGGGCCAAAGCTTTATCACATGCTTACTAAGCGGTAAGGACATAACTTGATCTACAAACATTATATTGGATCTTGAGGAATATGTTATATGTGGATCACATGAGATTGTATATGTACAAAAGGCAATATGTATATATATGTTGATGTTTTTATGCTTTTTTTTGTTATATATGTTGATATTAGAAGATGAGAGCTACACGGATGTACAAAGATGTCCGTGTACAAATATGAGAGCTACACGAATGTTTAGTTAAAAGTCCGTGTAGAAAGAGGAGAGCTACACGGATATTTAGTTAAATGTCCGTGTAGAAAGAGGAGAGCTACATGGCTGTTTATGTTACAATCCGTGTAGCTCAGCTTTGGAGAGCGCCACTGGCAAGGAATTGAACACGATTGTTTATGTAATAATCCATGTAGCTCTCAGGAATTGCACACGGGTAAATATCCGTGTATAATTTATTCAGGAATTATACACCCTCGCACTCCACACGGCAGGAAATCCGTGTAGCTCTCCTGTTTATGTCCGTGTGCAATCTCTATTTCTGCAATAGTGCATGAATAAAACAAATCGTATGATGCCTCATCCCTACACAAATATTTATCAATATATATAATTTTATTTTTAATAATTATCCGATAGAAAACTAATTGGTCATCGACATCAAGTAATTTTCAAATATATCATTAATTTATTATAATTGACACTTAATTGATGACCAAATAATTTTGCTACAGCACTAAATTTGATAATTAATTAATTATCCAACTGCACTACATGTAGACAAACTATATATCTAATTTTTTTTACTGACCTTGATTTATGCTACATAGAGATATATAACTTTTTTTTTTATATAGAGATGTGTATATTTTCTTCGTTTGTTTATGAATGTATTTTCTCTCATAGAAAAAGAGTAAATCGTATAATTTAATTGTTAAATGCTATGAAGATGGTCTATGTTGTTTTATGTATCTATGCTTATTTATAATTAATATGGCTAATTTTATAAGTGAAATTTTTAATAAAAGATAATCATCTTATATCGGTACATGATACAACACTGATAGGAGAATCACTTTCCTTCTATATGTACATAATGTACTACCAATAGAGGAAGTGTAATTCTTCTATTGGTAATGTTTTTTGTACCGATAGATATATGGTTAATTTACTATCGGTTCCAACCGCTAGAAGTATTTTTGTTTCTTATCGTGTTAGTCTCTATCGGTAATGAATTCGTTATTACATCTAGTTTTTATTCTATAAAAGACGGCAGTTCAATAACAGTGAGTGACAGGCTCCTGGGAAATTTTGCTTCTGCATTTTGTACGTTTATTGAGGTATTTATTGTTCACATTATAGCTTGACTATATTAGAAGAGGAGAGATCCAATTACACCATTTTTTTTGACACATCTTGACACTGTTTTATTATAGGTCAATTTTGCGATTTCAAAATCTAAACAATCGATCTGAACCGTTCAACAGATCACCATATTAAAATGTGCTTGGAGATCAAATTTTATATTTTTTTGAATTTTTTTACTATTTATTAAGATGGTTACAAAATCGTTGTTTTTCAATGGTCTGAAAACAACGATTTTGTAACCATCTTAATAAATAGTAAAAAAAATTCAAAAAAATGTAAAATTTGATCTCCAAGCACATTTTAATACATCCATCATGTTGAACAGTTTGGATCGACTATTTGGTC
This sequence comes from Carex kokanica, assembly GCA_025461125.1. Taxonomy (NCBI): domain Eukaryota; kingdom Viridiplantae; phylum Streptophyta; class Magnoliopsida; order Poales; family Cyperaceae; genus Carex; species Carex kokanica. The sequence goes on along the minus strand of JAJGRX010000955.1, from coordinate 514,341 downwards.
TTTGAAAATGGTAAGTGTCAAAATGTGTCAAAAAAAACGGTATAATCCGATCCCTCCTCATATTAGAATTAGGTTTGGACAAATTGTAATGGTAGGGATAATTTTACAGACCTTTTTTTTTATTTTAATTAATACAATTGCGGTTGAGCTGCATGCTGTCACTGACCTTGAAGAAAAAAAAAATCAATTTCTATACCAAACAAAAGATGTACGGCTTTGTTTAATGTAAGCCACATCTATAACCCATGAAATAATCATGTGTACTTTGATGGCGAAGGAACACCCGTATTCTTCCGAATATGACATTAGAAACGAGAGAAAATTTTGACAGAGATTGCTCTCCAAGAATCTGCTACTATCCAAGAGTGTACACAATGACTATTTTCGAGAGTCAGCTGATATATATTGCTCTACAAGTTAAGAATTAATTGTATATAGGAATTGTTTCCAAGCTAAGAATTTTTGTTTCTTAAAATTTATTAATCCAAAACAAGTTCTTCATTTTGGTTACTTTCAAGTTATGTTTTTGAGTAAATATTTTTCAAGTTATGTTGTTTAATTTAACAATGCATGATTTATGAAATGAAAGAAAATATTTTATTTTGTTATTTTATTTTTTGAAGAAAAATGAGGATCAAAGTTCTCATTTGATATATTGATTAATAGAAGAAAGGGTTCAGGTTTTAAACGAAAATGAGGCCATGTAAAGAGGGACCGAAAGAAATCAAAACAAAAAACTTTAAAAACCGAATTAAAAGAAAGCTGGTAAAAAAAAGAAAGCAGAGAAACTGAGAAAATTAAGTCTAATCTAATTCAAGTATTTCCACTGTGTGTGCACTTCTTCCATCAGATTTTGGGGCGACTCTTTTTGGTCAGTAAAAATTCTCATATACCTCCATATTATGAAGTTGGTGATTAACAGTATCTCTTTTGTTTTCTTTGTGACTTCTGCTCCAGCTAGCATGTCCAATAGATCAGACCGAATATCTTCTTGGATGGAGAACCTTTGAAGCATGCACATGGTTTTTTAATTTAGCAAGGACGATACGAGGCAATCTTGAAACAGATGTTTCACCGTTTCTTCACTATTTCTAAACATAACACACATGTTCGGAATTAATATTGCATCCACTCTTATTTCATTAAATCAGAACCATAAAAAATGATATGTACTTAGATTTTATATATTAATATTTGTGGGTTTTAAAGGACGTAGAAAAGTCACACCATGATACGGAGAAAAATAATACATCACAACAATTAAACGACACTATTCCGGCACATAAAAAAACAAGGGACACTGGCACGTGGTCAATCACTCAATTGACGACGTATAATATTACATTTGTATAATTTTTCCAATTTGGACATTTTTTTTTTCTGGTTTTTACACTCGCTAAACTAAATTAAAATAAAAAATAGATAAAAATAATCAAACATGACAAACGTAATCAAACATAATTTTCACATCATGTTTGGTCACAGTATGTGTAGTCAGGACGTAACTAACGGACTGTGACTATTCACGTGCCTTAACTATTTCTCACGATTTCAATGACGAAACGACATGACATATGAATACTTAATATGAAAAAAAATTCGTGCTTAATTATTTCGGTTAATCATTGAGGAAATCTTGTAAAACATTGATATATATATATATATATAAACTTCCTACGGTGATGTGTCAAATGCTTTAAAAAGACCAATATTTTGCTTCTATCTTGTTGTCATGGTGACCAACTCTTATGCTTAGAGAAAGCCTTCCGTGATGTGTCTTTTGGTCAGGAATCCAGTTTGAATCTGAGCTACTAGATGCCCCGTGATGGGCTGTAAACTATTAGAAATTACCTTAATTTGAGAACATTTTTTGTATTGCATAGATCAAACTTATAGGTATGTAGTCTGATGGTGCTCCCGCATTTTCTTTCTTTGGTATGAGTGCAATGTAAGAATCATTTAGAAGGTTCAGTGTGAGTGCACTGTTTTTCATGACGGTATTAAATACACGAAACAAGTCCGGTATTACCAGTGATTTGAAAGCCTTGAAAAACTCACCCGTGTACCCATCGGGTCCGGGGACTTGTTGCTATTGGCCACTCATCCATTACCTTTTCATTCACCTGCTGCTCAATATTAATCTCCATATGGATGATTAGTTGCTCTTGCTATTTTTGAGCAGTTCTACAATCATTATTGTTACATAGTCTAGTCGGGTAATTAATGTCCTCATTGTATTATTTCTTCCAAGTAGTCACTGCCTTTGTGAGGTTTGCTATTTTGACGCTCAACTCTTGTGGTGTTTTTGCTATTGCCTGCGCTGACCAATTTTCTTGTACCATTGTCTTCAATCAGAAATTCGAAGGTCCATAAAGCAAAACAGGAAATTAGCCTAAAATACAAATCGGTTTTTGGGTGTACAAATCGGTGCAGATTTTTATTGGACTGTGGTTACATTAATTCCTCTCTATAATTTACGGTAATTCATTAAAAATAGCCTAAAATACATAAGAGATACATGAAATTAATTAATGCTTATGGAATCTAGCAGCAAAGACTTAACAAGACCCTTTATCCTTTTACCCGGGGTACCAACACCGTCCCCACCGTTATATAAGCAATGTGACATGCGTGCCAGATTGACACTTGCATTGATGAATGGTCGAGGTAATGCATGGCGACCATGACCAAGAGAATCGTCATTAATTTTCTTCCATGTCTCCATAATGAGCTTTTCAATAGCCTTGCGCGCTTCTGGTTCGGTACACAATTGCTCCTGCATGTAGCATGCTATGGATGATGGTGCATCACCTCTTTGTAACTCCGCCTGGAATTATGTAAAATAATTTGGAAAAAGGTCTTTAACTAAGAACATCAAATAAGTGGTCTTTTTCAGAACAATAATTCGAGTTTAGTTCGTCAAAATATTTGAAATTAGGATTAGGAAACTATTATAACTTCAAACCAATCAAAACCAAACAGCATAGTCCTCCATGAATGCAACAAAAAATTAAGTTTTTAACAGAGTTTCAGTATACTTTTGGGAGAAAAAATGCAAAAAAAAAAACTAATGAATTTATCACTCACATGATGAGTTGCACAGTCATTGCTGAGGCGCAATATCGTTGCGCACGATTGTACCAGTCTCGGATATTTTTTCTGAAGATTCAGAGCTTGTACTGTTGTTTTGTCCCCTAACACAATAAAAGCATGTGTAAGCAAGAGCGGCCCAGTTGATGAAACCCATCCATTCTCTAGGTACTCTTCGAATGTCACTTTATGACCATTTTTGTACCATTTAGCCTCCGTTAAGAATGAAATGCATGCATCCCGCCACTGTAACAGTAAATATTTTACAAAATAAAAATAAAATGATTTTGATCAGGAACTTCTTTAACATTTAAATTAACTTGTCCTAGTATGATTTTGAAATAATATTTTTTATTTGTTTTGACTCTGAAGTTTTAACTAGAATAACTCACAGCTTTTATGAGAATAGGGGAGGGATCCCAGCCATATTTTGCAAGAACATAAGAAGCTGTTTCCTTAGTTGTATTGAAAATAACACCGTATAAAATTCTCATATATTCTGGTAAATTTTCTGTTGCTTCAACCTCGTCCCACCTGGAAGTACATTTAAATTTCTACATTAAACTGTAATCACAATATTGATCAATTGAAACCATATATAAGATTTACACAGCACATGTATATTGGGTTTGTTAATTGTACATTTGTACCTCTGGATAGCTTCATTGAAAAGCAAAAGTTCATCAAAGGTTCCATAGATATCATATACATCATCCACAATTACAATCAGAACTCCCAGTTTTGAAAGTACTTCTCTGCAAGCTGAGTTATGTGGTTCAGGTGCAATTCCAGTTGAAAAGAAGAATGACTCAACTAAGCGATCTCTAGCAAAATGCACCTTCTCCCTTAAACCTAGTTCTATCCACCATCTAACTCATGCAAGAATACAAATAAATAAAATCAAACTTAGTTCATTAATCATATATATAAACAGAAAGGGTTAATTTTGATAGAATTATATATTTATGTAGTTATCAGTTATCAACCTTGAAAGCCTTGAAAGTTCTCCTTGATGCACAAGTTGCACTTTATTGTACTCAAGCTTTGCAAATTTTGTTAGCACAGGATTCACATTCTCATTTCCCTGGCACTGATCTATGTACCACCTTGTCTCCAGTCTGGGAACCCTCCAATGCAATGGTACCTCTAGTGCATGTTCCACTTGCCCCTTAAGTTTTTGATCCATGCATGTTTTCTTGAGTTGATTTAGTTGTTTTGTCGAAAACTCCCTTGCCTCGTCTGATAATTTCTCTCCCTCAAATGTGAGGAACGAGGCCTTGTAGAGCGAAAGGACAGCCTCTATGTCATTTTGCATGTTTCCTTTCATAATAGTACTAAAAATGTCTGCCAGATAAAGAAAGCTTAGTTAGATTTTATTTAATATTTTATTTCAAAAATGGTAACGGCCTTTATTCATTTGTAGTTTATATCCGGAATAATTTTCATTGTCCACTAGGACAAGTGGGATCACAAATGTAATTAAGTACATATTATTAATAACAATTTCTGATAAAAAAGAAGAAGAAGCTTGTATTAATGCCATATTAGGAAAATGACATACGTACCTTGTGGGACCTCAAAACAATTCTCTCTCATGAGCATAAAGAGAAGAGCCAAAGAAGCAAAATCATTCTTCAAAGTAGCTTTTGCTTTATTAATTATCATTTCTTTAAGCAAATGTTTAATTTCCTCTGAGAAATGATAAGCAACTCCGAGTCGTTGAACCATGTCCACCAAGTTTAGCTTGACAGCAAGCTGAGACTCCTTTTGCATCAACTGACTTCTGATGTTGGTCTTCATCTCTTCATAACAGTCACTAATTTTTTGTTTTTCCTGCAAAAATTTAACACAAGGGCATTGAAATGAAAATGCATTTGATATTTCAATGTGATTTGAAATGCCATGATACAGTAAGAAATTAACTGTGAATTATAGAATTGGTAATATATATGGTTGCACCACATAGTGAAAAAATATGTACAAATATTAATTAAAGTATTAACTTCAATTGTTAAGACTGTTTTCTAAAGCGCATACATAATTATTTTCTTGTGATGAAATGGAGTTGTAATCCCATGAGTTGGGTGCGTAATTTGCTGTTCGCCTTTGGCTACTTCTTTGGAACACTACTGATGACACCAAGCACCCCTCCTTTGCTATCTGCATTGCCAAAAAAAAATTTATCTTTTTTTTTTTTACTTTTGATCTGCCTTGCTAAATTGACAAAATCCTTGAGCTCTTTTTTCTCCCTCTCAATTGTAGGTTTGCAGGTGTTTTCACTCTGAAACTGTTTTGATGTATTTTCGTTTGCATTTGGGGGTTCAAACATCCGCCTATTTATAGGCAAACTCATTTTAAAGAATAGGTTGATTTTTCTGCGTAGTATTTTTAACGTGGGTTTGAAAAATCAATTGGGATAGGAAGCTATGCTACAGATGACATGTCACAACAAAATCAATCGGGCCTGGGGCCCTCGGAGACAAAATATATTAGTGGTCCCCAGATAAAAAATGCAATTCTATATTGGGTGAATTACTTATTATTTTTTTTTAGAAAATTACCCATAGGCTTCCATTCAACGAAAAACCAGAAATTACAGGCCTTGAACTATTCCTGGACAGCTGGACTGTTCTAATTAAACAATGCACTACCTAGACAAATATCAGAAACACTCTTCTATTTCCTTTAGTGCACTATATAAAAAAAAACAGTGCATAGGGGTGTCAATGACACCCGTTTACCCGTTTATCCTACCCGTATCGTATTCGATAAGACGGATATGTCATATGTGTAAGGTTTTTTTTTTTGTTAGCTTATTGGGTATGGGTATGGATAAATATTTTTTTCATTAGATAAACGGATATGGGTACGGATAAAGATTATTTCGTACCCATTGGGTAACGGGTAATTATATGAAATAAATTATATATAGATATATCAATATTATATTCAATTTATTTATTTCCATGTTTTCCATATTGCTGAAAGTTTTGTTATTTAGTTAACGAATTGAATTTGTTAGAAGTGATATTTGTGATTTTTATTTTGTTTTTGCTTTATAAAAAACTATTAGTTAGAATTGATTGCATATTTGTATTTTCATTTTTATATTAGTAATTGTGATGGCGTATGTTTGACATGATGAATTTAGATGGTTTATTTGTAAAAATAGTAAAACTATTATATTAGTATTTTCGTTATTCGCCCGCTACCGTTTTGTTACCCGTTAATTATAACGGGTATGGGTAGGGTAGGATAAGACAAATTCTTAACGGGTATGGGTAAGGTATGAGTAGATCAATTCTTAGTGGGTATGGGTATAAAAGTACCCATTGACACCCCTAACAGTGCACTACGTACACAAATACTAGAATCCCTGTACCATACCCTTTAGTGCACTATAATACAGGAGATACAACACTGCCACAGAACAAAAAAATGATAATGAGAAAATAGTAGATAAACCCTGCCAAGCGTTACAATGCAGCCATGAAGCGTGCAATTGTATGGAGTTGCTGTGTTTGTATGAGCACCATACATCCATCTGATCGATACTCACTCGATTCCCCCATGCCTATATATACAATATTTATATCAGAACCTAACACATATCCCATATTGACACGAAAACTAATTGGGAAATTATTAATTGCTTTGCTTGCTATGAGGAGCGCTAACTAAGGCTAAAAAAAAGGATTTCAGTTGATGTCTTACCATCATATATAACCGAACCTTTAGATCTCCAAGTATAAAAAATTTTAAACATTAGTTACAAATAATTTAAGATCTTATCTAAAATGAAGTTGACTGTGTAATACTGTACAATTGCTTTGCTTATAGGAACTAAACAAAGCATTGCATCGGTCCATTAATTTTTATTAATTATTCGAGGTCCTATTTTGATTGTAAGCAAATTATATATCGTGTTACAGCTTTTTTACGAAAAATATTTAAATTACATATCAATTATATTTTTAACACTGTCATACTTGAAAGAAAAGAGAAAAATATCAATTAAATTATTGTACTGTAACTTGATGCATTTAAAAGTTGAAAAATTAAAGCATGCATATATATGTCCAAATCGTGAAAAATGAATCCATAGTAAACAAATTAAAACACATTCTAGAATGCCGTGCCGTTACTTGATTCACGTGCCTTGTCGTACTGCAACCACAGGGACGGAACTAGGATTTAAGTATAGGGGGGCTAAACATTATTTTCATTTTTTTATAAAAAATAAAATTTATAAAATACAATATAACACAAGATAATAAAATCTTTTACTATTTGATTTCATAAAAAGATACAATAGATAATTATTAACTAACACCAATAAAGTGCCATGTTTATCAAAATCAAACTAAAAACATTATATTCATATATTTTTCTTTAATTTTGATATAAGATTTCTAAAAAATCAAATTCAGTAATAATCTCATTTGAGTTATAATGATAATTTAACAATTTGCAAATAAACACATATCTCAATTTAAAAAAACGAACTGATATTAAAAGATGAGGATGTAAATTTAGCACTGTCGCACTGGAGAGATGAATTTTGCTCAATGAAAATGGATTTTTTTTTTTATTTGGACACTTCTTTTTTCAGTTTTGCTACTTAATTTGTTACTTGTTCATTGAACGGTGGAGAATTGGAGAACCTTTTTTTTGTGTAAGTTTGCACTTGCACTGTCTGGAGAAGGAAAATGGAGATTGTTTTTTTATTTCACTGGACACTCACACAGTTACACTTTCTTTATTTTATTTTCTTTGTATGTGCCTTTCCAAGTTGAAAAGTGACGTTCTTTTTTTTCTTTTTCACATAGTACGATTCGAAAATCAAGGCACACAATTGGAAATGAAGAAGTGAAGCGTCTGTGATTTGGACTTCAAAAAATTTCCTTTCAGCCCCCTCTAAGTTTACTATATATTATATATTGGGGGGCTATAGTACATATAAAAATGAAAAATCAGTTCAAGTTCAATACCCGGTAAAAGAATTTTAAAATGTTGGGGTGGCTTAGCACCCCCCAGCATGAACCAAGTTCCGCCCCTGCGACCAAGTCAAGTTTCATGTATTTGTGTCATACCGTGGCCAAATGTGCCTTTCACATAATGCGAATGGTCACAGGCACGTTAGTCACGTTGTGACCACATGTATCATGACCAAACATGATGTGGATCTTCTTTGTTCACGTTTAACTATTTTTTTGAACTTTAAGTTTCTTTAAGCATGTAAAAATCAGTAAAAATGTCAAAACAAATGTAAAATTATAAAAAAATATGATTTTTACCGTGATCGTGTAGCCACATGCCATTTAGTGACGTGTTATTTTTTTTAGAGGGTGATCACAGCACACGAATGAACACTGCAATGGACACGTGAGTCAAGACACACGAGGAGAAAGCATTTTCAAGGGCCTACCATATTCTCCTCTCTCCGTTTCCAAATTAGGACAATCCTCAATGCTTCAATATAAAATATAATCGATCAATTATATATTCACATTACTTCGTTGTTTGGCATGACATTTGTATTTAATAGAAATTTTCAATGGATTTACCAATTACCAAGCCTATCTCCCTCTTGGCTCATGCCCTAAATTTCTGAAACTTATAAAACCTTTTCTTTTATTAAACATTTCCAAACCTCTTGGAACAATTTCCCATTTAAAAGAGAGTACATAAACTTCTGCAATTTAAAAGGACATCATCCAATGGGGTGACTTCAAATTAAAAAGCAAGTTCCTGGCAAGAGGAGAAAGGCGAAGGGGGAAAACTACTGCTCTCTTCTTAATCTTGTCTCATCTCTCTTCTTCCTTCTATTCTCTCATATTTTTATCATCTCTCCTTTTAATCTCTTTCTAATTTTATTCCCGTTTTTCACCTATTTCTTCCACTTAAAATGGGATGACTTGAATAAAAAAAAAAATTGTGTCATGTTCATGATTAAGAGTTGAGACATCACACTGATTACGATGACTACAAAAACATTTAAAATGACGTAACGTCAACATAGTTGTTGTCTTCGGTCCTTTTCGATATAAATTACACGAACATGATTTATTAACATGAGCAAATTTTTGAGGTTGCTATTAAATCTGGCTTTAATAGCTTGTGGTGTCAATTTGGGAGAGTACAAGTGCTTCTTTTCCATGAAAGTACCATGGATATTTCATGTGTTATTGATGTGGCTTACATTAAGCGGTGTATATCAAGTTCTAAATGATGTTCATCTTTTGTTTTGTATAGAAAGTTATTCAAATTTAATTGAGATGCTAATTAATATTAGAGAAAAAATTTAGTGTACCCATGCAAACTTTCAAAATAGCCAATATCCTCATAAAAACATCATAATATCTAATATTCCCATAAAAACTTAACTTTCTTTCTTTTTTCCCCTTTCATTTATATAACATTTTATTTAGTTATTTTAATAATAGAGTTGACAGATATACCCTTCTCTTATTCCTTCTTAAAACTAGACAGTTAATCGATTTTGAAAGGGGAGGTGAAATGTGTCCATTGAGGGTTATATTGATCTTTCTGTCGACATGTATAGAATTTTAATTGGAAAGGACGAGACTCGGGACGGATTAAGGATCAGATCATTAAAAGGGCTTGAGCCATAATTAGATAATTTTTACAGAGTAATCCTGAGTTGCAAAGGTACAGTATAATAAACTTTTTTTTTATATTTTCACAAGACAGGCCGTCGGATCCAAATTTGGTCGTGCACAACATCCATCCATCCAAATTTGTATTCATGATCTCAATATATATATATATATATATATATAGAGCTGGGGCTATGGTGAGTTGCGAAGTAAGAGGTCATTTTTACTTCATGCTCATATTCTTTTCTTAAAAATCTAAACAACCAATCCGAACCGCTCAACATGATCTCCATATTGAAATGTGCTTGGAGACAAAATTTTACATTTTTTGGAATTTTTTTACTATTTATTAAGCCACTTTGAAAATCACTGATTAAATGGTCCATAATTTTTTACTGTTTTTTACTGTTCACCCAGATCTGCGATTTTCAAAGTGGCTTAATAAATAGTAAAAAAAATTCCAGAAAATGTAAAATTTGGTCTCCAAGCACATTTCAATATGGAGAACAACTTGAACAGTTCGGATCGACGTTTTGGATTTTGAAAATGGGAATATGAGCGTGAAGTGCGAAGTACAATAGCCCTACTCTATACACACACACACACACACACACACATATATTTACACACACACATATATATATAGACACACACACACACAGATATATATATACATACATATATATATATAAAGCTGGGCTATGGTGAGTTGCGAAGTAAGATATCATTTTTACTTCACGCTCATATTCTTATTTTGAAAATCTAAACAACCGATCCGAACCGCTTAACATGATCTCCATATTGAAATATGCTTGGAGACCAAATTTTACATTTTTTGGAATTTTTTTACTATTTATTAAGCCACTTTGAAAATCGCTGATCAAATGGTCCAGAATTTTTTACTGTTTTTTACTGTTCACCTGGATCTGTGATTTTCAAAGTGGCTTAATAAATAGTAAAAAAATTCCAAAAAATGTAAAATTTGGTCTCCAAGCACATTTCAATATGGAGAACATGTTGAGCGGTTCGGATCAATGGTTTGGATTTTCAAAATGGAATATGAGCGTGAAGTAACGTTTTACTTCACAACTCACCATAGTCAATCTCTACACACACACACACACACGCACACACGCACACACGCACATATATATAGAGTGAGGCTATGGTACTTCGGCTAGTGTACTACGGCTCAATATGGTACTTTTTAAAATCCTAACGGTCGATCCGAACCGTTCAATGTGATATCCATATGAATATGTACTTGCAAACTAAATTTTATATTTTTTCGAATTTTTTTACTATTTTTTTAGATAGGTAGAATTTTGATGGTCAAGAATTTGTATAAAACACTTAAAATTCTACCTATCTAAAAAAATACTAAAAAAATTGGAAAAAATATAAAATTTAGTTTGCAAGTATATATTCATATGGATATCACATTGAACGGTTAGGATCGACCGTTATGATTTTAAAAAGTACCATATTGAGCCGTAGTACACTAGCCGAAGTACCATAGCCTCACTCTATATATATATATATATATATATATATATATATACACACACACATACATATATATACATAGTAAATATGGTGATCAAATAGTAATTCTCCAAGCACATATATTTCAACATGATCAATGGTCTGAAAACAACGATTTTATAACCATATTAATAAATAGTAAAAAAATTCAAAAAAAATATAAAATTTGATCTCCAAGCACATTTTAATATGGTGATCATGTTGAACGGTTCGGATGGACTGTTTGGATTTTGAAATTGCAAAATTGACCTATAAAAAAACGGTGTCATAATGTATCAAAAAAAGGGTGTAATTGGATCCCTCCTCATATATATACATATGGGATCGACTAACTATTCCCAGTTCATTTCCCCCATTCATCCCCTAGTCATTAACTACCTAGGAGGACCGCTCATTAACTGGGGGGGCCACTAACTACTTGGTGGACCGCTTAATATTTGATAGATTTTACAACTGATGCACGTAAATATGGATACCTATGCATGTAAGTGTTAATATATTATATATTAAGTATTCATACCTAAGATACCAAGTTTTTCGAAAAAAAAAACTTGACATATCATCACACACCCATCTTTTCCATGTTTTTAGAGGTGGTTTTTTTTCTCCATTCAATCTCGCCAATATATCTAACGATCTGTGAAAAATTTTGCGAATCTAAAATCACGAACGTCTTCTACGCAATTTTCTCTTTCAAATAAGATCCATGATGACATACTTTCGGATTGTCAGTCGCATAAGTATTCATACCTCGTTGTGCAAATTTTCATACATCGTTGAGCAAATATTCATACCTCATAATACAAGTATTCATGAGTAGAACTAGGGTGCTCCTAAGCTCACCAAGCCCTTCCGTGAGCGCGACTCTAAAACCTATCGAATTGACTTCAAACGATATTTTCAAACCGTTAGATGTTCAATCTATATTAAAATGTGCTTGGAGACCAAATTTTACATTTTTTGGAATTTTTTTACTATTTATTAAGATGGTTTGAAAATCGCTGTTTTTATTAAAATTCTGCACCATTGGAAAACAGCGATTTTCAAACCATCTTAATAAATAGTAAAAAAATTCTAAAAAATGTAAAATTTGGTCTCCAAGCACATTTTAATATAGATTGAACATCTAACGGTTTGAAAATGTCATTTGAAGTCAATTCGATAGGTTTCAGAGTCGCGCTCACGAAGGGCTTGGTGAGCTTAGGAGCACCCTAGTTCTACTCAGTATTCATATCTAAGATGCCAAGTATTTCTAAAAACTGGACATATCAACTTCGTTTTTCTCTCTCATCACACACCCATCTTTTATATGTTTTTAGAAGTGAGTTATTTTTCTCTGTTTAATTTCACTCATATTTCTGACGATCTGTGAGGAATTATGTAAATCTAAAATCATAAACATCTTCTACGTAATTGAGGGACCATTGACTACTTGGGGGACCCACCTCTAAAAACATGTAAAGATGGGCGTGTGATGTATCCAGTTTCATTTTCCGAAATACTTGATATCTTTTGTATGAATACTTGCTCGACGAGGTATGAATACTTGTTCGACGTGATATGAATACTTGCACGACGTGATATGAATACTTGCTCGTCAGAAATATTGGTGAGATTGAACGAAGAAAAATTCACTTCTAAAAACGTGTAAAAGATGAGTATGTGATGAGAGATATAAAATAAAGTTGATGTCCATTTTTTTAAAGAAATACTTGATATCTTAGACATGAATACTTGATATATTAGATGTTAATACTTACGTGCATAAGTATACATATTTGCGTGCGTCAGTTGTAAAACATTTCAAATATAAGCGGTCCCCCAGTTAATTAGTGGTCCCATACATAATTAATGATTGATACGTATTTTCTTTTGTATTTTTGTGCTCGAAATTTTGATCATATAGATAATTAATGATTGGAGGATGAATAGGGGAAAGACACTGGAGAAAATAAATCTTTTTCCTATATATATTGCAACTCTGATACCTGGGGATAATACAAACTCTATATAATGAAGGCGAGCAGGTTTGAAATCAGGCATCACTCAACAACTTGAACTAAAGTTTTTTAATTTTTTTTGGCATGCAAAATTTATCTGTATCATGTTACATGTTATGGGGAATTATTTAGAAAAAAAAAAATGATATTGCCAGTTTCAATTGCAAATAACAACGGTGCATAATCTGTAATCAATATGGTGTGTAGCTGCATAAGCATTCAAGTGCTTTCCCTTTATTATTTCTTTCTTTGATAATTGACTAACTTTTGTTATAATTGTCTTTATTATTTAAGTCATTAAAAAGAGAGAGAGAGAGAGTTGAAGGACAAAAAAGATATTTAGGGAGAAAAGTTTCTCTCAACTCTCAATAATAGTTGAGTTGAAAATAACACTCCCCTATAATAATATGTTGCCAATTAAAGAAAGACAAATAAGCCATTGTCATAAATTTCTACCATGTACATATGCATCAGTCAAACAAAAAATGTGTCCATATCCATATCCAGACCCCACCTGGTTCCTCTATGTCTCCATACCGCTATTTATTAAAAAAATTCCTGTTCTTGAGAAACAAAAAGTTAACAAAAAAGTGAAAATGTGTATTTTAGCCAACTAAATTAAATGCTTGTAACACTATTGAGTAGATTTTCATGAATTTTATACATGAAATTAAGCAATTCAAGTTTTCCAACCTTTTGTTCCAATGAAATTATTGATTCATCAATATCTATTTATTACAAAAAATATGTTAATAAATAGAGACAAAAAAGAAAGATAGAAAAATTGTTTGATTTCAATATATATTTGATATAAGCCATTTTCAAGTATAATGTCATAACATATTTTAGTCTAGTCAATATAAATTAAAAAAAAAATCTTGACTTTGAAAAATAATTAACACTGTAATTTTTTTATATAGCAAATTATACATGCGTATTCTACGGAAATATATATAGTCAAAAGTTCATTTGTGCTAAACAAAAAATAACAATTAAATTTGCATACAAAACTTCAATGAAATAACTTCCGTACACTAAATTAATGGGAGAAACAATTTTGAGCAGAGAAATAGTTTGAAATAATTTGAAAATAAAACTGATTAAAAATTAAAAATTATCTTTGTTATGTTGGAATTTGGAAACTTGAAATACTGTGTGTCCAAGAGACTATGCCAAGAAATTCGACGCAACAATGTTTTTTTTTGTTTGCCAATTAAATAAAAGACAAATAAGCCATTTTCATAAATTTCCATCACATCTGCATCAGTCAAAAAACAAAATGCGTGGATATCCCGTAACCGGACCCCACTAATTAGTTCCTCTGTCTCCAACTTGGCACCGATCAAAATAAATCTGCTTCCAGCTATCCCGATCTCAACTGTTAATTTTTTTCGAGATGCGTGCATGAAAATTTACTTTTCCAAGAACGTTTCCGAGATCCCTGCACACGAAAAAATTTGAACCGTTGATCTCAGAATTTCAGGATCCTGCGATCCCTCTCAGAATCGCAGCAGATTCGGACTCAACACTGACCACAGTGACAAATGAATTTTTAGGATTCGGTTCAGCAAGGTCAAAAATTCGTAATTCGGAGTTAATTCGGGTATAATTCAAGAATGATTCGGAATTATCCGGACCAGAGATCTCAGTCTTACAAAGAAGCAAAAAAAAAAATTCAGGAAAAAAATTGGGAAAAAATCGGGAATAACTCGTAAAATTCAGCAAAAAGTTCGTAAAATTCGCGAATTATTCGGAAATAATTCGGTCAAAGTTCAATCAACCGAATAATTCGGCGTTCGGTTCGTCATCACAAAAAAAATGAATTATTCGCAAATAATTCGCGAATCTTGTGACTATGGCACCGACTATTTTTTGAAAATTTCTCTGTTCTCGTGAAACAAAAAGTGAAAGAAAAAACAAATATCACCTATTTGCAATTTGCTTAAATCTGGTCGTTTTAATTTTCTCAAATTATTAATTTTTGTTTCGTAAATCATTCATTTAAAATCTGAAATTCATCAAATAACAATTCGAACATCTGATCTAAACTTCTAATTATTCAATGAAACGCCGTACAAATAAAGAGGAACCAAACTACAGTACATTAACAATCTGCATGGATCCTTTTAGACCCAAAAATTGAATGCGCCAACATAAAAGATTAAACAAAGTAATTGATGTATTATTATCAATAACATTTCAATTTATTTATAATGGCATATTTAGATTTGACACCTGTTTTGGGGCTTATGTATCTTCCAACATTAGGTTTAATTTAGGATTCAAAATTTCATAAAAATAAAGAGCAATAGCTTTAATTTAATATTATGTATTTCTCAATATCATTATATCATAACTCATCATGAATTCTTGATCGAAGTCTTAGATCAATAGATTCAATCTGCTCTAAAAAGAATTAAAAAATTATGTTAATTTGACACTTGTTAGTATTGTGATAATTTCTTTTTTATAATTACTCCAATTTATGTGACAACATGGACTGAAGTCTCCCTAAAAAATAGAAGACCTCTTGAAAAGAACTGATGAATTTTATGAGGTTCTAAAGAGAAGGATTTATGCGGAACAGTATGAATTTATTTCTGTGAAAGTTTAATTTTTATTGTATTAAATCTCTACTTGATACAATGATACAATGATCCTATGCCCTATTTATATTACACGGCTATCAACTAGTTGTTTGTTACCGTTGGTGTATTTTATGTATTTGGTATGCACAGAAATCGAGGCACATATTGCCTTTTTCTATTTCTAAAACTACAAGTAAGGACATAGATTTTTGCTTGATTAATCGTAGTTGCTTGATCAATGATGAACAACTGAGATCAATCATTCAATTCTTTATTATTTACAACAAAAACATAAGTATTTTTGATTTTATATGTGTATTCATGTTAGGTATGTAATGGCGATTTCTGAATCAAATTTTTTGTTCAAAATGGGTTTCTTTTGTTATTTTTTCTTTGTCAGATTTTTTTTTAAAATATGCATACTTTTAAAATAATAATACTATTACATCTTATTCTAAAATTGTGTCTCAACTAAGGTTCTAAATAGCAATTATCGCATCATTGTGGGAAGGTTTAAAAAAAAAGCTATCGCGAATAACGTAGTTTTAACGAAAGTTATCCTACATAGCGTTTTTTTTTTCAAAAATTATATTACATAATTCTACTAATTATCAACATTATCTTAAGTCTCATAGAGAAATAAGTAACACCAAATTGATTAAGAAATTATAATATTTATTTTAAACCAGTGCAAAATTCAAATTTCTATTCCAAATATTCCTAGTAAATATCATAAACTATTTATTATTTTTATTCAAAATAATCTAAGCATCATGACATAAACAAATAATTTTTTTTGATTCAAAATAATCTAAGGATCATATCATAAACCATCTATATCTTTAATTTATAAGCAAAAACAATCTAGACCTTAAAAAAATTGATCCTTAAAAAAAAATTTCAATTTAGACCTTGAAATAAAATCTCATGTAGCATAGTGTGCGCTATTTGCGCTACACGCTAAGCACTATAGCGGTCGTAGCTGAAATTGCACACTTTTATTACATAGTTTAGCATTTAAGGTCCGAAAATACTATAGCGCCGCTATAACATCGCTATAGTGCGCTATCTAGAAAATTGGTCCAACTTATCCTATTTTTCGATTTTGTGTGTCTGAAGATATGATTGTTGATTTATAACTATTAAATTCAGTGTTGCAAATGTCTATGCGAGGTTTTTACTATTTGATCTGGTCGACAACATATATTTCATGTAAGAAAAATATCAATCTTGAAAATCGTGAAAATAATCTCGTATTTCTTTACCCTTTT
Source organism: Carex kokanica (assembly GCA_025461125.1). Classification (NCBI taxonomy): domain Eukaryota; kingdom Viridiplantae; phylum Streptophyta; class Magnoliopsida; order Poales; family Cyperaceae; genus Carex; species Carex kokanica. The sequence continues at coordinate 497,227 of JAJGRX010000955.1, read as the reverse complement.
GTGGTCACCGTAATAAAATTACTTGCATAGAGACCATTAATAAAACGGAAGTCTATAAAAACTGTTACTTGGCAGTTGGCATCAACTAAGAGCATCTCCATTCTAGCAAATATTTAGCAATTAATTTGTTCCATGTCACTAAATTTAGCAATTAAAGACATTCATAATTTTTAAAACACTCCATTCCAGAAATTTAATTAGAATTGCAATTAATGCTACATCAGCCAAAAAAAATAAAAATTGAGCAGTACAGATACATAGAGATAATTTTAACCAATCAAATAAAAAAGAAAACGTTTTCTTTTAAAACAAATTTGCTAATTTAGAAATTCTGATACATCCCAGCAATTATATTAGCAATTGACACATCAGATTAGCAATTTAATAACAATTACCATTGGAGATGCTCTAACATTCAATTATACAACGACAGATTCTGATTTTGAATAGTCAAATGATCCAAATCTACCTTTTATAAATATCCGTATAAATAGAAAAGACGATGGGCTTTTAGGTCCGGCCCAAAATTATGAATGCGTCAACTTGGAAAAAGGTAAACAAAGCCTAAGGCCGTTTACCCTGTGCTTGCTTTAAACGATGCGGGCCTTGTTAGAAATAACGTAGATATTTTCTATTTTAATTAAGTTCTGTTTTAAATTGTTTCGGATAGTTTATTTTCCTCGATCACTAAAAAATTAGGGGTGAAACGGAGCGGACAGTGGTAAAATTATATACATTTTTTTTTTAATTTTCAAATACGAATACGAATAAGATATTAATTGATACGAATACAGATATTTATTAAAAAAAATATAAATATATTATTAAAACTAATAAAGTTCATAATATTTATCTAATTATAATGATGAATAACATAATTTGCTCATAATATATATTAAACTATATGGTATATACCTACTATATATACGAATACAGTTAATTAAAATGTAAAATTATATCTGTATCCATATTTACACAGATATTCGAATATTAAATATCCATACTGTTTTCACCTATACTAAAACATTGCGATAGTTATTCTCAAACTGTATATATAAAACATTACCAAAGTAATTCTTCATGAATTTTTCATCTGTAAACGTTTTTCATGCGTGTACGTTCATCCACAACTATTCCCATAGCGCACAATTATCTTGCTATATCTATGGCCAACATTTATTCCCATAGCGCACAATTTGCCAGAGATGGGCTGTGAAGCAAATTATCTTGCTATATCTATGGCCGACTATTTTTTGCAGTCTAACGATGTCAACAGCTCCGCAGCTCGGATTTAATAAATGCGATTGATTGTGGCATAGAAGGATGTTGATGGGTTCACAGGGAAATGGAGTAATAAGGAGTAAAAATTCGGTCCAAAAGGGGATCAAGAGGGTTTGAATGAAAGAGGAGCCGAGCAGATTAATTTTTTTCCTTTAAGTTGCTCGTGCTTAAATTTTGTTCATATAGTGTAGGCCAACATTGAGCATTTTTTTCTTATGGAATGTATTGTTTTTAGTTTTTACTGAATGATTAATTTTTGCTGGCTATTGTTGTATACGTTATCTAAGTTATCTAATCGTATATATGTACCTTTTTGACACCGTCTGAAACCTTTCATAGAAATTATGGCAATAGCAGTGAAGTTTATCATTTTAGGTGTGGAGGTTTCAGTACTAGATATTTAATATCCATGATCTTCTGTATATTCATCGAATGAGAAATTATCATACTAAAGAATGATATAGTGTTCCACATACCTGAACATAGCAGCAAGAGTAGCCAGAGATCAAAAAGTACAAACCCGAATGCAGAGAATGCCTTCTTTTTTTTTGGGGGGGACAAATTTAGGTTGGAGGTTAAAGCACCCAACTACTTAATATCCACAAGAGATTTACTCAATCTGAGCATTTGAAACTCTTTTTCGGTAAATTTCTATCTGCCTCTTTTCTTGTTTCACTACTAGAATTTTCACTCTTTCTATGGGAAACATATGTTATTTTCAAGAGGAGGAAGGGCTTTTGGAAATGAAATTGTCTTTTCTGACACACTTAACAATTTTCAAAGGCAATCCCATGAAAATAGTAGCGCATGGAAATTCCTGATGTTTGCCTTTGGAAATGTTTTCTATTCACCCTTGAAAATACTTTTGCATGACCCATGACTCGCCAAACAGATCAAATACTATATTTTATTGATAGCCCATCGAAACACCTCGCCCCATGCCCTTGGAAATAAGTGCGAAGTAGTGAGACATATTATTTCCATGAGCTATCATTGGAAATGTTTTGGTTATTATGTTTATATTATTGTATAGTGAAGGTTCATGGAAATACAGGACCATTATGCGCATGGAAATGATTTACTGATTCAGTTAATATTATTTTATAGTTAAACTTATTATTTTCATGAGCCTACCGTTGGAAAAGTTTAATTCCTAGAGACAATAATATATGTGTATATTTGAGATCTCCTTTGAATTTTGAATAAAAATAGATCACAACAACAACCAACATATAATTAAGAGGAAGAAAGGAAATTATGAATCTTTATTTCATTCTTTTGCTATTGTACAAAGCGGTATTACATCTCTGTTTTATAGCCCACGCAGTGGCTTGATTAATCTCTTATGAGAAAGGTTAACTAATCTCTGTTGTAACTGAATTTTGTGATGCTCCAATCTATTGCTTACTCTTGTGCAAAAGGAACTAGCACCCTTGCAATTATAAAAAGAACTTACACATCTTAAATCCAAGAAAATATCATTACATTTCAATACAAAAATTAAAAGCATTAATTGTACCATACAAAAATTAAAGCATTTACCTGTCCAAAACAAGAGTTTATGTGAGAGGATTAAGTACCAAACCATACTATATGCAAATCAAAGGGATGAATCAAAATATATAGTTTCATTGAAATGGCTTCCAGAGAGAAATTTGGCAACTCGATTGCGATTCAAAAAATGAAACATGTATTTGCTTTGACCCAAATGATACATCCAAAGCAATATTACCACAACATCTATTGTCTAATTATTACTAAATGCTCGAACTAGTGTTTTTTCATTCTCTATCTGCTCCTGAAAACTATGTGCAGCTTGCATCCTATTTTAATTAGACAGCCACCTTCCTACAAGAAAGATTTCAACAAAGAAATTATTACATGATCATAAAAGAAAATTTCTCTATATTTTGATGCAATAAATCTGCAAATTTCTCTATGAATTGAAGTTTTTGGAAAGTACTGTTTTTTTTTGCATTTATCAATGGATCTGTTGACACTACATCCCATGATCAAATTAAAAAAAATAAAAGCTTTACTGATTAATTCTCTTTATTAGAAAAAATATAAAAATAATACTGTTATTCTACTATATTATCCTGTTTACTATATTTTTATATTTTTTTTCTGGTTTTATATCCCTTTTATTCAAATAAAACTCCTTTTATAAAAATATATACACAAAAACACAGTATATAAATAAATAAAACAAAAAGTGCTTTTATAAAACTTCTCTTAATATCTTTTAAAGGTAATTAGAAAGTGAAGGCTTGAGAGTTGAGCCTTATGGTCCCTTCTCTTGCCAGATCTGTTTAAAAACTTTTTAAAAAGATATTAAAAGAAGCAAAAATACAAAAACAGTAGATTAATTAGGTAAAAAACACAAGGATTAGTAAAGGTTAAGCCTTATGTTTCCTTTGCTAATTCCTCAAAATACAAGGACCTATTTGCAAGAGAAATGATGTTAAAGTGTCCATATAATAGCATTAATTTGCTAAATATTAACATCTTAAAGGATCTATTTCCAAAAAAGTAAGAGAAAAGAGGATGAAATTGCAAATAGACATCAGTTTAGATATGAGATTAAATAATTAATCCAATGATTTCTCAATGATAGTCTATTGAATCAAGAGAAAAGATCACAAAAAATGTAAATAAATGAAAACCAGGGACCTTTATGCAAAAAATCCTTTTAGCTTTGGTTCTGACAACTTGATTACTTAATTGGATCTTTGATTGTATGATTTTTCTAAGTTTGATCTTGCTTTTCCCCTTTTTTGGTATTGAAATCAGTGGCTTAGACCCACTTGAAACCTGTTCTGCAACTAACCAGACATCAAACCAAATAATAGTGTTTGCACAATGTATTTTTCCATAATTGCAAATAATGCCTTATATTTATTATATTTGCAAAAAGTATGCTTGAAAGCCCTCTGTACCAGTATCATACATGCTCCCCTATCTACCCAACCTATACAAGTGCAATGTGAAACTTATCAAACTTAATACTTGAAGGGCCTCCAGAATAGATATGTTAGATATAATCTTCAATTTATGGAGAGAAGAGAGAATGCAAACTCAAAATATATTTCATATATTAAAACAAGAGTACAAGAGGCTTCTATTACACAGCTTTCATACTTCACACTTCCACTACATTCTACAAAAGTTCATACCTCTATTTATACTAATACAAAAGTAGATTAAACTCTAGACCTTTCGTGAAACTATAAAATATTAAAATACAACAAGAAGCCAATTTGAATTTTACAACTCTATGTCGGCAGCCACTGTGAATTTAACAACTCTATGTTGGCAGGCACTATATTTGACTAATCTTGAATACTTTTTGACTTTTCATTCTTTTAACCAAAATTGAGTTGGTGTACTCAAAATTAATTAAGTTTATATTTTAACACTCCCTCTTAAACTTCGTTTTTTCACTACTCTCATAATTTCTCTAAGTTGCTGAAATCTTTCAACTTTGAGGGGTTTTGTGAAAATATCAGCGACTTGGTCAAGAGTTTTGATGTACTCTACTTCAATTTCCTTGCTTGCGATGCAATCTCGAATAACATGAAATCTTGCATTAATGTGTTTGCTTCGATCATGGAACACCGGATTCTTAGCTAGAGATATTGCAGATTTGTTATCCACCAAAATTTTGGTTGCTTCATCTTGAGCAAAAGAAAGTTCTCTTAGCAATCTTCTTAGCCATATAGCATGACATGTACCGGTTGTTGTAGCAACATACTCCGATTCACACGTTGAGAGAGTAACTATCGGTTGCTTCTTAGAATACCATGAAATTACATTATCTCCATAAAAAAAATATAAACCCGGTAGTACTCTTCCGATCATCTATATCACCGGCATAATCACTATCACAATACCCTTTTAAACAAGCCTCTTTTGAAGAGGTATAGAAAATGCCGCAATCAAGAGTACCTTTAAATATCGAAAAATTCTCTTTACCACCTTCATGTGTTCTTCACTCGGGTTCTCCATAAACCGACTCACTAAACCCACTGAAAATTGTATATCCGGTCTAGTACATGTCAAGTACCTTAGGCTTCCAATAAGGCTTCGAAATTCGGTCGGATCAATTTTTCTTTCTCCATCCTTCTTAGAAAGTTTCAACCCACACTCCATTGGAATATTGACCGGATTACAATTCATCATCTTAAACTTCTTTAAAATTTCTTTTGCATAGCCTTCTTGAGAGATAAATGTCCTTTCATTCCATTGGTTTATCTCAATTCCCAAATAATATGACATAAGTCACATATCACTCATCTCAAACTCTTGGGCCATCGCCTTCTTAAAATCACGATACATTTGTAGATTATTTCCCATAAGAATGAGATCATCCAGATAAATGCACACAAACAAAATATCATCTTTTTCTTTCTTAGCATAAAGTGCATATTCATGAACGCACCTTGAGAAACCATTTTCTTGAAAATATTTGTCGAGGCGACTATACCACGCTCTTGGTGCTTGTTTAAGGCCATACAATACTTTCTTCAATCTCAACACTTTGTTCTCATGTCCTTCATTCATGAACCCTTGTGGTTGTTCTACATACACTTCTTCAATTGTGTCATTTAAAAATGCGGACTTTACATCTATTTGATGAATTGACCACCGATTTTGAGTTGCAAGAGCAACCAACAATCGGATAGTCTCCAAACGAGCAACAGGAGCAAACACTTCTTCATAGTCTACACCATGTCTTTGTTTGTATCATTTTTGGTAACTAACCTCGTCTTGTATCTTTCAACTTTGCCTTTAGCATTTTTCTTCACCTTATACACCCATTTGACTCCAATTGCTTGATGATTACTTGGTAATATTGCTAATTCTCAAGTGTCATTTTTTTCATTTGAGTGTATTTCGTCTTTCATTGCTTGCACCCTTTTTTAATCTTTTATGGCTTATTCAAAATTCAAAGGTTCATCATTCGCAAACAAACAAAATAAATTGTCACCATCAATTTGTTCGGTAGCTTCATAAATATCACTTATGCTTCGAACCCTTTGAGGTCCTTCACTTGAGCTTGTTGAGGAAGAACTTGGTGTCGAAGATGTTGAACTCTCACCTTCGATTTCTTCACCGTCATCTTCATCTTCTTCAATATATAGTAGAAAACCATATGATTCTTCTTGATTACTCCAATCCCATGAGGATTCTTCCTCAAACTCCACATCTCTACTAACCACCACTTTCTTAGTAATGGGATCAAAACACTTGTACCCTTTAGTATTTTTGGTATAGCCAACAAACACCATCTTCTTGCTTCTCTCATTAAGCTTTGTTCTATCTTACTCGATCGGGAACATGGACACAGCCAATAGACCCGAAAACCTTCAAATGCCTCACACTTGGCTTCCATCTGCTCCATGCTTCTTGAGGGGTCATCTTCTCTAAACTTCTTGTGGGTGAACGATTTGAGAGATAAACTGCACATGCAACCGCCTTGGCCCAAAATTCTTTAGGCATGCCTTTACCTTTTAACATTGATCTCGCCATGTTTAGGATTGTCCTATTTTTTCTTTCAACAACCCCATTTTGTTGTGGTATTCTTGGTACCGTCATAGGACGCCGAATCCCATGCACCTCACAAAAAAACTTAAAATTCATTAGAAGTAAACTCTCCACCTCTATCAGTCCTTAGTGCCTTTATTTCATAACCACTTTCCTTCTCGACAAGAGACTTAAATTTCTTAAAATCTCAAAAACTTCACTCTTATTCTTCAAAAAAAATATATGCAAGTCTTCCTTTAGTAATCATTGATAAAGAGCAAGAAATATAAACTCTTACCAAATGATTGAGGTTTAATAGGACCGCACAAGTCAGCGTGTACAAGTTGGAGGGGTTTGGTTGCTCGAGATAATGACGCCTTTGGAAAACTCTTCCTTCTTTGTTTGCTGAGTAGACACGCCTCACACAATTGACTTGGGTGATCAATATGAGGAACTCCTTTCACCATACTCTTTTCGCCTAGCATTTTGAGCCCTTCAAAGTTGAGATGCCCAAATCTCATATGCCAAATCCAGGAAGGATCCTTAACACATGCTTGTAAACATTTTACTTCGGCCGTCTTCACATTTATCACAAACATTCGATTTTTCGTCATGGCAACCTTTGCGATGAGCCTATCATCTCGATCTTGTAACCACAACAAATTATCCTCCATCTTCACTTTGTGCCCATTCTCCAAAAGTTGGCCGATACTCAAAATGTTACTTTTCATTTTGGGGATGTAGTAGACATTGTTCAGAATTTTGTGATCACCATTTTTTGTAGCTAAAATTATAGAACATTTTCCTTTAATTTCTACCTTCGTATCATCTCCAAAATGAACATTGCCCATCACCTTCATGTCTAACTCCGCAAATTTGCTCCTATCTCCCGTCATGTGGTTACTTGCACCATTGTCGAGGAACCATGTGACATCTTTCTCTATGACACATTCCTTTTAAGTAAGCAAGAGCATCACCTTCTACCTCCTTATGCTCGGTAAGGTTTGTCTCTTCATCAACATTTTTATTTTGACATTCCCAAGAATAATGTCCATGTTTACCACATGTGTAACACTCTACTTGCCTTTTGTCTTTTTTCACATAATTATTCCTCTCATGACCACGACCTCTACCATTACCCCTATAATTTCTACCATATTGTGAATAATTTTGTTTACCTTTTTCTTGATTTTGACCTTCTCCTCTTCCATAGCCGTACCCACAGCCTCTACCATGACCATAATCGCGACCTCTATAGCCACCACGGCCTCGTCCACGACCTTGTCCTCTTCCTCCTCTATCGTTTCCTTTAGGATTAAAGGAAACTTTTGCTTGCAAAGCTTGCTCCACTGGCTCTTGTTAGCTTCTTTTCATTCTCTCTTCATAGGCTAGCAATGAACCATTCAACTCATCTATCGTCATGGACTCCGTGTCCTTCGACTCTTCAATTGCCACCACCACATGATTGAATTTCGCATTGAGAGAGCGAAATATCTTCTCTATGACTCACATCTTGCAGCTTTTCACCAAGCCTCTTCATTTGATTCACCACCGTCAATACTCGAGTGAAATAGTCTCCTATGGACTCACTCTCCTTCATCACAATCGACTCAAACTCAGCCCATTAGAGTTTGGAGCTGCACTTTCTTCACTTTATCAACTCCAACCACCGAATTTCTAAGAATTTCCCATGCATCCTTAGAACTCGTCTCATTGGCAATCTTCTCGAACATGTCGTCATCTAAACCTTGATGGATGATACTTAGCGCGCATTGATCTCCACTTTTTTTCTTTTGCAAAGCATTTAAGTCAGCTACTGTGAGTTTGCTATCATCTTTAGGTTCTTCAACGCCATTTCGACAATGTTCCACAAGCCATGAGCACCAATAATGGCCTTCATTCGCAACGACCATTGATCATAATTGGTTTTGGTTAGAATTGGATATTAGAAGGAGATATTTGGATTTCTAGTGGCCATTTGAACTTGACTCTGATACCACTTTGTTAGATATAATCTTCAATTTATGGAGGAAAGAGAGAATGCAAACTCAAAATATATTTCATATATTAAAACAAGAGTACAAGAGTACAAGAGGCTTCTATTACATGGCTTTCATACTTCACACTTTCACTACATTCTACAAAAGTTCATACCTCTATTTATACTAATACAAAAGTAGGTTAAACTCTAGACCTTTCATGAAACTATAAAATATTAAAATACAACAAGAAGCCAATTTGAATTTTACAACTCTATGTCAGCAGCCACTGTGAATTTAACAACTCTATGTTGGCAGGTACTATATTTGACTAATCTTGAATACTTTTTGACTTCTCATTCTTTTAACCAAAATTGAGTTGGTGTACTCAAAATTAATTAAGTTTATATTTCAACAAGATAATGGTGCCCTACTCGAAGATAGGATGAGCTATGGTGCCTTACTTGTTATTACCATGGGTATATCTATGGAATAACGAAAATCATCTTCCTATGCAAATACTATCCCTTGGAAATACTTATGTGGGTCCCACGTATGCTGCCCTTGGAAATACTCAGGTGGGTCCTACATACGTTGCTCTTGGAAATACTAAAGTGGGTCCCACGTAGGCTGCCCTTGGAAATACTCTATTGGATCCCACATACGCTTGCCTTGGAAATACTAGGGTAGGCCCCATGTACATTGCCCTTCGAAATAAACAGGTGGGCCCCACATTCTTTGCCATTGGAAATACTCCAGATAGTGTTCAAGTGTGAAAGTATTTCCATGCGTCCTTTTTTCCAGAGTAACCGCATGAAAAAAATCAGAAATCAACGGCGTCCTTGGAAATAAATACTATTTCCAACGAGGGTTGTTGCAACGGGAGTATTTCCAACGGTAGCGCATGGAAATGACAATTTCAGAGCTTGTTCCAATGGTACGCCCATGGAAAACGCAATTTCCTGCTCTTGCAAAAAGCAAAAATTCTAGTAGTATATGGATGCCTGTCCATTATAAATTGCATTAAAAAAATACAAATCATACAAACGGTTCTAGACACGGTTTCTCAACCATGTACAATTTATCGACATTTTTGTACGTGATGAGCTTGTAGGTACAGTTGCGGAACCGTACGTCATTAACGTTTTTAAAGGTGTATATATAGTGGTCGCCTCATAGTAGTGATAGACTAAATGGAGACCCGGCCGGAGCCTTACCGTATGAATATTACGTATTCAAGTGCCATTTCTAGGAGGAATTAAAAATTTGAAATAACCAGCAGGGGTACGACTGTTTGGATGACGTCACAAATTATTATGGTGCAAAATTATTTTTCTTATTAATTTTATGATAGGAACATTATGTTGTAATACAAATTTATATTTTTTAGATATCCTAATATTTTAGTTGGGAGTTAAAAAATAGTAAATAATCTAAAAATATATAAAAAGTTGTTGGGATTTGGGGCATTTTATTTATTGACTGTCTTTTCTTTTCGTTTTTTTTTTCCAATGTACTCGACTCATCACTATATATATATATATATATAGAGGAGGGATCCAATTACACCTTTTTTGGTGACACATCATGACACCGTTTTTTATATAGGTCAATTTTGCGATTTCAAAATCCAAACAGCCGATCCGAACCATTCAACATGATCACCATATTAAAATGTGCTTGGAGATCAAATTTTACATTTTTTTGAATTTTTTTACTATTTATTAAGATGGTTACAAAATCGCTGTTTTTCAATGGTCTGAAAACAACGATTTTTGTAACCATCTTAATAAATAGCAAAAAAATTCAAAAAAAATGTAAAATTTGATCTCCAAGCACATTTTAATATATTCATCATGTTGAACGGTTTAAATCGACTATTTGAACTTTAAAAATGGTAGGTGTCAAAGTGTGTCACCAAAAAAGGTGTAATTGGATCCCTCCTCATATATATATATATATATATATATATGTGTGTGTGTGTGTGTGTGTGTGTGTGTGTGTGTGTGTTTTTGCTTAACAAGTACTGCATGCAATACGTACCTAACAATATTTAAGTAAATAACTTGGCAGTAATTATTCTCGAAACATGAATAAGTCAACAACACAACAAATTGATGAGGTCCCGCATTACAATGGCTGCACATACAAGTATTTTACATCCATATAATTTGAATCAGCACTACAGCAGCAACACTTATCTGCGACCAGCCAAATCGGTTGCAGATAATTACGTTGCCGGTCGCAGAAGCCAAAGCCGGTCCCAGAAGACTGAAATCGGTCGCAGATAAAACGGTCGCAGTTGGCTGCGTCGCTGATACCCTCCCGCTGACGCCACCGGTCGCAGATGTTTGTGGCGCCGGTCGCAGATGACCCTATAGCGACCGGTTCGATCGGTCTCTGATGGTATATGTTGACGTGACGGGAGGAGCATCAGAGACCGATTGGACGGTCGCTGATGAGTCCATAGTCGGTAGCAGAAGGGTAATTTTTTTTTTTTTTTGGTATTTGCTGTTTGTTTTCTTTTCTCCAATTGGTACGAAATGTACCAAACAAATATAACAACCATTGAACCCATTTTAGTCATTTATATCCCCAGCCCCAATTGGTACGAAACATACCAAATAATTCACAAGCAATTAAAATATACAATATGAAATACTTGTACAAAACGTACCAAGCACCAAACAATTTGATATATTTCTGGTTGATATGGTTCTAATATACATAAATATCACACAAGCACTAGAGTATCAAACTCAAAGTCAAATGTTAATCAACTGATGAATTTGCGTGAACTTTCTGACAAGCTGACTTTCACACAAGCACCAGAGCCACTTCCTTCAATGATCGCAGTGCATAAATTTCATCAAACATCCAAGGAAATATCATCTGCATTTAATATTCAAATAAAAAAAAACTATGTGTTCTTAGTGGGGCTTTTGAGAAAATAACATCCAAGAAGTAATGAGAACCAAGCAATTAATATTCCTCTATTGCCATAATTTATCTTAAATTTCAATTTGGTCCCTGCCAGTTCGAAAGGCCAGTATAATCACACAATCATTTCAAGCAAGTCCCACTACACCACAATCCAAATATACCACAGGCAACTAGCACCATTAAAAACCAGAATAAAAAGGGTAAGGCAACAGCACCACAATTCACAAGGCTGGTATACAGCATTCACACAAGAACAAGGCACAATCGGCCAGCACACACGAACAAGTAAAACAGCACAATTGAAGTCTAGTAAGAGGGCAATACCAGTTCGGTACCAGAAACAAGAGCAAGCACAGAACAGTACCCAACAGGGTACTTGTACGGGGGTACCAATGTACCAGAAAATCAAGCGCGTACCAGCAAGTCAACACAACAAGGCACAGATTCTACGGTATTTAACCACTTCAGATTCTACGGCTTTCCTTCTTACGACATCACAGAAATTGCACAAGCCACGAATAAACAAATCAAGAGCTTAAAGGATTACCCGAGAAAGTTCGATAACGAAAAGGGGTTCAAGGGTCGGGCCTGAACAGCGGGGTCCAGCAGCGGGGTTCGGGCAGAGTAGGTTAATGCGCCGGGGTTCAGGCGGGGTACAGCGGCCGGGGAACGGGCGGGGATCGGGCCGGCGCAGCGGAGCGGGGTCGGGCGAGTCGGGAGCGGCCTGATCAGCGGGGTCGGCCCTGGGGTCGGGGTCAGTGGAGCGGGGGCGGAGGAGTCGGGCGAGTCGGGGGCGGCCCGCGTTTTTGTTTTTTTGGCTAAACCTAGAACGCGGGAGGAGACAGAGAGGAGGGGTACTCGCGCGGGGTTTTCATTTTCAGGGGGAACCCTTCTGCGACCGGGCCGTATCGGTCGCTGAAGGCTGTGGCGCCGGTCGCTGAAGGGTTTGGTCTCCGATGCATTTTATTTTTTTTTGTTTTTTATTTTTTTAATCGTTAACGGCGGCTAAACTGTTACGGATACACTTAACGGATGGATGTTTGCGGATGAAAACGATTAATCAACCGTTTTACCGTTTAATAGTCAGTTTATTCCCGTTTATTCCCGTTTATTCCAGTGAATATTTATTTTCACATTGCTTTTTTTTCTGTGATAGTGTGTGATAATAAGATTTATAAATCATGTATTGTAGTTTTATTTGTACTTGGATATACATCCAATATTTTTTATATTTGTTTTTTCTTCTTACTTACTTTGAAATTGATTAATTCTTCTATTATTTATATACTATATATTTTTCTTACTTACTGATGTAATTGTTTCAATTAGTACGACGTGCTACATTTATGAAATTATGTTGTTATCATAAACTAAATTTATAGGTTTTATGTTGGAATGTTTCATTTCTTTCAAATAATATGTTATTAGTATTTGAAAAAACTTAATTCTCAAATTTATTTTTTCATTAAATAAATGTGTTACATAGACATGTAAAATGCTTATGTGTTAAGAAGAATAAGCGTACTGTCAAGTTATAATAATAAAACTAAGTTAAATTAAGTTTATTTGATAAGTTTAATGAGTTAAATAAATTATGATATATATACACACACACATAAATTTAATAAAAACGTTATATTGTCCACATAATTCCGATTAATTGGTCGCATACCGATTAATCACTTGGCGGTATCACGTCCGTCCGATGATCGCATACCATTATTTACAACACTGATTTGAATAAAATTATTGCGTGGCACCTGTGCGCAACAGAAATGTTTTTTTAATCATCCATTTTTTTTAAATGTCGAGTACGTTGCGGAACTTACACCATTTATCAAAACTTAAAAATAATTGGGATGAAATTTGGCGAGGAATATACAAATCCCTTTATATATTGAGTTGCCATTTACATAAAAGACATAAGAGCCACAAGATGATATTAATCCATGCTTATGGAATCTAGCAGCAAAGACTTAACAAGACCCTTCATCCTTTGACTCAGGGCACCAACACCGTCCCCACCGCTATATGCGCAATGTGACATGCGTGCCAGATTGACACTTGCATTGATGAACGGTCGAGGTAATGCATGGCGACCATGTCCGAGAGAATCGTCATTAATTTTTTTCCATGTCTCCACAATGAGCTTTTCAATGGCCTTGCGCGCTTGTTGCTCGGTACACAATTGCTCTTGCATGTAGCATGCTATGGCCGTTGGTGCAGCACCTCGTTCTAACTCCGCCTGGAATTATGTAAATTAATTCTTAAAAGAAGGTCTTTAACTAAGAATTTCCAATAAGTGGCCATTTTTTAGAACAATAATTCGAGTCTTAGTTCGTCAAAATATTTGAAAATGGGAGTATGGAATAGTATTATAACTTCAAACAAATCCAAACCTAACAGCATAGTCCTCCATGAATGTAACAAAAACATAAGTTTTTAACTGAGTTGCAGTAATATAATTTTGGGAGCCAAAATGGATAAAAAAAAACTAATCAATTAATAACTCACATGATGAGTTGCACAGTCGTTGGTGAGGCGAAATACTATTGAACATGATTGTACCAGTCTCGGGTATTTTATTTGAAGATTCAGAGCTTGTGCTGTTGTTTTGTCCCCTAACACCATAAAAGCATGTGTCAGCGCGAGCGGCCCGATCGATGAAACCCACCCATTCTCTAGGTACTCTTCGAATTTCAGTTTATAACCGTTTTTGTACCATTTGGCTTCCGTTAAGAAGGAAACGCATGCATCCTGCCACTGTAACAATAAATGAACTTCTTTAACATTTAAATGAACTTCATCTAGTATGACATTGAAATAATTTTTATTATTTATTTTGACTCAAAAGTTTGAACTAGAAGAACTCACAGCTTTTATAAGTATAGGTGAAGCATCCCAGCCATGTTTTTCAAGAACATAAGAAGCTGTTTCCTTGGTTGTATTGAAAATAACACCATATAGAGCTCTCATATATTCTGGTAGTCTTTCTGTTGCTTCAACCTCGTCCCACCTGGAGTACATTTAAATTTCTACATTAAACTGTAATCACAATATTGATCAATAGAAACAAAATTTATACAGCACATGTATAATGGGTCTGTTAAATATACCTCTGGATAACTTCAGTAAAAAGCAATAGCTCATCCAAGGTTCCATAAATATCATAGACATCATCCAAAATTCTAAGCAGAACTGCCAGTTTCGTAAGTACTTCTCTGCAATATGTGTTATGTGGTTCTGGTGCAATTCCAGTTGCATAGAAGAATGACTCAACTGAGTAATCTCTAGCAAAAGGCACCTTCTCCTTTAAACCCAGTTCTGTCCACCATCTAGCTCATAGAAGAAGACAATAAATGAATAAATGAAATTAAACTCAGTTCATCAACCGTATCAAGCGGAATGGGTAGACTAGAATTATATATATAAAATTAGAAATGCATTTATCAGAATATTATGTACCTTGTAAGCTTTGAAAGTTCTCCTTGATGCACAAGTTGCACATTGTTGTACTCTAGCTTTGCAAATTTTATTAGCACAGGATTCACATTCGAATTTCCTTGACATTGATCTAGGTACCACCTTGTTTCCAGTCTTGGAACCCTCCAATGCAATGGGACCTCTAGTGCATGCTCCACTTGCCCCTTCAGTTTTTGATCCATGCATGTTTTCTTGAGTTGATTTAGTTGTTTTGTGGAATATACCCTTGGCTCGTCCGATAATTTATCTCCCTCAAATGTGACAAATGAGGCATCATAGAGGGAAAGCAAAGCCTCTATTTCATTTTGAATGTTTCCTTTCATAATAGTACTCAGAATGTCTGCCAGATAAAGAAAGCTTAGTAAGACTTTATTTTATTAATTCAATTTATTTTTGCCTATATTCAATTATCTTGTTGATTAAAAATCTGGAATAATTTTCATTGTACCCTTGGACAAGTGAGGATCTCAAATATAAGCATGGTTCTGAAACTCGAAATCAGAATTGGAATTGGGTTCTTGACCGTGGAATTGGAATCGGGTGAATCGGCCGGAATCGGCTGAGTTGACTCGGTAACTCGGATTTTTTGCCAGAAGCTTGTTTTGTAGCCAAAAAAATAGAAAAAATTGGTAAAAAAAAATAATTTTGATAAAATAGCATAACCGAATCTTTTCCCATTTATTTTGATAAAATAAAAAATATAATTAAACAACCTTTCATAATTGAGAGCCACTTTAATTATCATTCGTTTTATTGACCGTAGTTTTCTTTGACAAGTTTTAGAATCCAAACTAGTTATCTTTTCATTTTGTGTTTTCAGTTAAAAACTTGCAGTGTGTGACACTGTAATTTTCATAATATTATGAATATTCATTTGGATCGATTAGCATTATTAAAACCTTTTAATATTTATTTGTAAAACTTTGAATTATTTTTTATAATTAAAAATCTAAAAATGAATGTAAAAACTCAAAGAAAAGAAAAGAAAAGGTGGATGCCACGTGTTGCCATGCAATGCCACGTAAAATAAATCCTAAAATATTGATTGTTTGAGGTGTAAACCACCTCTTGTTGGCCACCACTCCTATGTTGACTGATCCTGGTCTATAGCATTAAATGCTAGACCAGTACAAATTTGAAGGAATTACCACTTGAGTGAGCGAGGCTGTGGGAGGTGGTACTTTTTATTAAATTTGATCTTTAGAAAAACCGAAGCACAAGTGTTAAAAACTGAAGAGTATTAAATTTGATCTTTCCCCCCCGTTCAATCTAAATCAGTAAATCCTATCCGCTCATTTTAGTCAGTGGAATTCAAATATGGTCCACTCAAACCAATCGTCCCGTCTTCTCCAAAATCCCAAAATCTAAACCATATCGATCGCCAAAATCCCCGCGCCTGTTTTCTCCAATCTCCGCGCCTTTCTTCTCCAATCTCCGCCTCAGTATCTCAATCGCCACTTTCTTCTCCAATCTCCGCGCCTCCGCCTCAGCAACTCAACTCAAGACTCAATTCAGTTTTGCTGAACTCAGCTTGAATCGGCTCAACTCAGTTGAATCGGCTTGACTCGGCCTAAAAATCGATTAACTCAGCCGAGTCAAGCACTGTTCATTCGAGTTTGGCTGAAAAAATCGCACGGGCGAGAAACTCGGGTGAAAAACGGATCGGACACGACAGAAAATTGTATAATTAATGGCAATAGAAGAATAACATACCTTGAGGGACTTCATAACAATTCTCTCTCATGAGCCTAAAGAGAAGAGCCAAAGAAGCAAAATCATTCTTCAATGTAGCTTTTGCATTATTAATTACCATTTCTTCAAGCACATGTTTTATTTCCTCCGAGAAATAATAAGCAACTCCGAGTCTCTGTAGCATGTCTACCAATTTCAGCTTGACAGGAAGCTGAGACTCCTTATACATCAACTGACTTTTGATGTTGCTCTTCATCTCCTTATAACAATTACTAATTTTATGGGTTTCCTACAAAATTTTTGCACAAGGGCACTGAGATGAAAAATTAATGCATTCCATATATTCGAATGTAATTTGAAATGTCTTAATGCATAAGACAGTTTTCTAAAGCTCATACGTAATTTTTGTGTGGTGATGAAATGGAGTAGTAATCCCCCGAGTTGGTTGCATAATTTGCGGTTCGTCTTTTGATTGTTCTGTGGAACGGTACTGATGACACCAAGCACCCCTCCTTTGCCATCTCTCAATTGCAGATCTGCAGGTGATTTCACTCTGATTCTGTTTTCATGTATTTTTGGGTAATAGTTGGTTCAAACATCCTTCTATTTATAGGCAAGCTCATTATCAAGAATATGTTCATTTTTCTACTTGGCCTTTTTCATGTGGATATATGATATAATAAAAAATATAAACGAGGATTCTGTATGCCACGTGGAAGCAATGTAATTAATGCCACGTGGTCACAGCTCCGAAACAGTGAAAAATTCTGGACCAATGGATCAGCGATTTTCAAAGTGGCTTAATAAATAGTAAAAAAAATCCAAAAAATGTAAAATTTGGTCTCCAAGCACATATTAATATGGAGAACAAGATGAACGGTTTGGATCGGTCATTTGGACTTTGAATGGGTGATTTATGGTCCAATGCACAAGGGTGCCTATGCATTGCAATGCACCATAGCCCATCTCTATATATATATATCTCCCTCTTCCCTCAAGCCCTAAATTCTGAAACTTGTAAAATTACACGAACATAGTTATTGTGGTCGGTCTTTTTTCCAGTCAAAATACAAGTTTTTGTGGTTGAGGGAAGAGGGAGAGATGTATAAATGGAAATGACCTAAAGTCAAAATAGTTATTGTGGTCGGTCTTTTTTCCAAATAAATTACACGAACATCATTTCTAGAAGCAAATTTTTGAGGTTGCTTTTCTCTTGCTTGTGCTGTACGTCAATTTGGGAGAATACAAGTGCTTCTTTGCCATGAAAGCGCCCATGAATATTTCTTGGGTTATTGATGTGGCTTACATGCATTAACCCGTGCATGTTTTTAATGATGCTCATCTTTTGTTTTGTATAGAAATTAAAGTTATCCCCATTTAATTTAGATGCTAAACACTACAAGAAAATGGAATAAAAGCGTGGATATAACCTTTTATCGCCGTGGGTATTGTAACTACCCCCGCTGATAGTAGAACGACGGGATTACATGCATCCAACCTACCTCGGTAAAACAGTGGTATCTATGCTCGTCGATAATATTTATCAGAACTTTTATGGATTTAATTTTAACCATACAACTATTCAAGCTATATGTGGATATTGGATGTTGTATACATTTGAAAGACAATACTCTACTAAAGCCTGTCAAAGGTATCATCTTCTGGGTAATTTGGTTAGAAAAAAAAATAGAATTTGTTTTAACAATGCTAATTGTAAATCGCACCTCTGAATCAAGGCAAGTTTTTTTGGAAATTCCTCAAATTACGGTTGCCTCTTTTAGTAACTGTACATTGCATTATAATCTCATGGAAGGGGCAGCTAGCTTAGGTTTATGATTAGTTTTGGAAGCTATTCACATGGATGATTAATTATAGAGTATGCTAATTGTCAATATTAATTGTTCGTCATATTATGACGATAGTTGCCATATCAATGCCGTATTTCAGCACGCAAGATTGTTGAAAGTTTATTTTTATACAGCCTGTCGTTTTAATTAAATGTTTAAATGTTCAAGTCCACACAACAATGGCACATGTCGGCTAGGAATATTTCCTGCCAAGGTTATAATTAGTTTTGTTTACCCAAATTTTTTATATATACATACACGTTAAACATGTAACAAGAGAGTTAGTTATAGCGAGGCGTAAGATGAACGATGAGGTCAATTACAATCAATATCAAACGTAGAAAATATCTAGAAAGAGATATATACTGCTTTCTGGCATCTATTAATTGCTTTTTGAACCATACTTCTCTGAATGAGAAGGCTTGAAGTAGAGTGGGAAAAACGTGCCGTGCCGTGACTAACACGCCGTGACTTTGGTCACGTGCCGTGCCGTGCCGTGACCAAGTAATTTTTTCACGTGCCGTGTCGTGCCGTGACAAAAATTATGAGGGGTGATCACGGCACGCGAATGGTCACGGCACGCGAGTCACGGCGTGACTCGCGTGCCGTGACTAAACGTGCCGTGACCAAACGTGCATTAGTCACGTTTGATCGCATTTAACGTTTTAAAAAAAAATACGAAACGATTCTTTAAAATTCAAATGTTTTAATTGAAATTTAAATGTAAATATTTTAATTAAAATAAAATTATACTTTATAGGAAAGTATGTTAGTGTATTGGTGACTCCCGTGACTGGCGTGTCTACCGTTCCGTGACTCGCGTGTCCCGTGCCGTGCCGTGCCGTGTCTTCTTTGCCAACAATTGGTCACGGCACGCGAATGGTCACGGCACGGGAAACGCGTGCCGTGCCGTTCCGTGACGGAGTCGGCTCCGGCGTGCCATTTTTTCCCACTCTAGCTTGAAGGATGGCGCAAAGTATGGGTCTGATCAAGTCCTTTGGCCCTCTTTTGACGCAGACATCTGGTACGGCAACACAGACAATAATGCTCACGACAATAACTATGGTCTCGGTGTTCTAGGTAAAATACACATATTTAAAATTGTAAATTTGTATTTTTTGTTAACGTAATACTAATTATCTTATTTTTAATGTTTTAGGCAAGACGAGATTGCTGTATGGTTCCGGTGGATCCCAAACGTCTTCTTCGCAATCGTAATCGCAATTGCAATCATATTCTTTGGTGCCGCTTCCTCTCAGGCAAGAAGACATAAATGCGATTTCAAGTCAAGTGTTGGGCGTGCTTCAACCACAGATCAACCAATTCATGGAGGAGTTGAGGCATAGCGTGGGACGTTCTTCGTCTCATCAGGTACGAAATCCTATTTTTTGGTATGTTTGAATCTAATAAGGGCATCAACAACCAATAAGGACACTAAACCCTAAACAGTAAACTCTTAACATTAAACCCTAAAATTTTAGTTATATTCTCACATGAAGGTTCTAGCTCACACCATGCATCGAACCCCGATGTCAGGATGACAGCGGGGATGATATGGGAGATGACTATATCTAGTTTTAGGACGTTTTGTATGAGTTTTAGATATTTGATTTTTATGTCGTACTTTAGATATTTATTATTTGATGTTTATGTAGTACTTTAGATATTTTATGTTTATGTTGTTTTGTGAATTGCTTGGTACGTTTTGTACCAGTATTTCATATTGTATATTTGAATTGTTTGTGAATTGTTTGGTATATTTCGTACCCATTGGGGCTGGGGAAAAATAAATGAACATAATGGGTTCAATGGTCGTTATATTTGTTTGATACATTTCGTACCAATTAGGGAAAAGAAAAATACAATAAATACCAAAAAAAAAAAAATTACCCTTCTGCGACCAATTTTGGGCCCATCAGCGACCGCCCAATCGGTCTCTGATGGTCTTCCGCCACGTCACCATATAGCATCAGCGACCGATCTCATCGGTCGCTATAGGGTCAACAGTGACCGATTTTTAACCCTTCAGCGACCAGTGACGTCAGCGGAGAGGGCATCAGCGACAGAGCAACTGTGACCGGACCTTCTGCAACCGATTTTGGGCATCTGCGACCGGCGTCTTACCCTTTTGTGGCCGATTTGGCCGGTCGCTGAAGATTTCTGCTGCTGTAGTGCACGTGGGCACCGCTATTTATTAAAAATTTCCCTGTTCTTCTCAAACAAAAAAGTGAAAATATGCATCTTTAGCCAAGTAAAATGTTTTAACACTGCCTACGGACTTTTATTAAAAAAATGTTGTAACATTATTGAGTAGATCTTCATGAGTTTTATACATAAAATTAAGCAATTTAAGTTTTTCAACCTCTTGTTCCAATGAAATTATTGATTCATCATGAATATCAATTTATTAAAAGAAATATGTGACTAAATAAAGACAAAAAATAAAGATAAAAGAACTGTTTGAATTCAATATATATTTGATATAAGCCATTTTCAAGTATCATGCCATAACATATTTTAGTCTACTCAATTTAAATTTAAAAAAATCTTTACATTGAAAAAAAAAAAATAACACTGTAATTTTTTTATAGAGCAAATTATACTTGTGTTTTCTACGGAAATATAGTCAAAAGTTTATTTTTGCTTGGTTTGTAGTCTGCCAGCTAGCAGTCTGCTAAACAATAACAAATAATTAAATTTGCTTACAAAAGTTCAATGAAGTAACTTCCGTACACACAATTATTGGGAGAGAAACAATTTGAACAGCGAAACAGTTAGAAAACATTTGAAAATAAAAACTGATTAAAAATTAAAAATTAAAAATTATCTTTGTTATGTTGGAATTTGGAAAGTTGAAATACTAGATCTGTGTCGACTACTAGAATTCCCAATAATAGCAACGGGTCTAAGTGTTATTAGCAAGCGTAGGAAGCCCCCTTGCAATAGAAATAGAGCTTCTGAATTTCGCTGATTAAATTAATATTGTTGCAACGGGAGCCGCTTGCAAATAATCAAGCTTGCTAATGTCTCCCGTTGACCCTTGCTAATGTCACATATTCCCCCTTGCAAATAATAAGACCCACTCCAAACACGCCAGATATTATTTTTTATTAAAACCCGTTGCAATCACCTATGTATTTTAAAAAGTAATCACTCCTTGATCCTGTTAATTACTGATCTCATACCATTCTACATCCTAGTACTAACATTTCCTCTTGCGAATTTTTAACATAGGAACCACTTCACAGTTCTCATGCACTGCATGAGGGGGTAGTGGGGAATATGCAAACTCTGCAGGTGACATCTTTCAACTTTAGGACTTGATCATTACAATGTTATTATATGATCAGATGTTGTGCTATCCAAATGCTAACATTGCGCTTGCATATGTAATTACTAGGGTCAGCGTCCTACCTCTCTACCTCAATCTCAGGAAGGAGGCTCACTGATGCAGATTCCACACTCTCAAGTAAGGAGATTTACTAGTACTTGCATACTTGTATACCTTGAAATTTTCAAGCAACGACAAGCACTGGTAGTGTAAAAAGACCAAATAAAATGACTATGGTGGAAACTATAACATCTAAAGGACAAGCTAATTAAGAATACTTATTCAGCTTGTCCTTGTAAACATTTATTGCTTTATTTTGTAGTGATTTCACTGAATACAGTGACTATGCTGCAAAATCGATATCATCGAGGGTGTATATGGAAATCTAGCCTCAATAACAAGAACATTTTGTTTCAAGGGTTAATTTCTTATGTACCCTCCAACTCTTACTAAGTTTCTTATTCAGCCCTCAAGTCTTGAGTATATTACATTTACACCTCAACTCTTCCAAGTCTTTCTTATTTATCTTTACAACTCTTGGTTGGGGTACAAGCCACTGGGAATGATACATGGTCGAAGCAATATGCAATTTTGTCACTGGGAATAGAGGAGATCAAGAGTAAGAAAAAAGAAGGGTATCTTGGGAATAAACAGATTTTATTAATTTTCAAATGTAGTTAACTATTTTTTAGGATTAATAGAGAATAATAAAAAGAGTTTAAGGGGTATATTAAATATAATGAATAGTACAAAGGGTAAATAGAAAATTGAAGAAGTTTTGAAGGGTAAATTTTCATATTAAACCTTGTTTCAATGCTTATACTGTATGAACAGTACTAACTTGGTGCTTATGCCAATGTATACATAGGGTCTACCATCTTTGCTGCCATCAACAAATCAAGTGGGGGCTTTCCAAGCACTACTAAAAGCAAATTCTGGACCAGAGGTGGCCAACCTTTTAGGGGCCGGAGCGTCAATGGGTGAATGGTTCGGGCAAGGCAACTCGAACACCCCCCTCTTTAATAGTCTGGGGTATTGCCAACCTTTAACCGATAATTATATATTTTTGGATTTTCAACAGGAACATAGGGGATGTTTCTTTCTTGTAAATTTTTGTTAATGGGTGGTGCTCATATTTTGGTATAGGTAAATGTTTCATATTATCTATGGTTGTAATGTTATAAGTTCTAACACATGTAATGTTATAACAGTTTTTATTTCGGTACAATGCATGCTTTGTACATGCTTGATTTTAATACTGTCATTGCTATTTCCAAGCTTTCCCATTGTATTTCAATGTGTTTTGTTATGGTTTATTTATTTTAATGTTAAATGTATCAAATTACATGGTTGGTACCAGGAGAATTTTATAAACATGGCTGCTGATATGTTGGCATTAATAGTAATTTCAAATCATGTGCCGGATTATCAAAAAGAAATATGATTAAATTATATTGTATTTGCAAATAATTTTTTGGGACCCACAATAAATACCCTTGCAAAAAAAAAACATGGGGCCCACTTAGGGCTGCTCATGAGCCGAGTTGAGTCCGAGTTAAGGACAACTTGGATTCAACTCGCAAACTCATGAGCCGAGTTGAGTCCGAGTCGCTAATCCAATTCCGAGTCAAAAACTCTGATTTGGAATCAACTCGCAAACAACTCGAGTCGAAGTGAGTCGACTCGTGACTCATAAAGTAATACATAGTGAGGCGGTCTAATTTAATTCTAACAAAAAAAATATGACATAGATTACAAAAATAATACACAATTAAAGGCAATACATAATGAGATAATGGCCAACACATAATTAAAAATTACGAAAACACCAAAATAGTACATAATTAAAAATTACCAAACCGATAAAGTCTAACAAAACAGTATAGAGTCTAATATATAAATTAGGGTTTGGTGTGATGAGTCCAACCGAGTTGATTCCGAACCGAGTTAGGCCTAACTTGGAATCGACTCATAAATTAACCGAGTCAGTAAACTCGAGTCAGTTTTGACTCGAGTCAGTTTTAACTCGAGTTATAGTGAGTTGAATCCGAACTGATTCCGAACTGAGTTTCGAGTCATGAACTGATTCCGAACTGAGTTTCAGAGGTCCTTGATTTTCCGATCACCGGAGGCCCAAGTGCAAAAAAAATTCTTCGAGTATTTTAATACATATGGCGTTAATAATTCAAATGTTCTGAACTCATAGATTAAAAAAGTACTGCTTCTGAAAGCATCTGGACTCAATTACTGAATGCGAGAAGAGGCTAGATACAGTCATAATCGGTACTGCTTCTGAAAGCAACTGAGCTCAATTATTGAATGCGAGAAGAGGCTAGATACAGTCATAATCAGTACTGCTTCTGAAAGCAACTGAGCTCAATTATTGAATGCGAGAAGGTAATTTAAATGCCCAAAAATTATGAGTGCTTCAACCCGGAAAAGAAAACAAGAACTAAGGCCGCTTTCCATGGGCTTGTTTTAATCCGCAAAGCAATGTGATGGATTGGACAGCAGATAAATTTTAAAGATTGTCTGATTTTCCCGAGTGCTCTCGTGTTTCACAGGGGAAACCAGGGCTTTCTCAGGAATCAGAACAAATTAGCCCCTCTATCTAATCGGAGCTGTTTAATTTGCATCAAATTTCGTACATATTAGATACCTAAAAGCTGTCCTCACGAATCTTCAAACTGTTAGCAATGAATCTGGATGTGGATTGAACGGTCCTGACTGACCATCAGACCAAATTTAATTAATTTGCTCTAATGCCCCTTTGATACCCCCTAAAGAATAATTGTGGTGCATATTATATATCCATTGATTTATTAAAAAATATTGTTTAAGTTAGAAAATTAAAATTATAGATGCCCTAATTTACACACAAACAAAGTGATTGTCGATTCTTCTTCCATGACGGCAATAATGCTAGGTGCCACATGTGCATAAACGACCCAATCATCGATATTTGGTTGAGGAATTGGCATTAGGTACCCAGTCTTTCCTCCCTATGGAAAATGGTATGATCTGATCAGTGTTGTAAAAAACGGTCTTAACGGCCGATTAAACGGCCGTTTAATCGTTAACGGCGGCCAAACCGTTACGAATATACTAAACGGATGCCTGTTAGCGGATGAGAACGATTAATCGGCCGTTTATTCCGATTAATCGGCCGTTTATTCCGATTAATCGGTCCAGAATTTTCAGATCAAGTGATTTTCTACCTATCTAAAAAAATAGTAAAAAAATTCGAAAAAAATGTAAAATTTGGTTTGCAAGTACATATTTATTTTATAATCATGTTGAACGGTTCAGATCGACCGTTAGGATTTTGAAAACTCAAATATTGAACCGTAGCAATGCCCAATCCGTGCTATGCATAGTACTGTAGCCTCACTCTTCTTCTATTATTTATATACCATATATTTCTCTTACTTACTAATGTAATTTTTTCAATTAGTACGACGTGTACATTTATGAAATTAAGTTGTTATCATAAACTAAGTTTAGTGATTTTATGTTGGAATGTTTCATTTATTTCAAATAATATGTTATTAGTATTTGAAAAAACTTAATTCTCAAATTTATTTTTTCATTAAATAAATGTGTTACTTACACATGTAAAAATATTTATGTGTTAAGAAGAAATAAGCGTAGTGTCATGTTATAATAATAAAACTAAGTTAGATTAAGTTTATTTGATAAGTTTAATGAGTTCAATAAATTATTTTTAATAAATTATGATATATACACATAAATTTAATAAAAACGCTAAATTGTCCGCATAATTCTGATTAATCGGCCGCATACCGATTAATCGCTTGACGGTACCCCATCCGTCCGACGACCGCATACCGTTATTTACAACACTGGATCTGATAGCTGCCTTGCCCCAACCGAAATTGATTCAGGAACCCGATGACACCACGCAAGTAACAGATTTATCGTGTTCTTTGATCTCTCCAAGAAATATTTTCGCTGCTATCGGCTTTCGCCTGTGGGCCACAGGCCTCCATCCAATTTAGTAGACTAACAAAATGATCCTGTGCTAAAGATGGTGATAGCCAGTTTTGTACTTCATCTGCCACCTCAGCAAGTTTCATTGTTGAAAGGTTAAAAAAACAAAAGTTATCACGAATGACGTAGTTATAACGAAAGTCATCTTACATAGCATTTTTTTTTTCAAAAATTATATTACATAATTCTACTAATTATCAACATTATCTTAAATCTTATAGAGAAATAAGTAATACTAAATTGATTAAAAATTATAATATTTATTTTAAACCAGTGCAAAATTAAAATTTCTATTCAAAATATTCCTAGTAAATATCATAAATTATTTATTATTTTTATTCAAAATAATCTAAACATCATGATATAAACAAATAATTTTTTTATTCAAAATAACATAAGCATCATATCATAAACCATTTATATCTTTAATTTATAAGCAAAAACAATATAGACCTTAAAAAAATTGGTCCTTAAAAAGAAATTTCAATTTAGACCTTGAAATAAAATCTCATGTAGCATAGTGTGCGTTATTTGCGCTACACGCTAGACGCCATAGCAATTGTAGCTGAAATTGCACAATTTTATTATATAGTTTAATATTTAAGGTCCGAAAATACTATAGCGCCGCTATAACATTGCTATAGTGCGCTATATAGAAAACTGATCCAACTTATCCTATTTTCCGATTTTGTGTTGCAAATGTCTATGCGAGGTTTACTATTTGATCTGGTCGACAACATATATTTCATGTAAGAAACTATCATCTTCAAAATCTTGAAAATAATCTCGTTTTTCTTTACCCTTTTGTGGTCACCGTAATTAAATTACTTGCACAGAAACTATTAATAAAACGGAAGTCTATAAAAACTATGATTGGCAGTTGGCATCAACTAAAATTCAATTATACAAAGTCAGATTCTGATTTTGAATAGTCAAATGATCCAAACCTACCTTTAATATCCGTATAAATAGAAAAGACGATGGCCTTTTAGATCCGGCTCAAAATTACTAGTAGAAGATTGAAGACAACCAGTACAAGATAAATGACATTCAAAAGAAGATGAAAGACAATCTGCAGAACATGAAAGACAACCACTAGAACATAAAAGACAACCAGTACTATATGAAGGATAACTTGAAAAAGATAAAAAACAACTAGTAGAAGTTGAAAGACAACTAATACCAGACAAACGACAACCAGAAGAAGATGAAAAACATCTAGTACGAGATGAAAGACAATTAGAAGAAGATAAAAAACAATCACTAGTAGATGAAATACAACAAGAAAAACATGAAAGAGAACTAGAATAAAATGAAAACAATCAGTACTAGATGAAAGAAAGGCAACTAAAATAAGATGAAAAACAACCAGTAAAGCATGAAAGACAACCACTACAAGATGAAAGACAACTAGTAGAACATGAAATTCAACTAGAGAAAGAAAAAATACGACTAGAAGAAGAGGAATGAAAATCAGTAGAATATGAAAGACAACAAGTACAAGATGAAAGACGACTAGAAGAAAATGAAAGAGAACTAGTACAAGATGAAAGAAAACCTGCAGTAGATGAAAGACAACCAATAGAACACGAAAATCAACTAGTACAAGATGAAAGACAACTAGAAGAAGATTAAATACAGCTAGAGATAGAAGAAATACAACAAGATGAAGATGAAAGACAACGAGTAGAACATGAAAGACTATCGGTACAAGATGAAAGACGACTAGAAGAAGATGAAAAACTATTAGTAGAAGAAGACAACCAGTACAAGATGAATGACATCTAAAAGAAGATGAAAGAAAACCTGTAGAACATGAAAGACAACCAGTAGAATATGAAAGACAACCAGTACTATATGAAGGACAACTTGAAGAAGATGAAAAACAACTAGTAGAAGTTGAAAGACAACTAGTACCAGACGAACGACAACAAGAAGAAGATGAAAAACAACTAGTAGGAGATGAAAGACAACTAGTACCAGATGAAAAACAACTAGAAGAAGATGAAATACAATCAATAGTAGATGAAAGACAACAAGAAGAACATGAAAGACAACTACAAGAAAATGAAAGACAACCAGTACTAGATGAAAGATAACTAGAAGAAAATGAAAACCAACTGGTAGAAAATGAAAGACAACCACTACAAGATGAAAAACAACTAGTAGAAGATGAAATATAACTAGTGGAAGAAAAAAATACAACTAGAAGAAGAGGAATGAAAACTAGTAGAACATGGAAGACAACATGTACAAAATGAAAGACAACAAGAAGAAGATGAAATACAACCAGTAAAACATGAATGACTACTAGTAGAACATGAAAGACAACAAATACTATAGGAAAAACAACTAGAAAAAAAAGAAAAACAACTAGTAGAAGATGTCAGACAATAAATACAAGATGAAAAAAAAAACTAAAAGAAGATGAAAGACAAACAGTAGTAGATGAGAGACAACAAGTAACATGAAAAACACCCAGTTTAGATGAAAGATAACTAGAAGTAGATGAAAAACAACAAGTAGAAGATGAAAGACAACCAGCATTAGATGAAAGACAATTAGAAGAAGATGAAAAACATCTAACAATAGATAAAAGACAACCAATACAAGATGAAAGACAACTAGAAGAAGGTGAAAAACAACCATTACAAGATGAAAGACAATTACAAGATAATGAAAGTCAAGCAGTACAAGATGAAAGACAACCTATAGTAGATAAAAAAACAACCAACAGAATATGAAAGATGACTTGTACAAGATGAAAGACAACTACAAGCTGATGAAACACAACTAAAGGTAGGAGAAAGTCAACAAGAAGAAGATGAAATACAACTAGTATTATATGAAAGACAACCAGTAAAACATAATAGAAAAACAGTCGAACATGAAAGCAATACTAGATGAAAGACAATTAGAAGAAGATGAAACACAAGCAGTAGTTGATGAAAGAAAAACAAATGGGACATGAAAGACAACCAATTTATTGAAAAACAACTAATAGAATGATGAAAGACAACCAGAAGAAGATGAAAAACAACTAGTAGGAGATGAAAGACAACCAGTACAAGTTGAAAAACAACTAAAAGATAATGAAAGACATACAAGATTAAAGACAACCTTTAGTAGATGAATGACAATCAATTAAACATGGAAGACAACCTGTACAAGATGAAAGACAACTGCAAGAAGATTAAATACAACTAGAGGTAGAAGAGATACAACAAGATGAAGATGAAAAACAACTAGAAGAAAATGAAAAACAACTAGTAGGAGATGACAGACAACGAGTACAAGATGATAGACGACTAGAAGATAATGAAAGAGAACTAGTACAAGAGGAAAGACAATCTGCAGTAGATGAAAGACAACAAACAAAACATGAAAAACCACTAGGACAAGATGAAACACAACCAAAAGAAGATGATATACAGCTAGAGGTAGAAGAAATACAACAAGAAGAAAAGGAAAGACAACTAGTAGAATATGAAAGACTACCGGTACAAGATGAAAGACAAATAGAAGAAGATGAAAAACTACTAATAGAAGATGGAAGACAACCAGTACAAGATGAATGACATCTAAAAGAAGATGAAAGACAACTTGTAGAACATGAAAGACAACCAGTAGAACATGAAAGACAACCAGTACTATATGAAGGACAACTTGAAGAAGATGAAAAACAACTAGTAGAAGTTGAAAGACAACTAATACCAGACGAACGACAACAGAAGAAGATGAAAAACAACTACTAGGAGATGAAAGGCAACTAGGACTAGATGAAAGACAACTAGAAAAAGATAAAATACAATCAGTAGTAGATGAAAGACAACAAGAAGAACATGAAAGACAATTAGAAGAAAATGAAAGACAACCAGTACTAGATTAAAGACAACTAGAAGAAGATGAAAAACAACTAGTAGAACATGAAAGACAACCACTATAAGATGAAAGACAACTAGAAGAAGATGATATACAACTAGAGAAAGAAAAAATACAACTAGAAGAAGAGAAATGACAACCAGTAGAACATGGAAGACAACATGTCAAAAATAAAAGACAACTATAAGAAGATGAAATACAACCACTATTAGATAAAAGACAATCAGTAAAACATAAAAGACAACCAGTAGAACATGAAAGACAGCCAATACTATATGAAAGACAACTAGAAAAAGAAGAAAAACAACTAGTTGAAGATGTAAGACAACCAATACAAGATGAAAAATAACTCGAAGAAGATGAAAGACAAGCAGTAGTAGATTAGAGACAACAAGTAAAACATGAAAGACACCCAGTTTGGATGAAAGACAACTAGAAGAAGATGAAAAACAACAAGTAGAAGATGAAAGACAACCAGTACTAGATGAAAGATAACTAGAAGAAGACGAAAAACAACTATTAGGAGATCAAAGACAACCATTAGGAGATGAAAGACAATCATTACAAGATGAAAGACAACTACAAGATAATGAAAAACAACATATAATAGATGAAAACCAACCAATAGAACATGGAAGACAACCTGTACAAGATGAAAGACAACTACAAGAACACAATTAAAGGTAGAAGAAAGACAACAAGAAGAAGATGAAAGACAACCACTAAAACATGATAGAATAACAGTCGAACATAAAAGACTACCAGTACTAGATGAAAGACATTTAGAAGAAGATGAAAAATAACTAGTAGACGATGAAACACAACTAATTTAGATAAAAGACAACTACTAGAAGAAGATGGAAAACAACTACTAGGAGATGAAAAACAACCAGTACAAGTTGAAAATTAACCAGAAGATAATGAAAGACAACTAGTACAAGATGAAAGACAGCCTTTAGTAGATGAATGACAACCAATAGAACATGGAAGACGACCTGTACCAGAAGAAAGGCAACTAGAAGAATATTAAATACAACTAGAGGTAGAAGAAATACAACTAGATGAAGATGAAAAATAACTAGAAAAAGATGAAAAACACTAGTAAGATGAAAGACAACCATGACAAAACCCCATTTAAGGCTATATGATTTGAGGCCGCTGTATTGGGCCCCGACTTAGTGAATCTTTGGGCTTTTCATATGACATCGGGTTGGCCTCTTAGCGAGGTCCGAATCCCAGTCGTTTATGGCCCAGTTTAGAACAAGTAAAAGGGCCTGTGGAACATGGCCCTATCATTAGCCCCCGAAGTCGGAATGCATCAGCGAGATGCTTTCGACTTAAGGGTGAATAACTCATGCCCTATCATTAGCCCCCGAAGTCGGAATGCATCAGCGAGATGCTTTCGACTTAAGGGTAAATAACTCATAAAACACATTTATTAATGTTATCTATATGTCTGTGACGTAACATCTTTATCTCGGTTCATGCTTTGAATATCTCTGTAAACGAGCAAAGCGTGCTTGATGTATATCCCTGTCCCCTTTTTTTCTTTTTTATGTTGAACAAAAATGATCAACATCGGGAAAAGGTATGTCGCGAAAAACATATGCGTTACCCCGAGGGGTTTTCGATAAATGTCTCCGACATAAAAAATGAAAGCCATGTTACTGGTTTAACATTCATCGTCTCTTAAGACTACATTAATTTATGTTGTGTATCTCGGGAATATTAACCAAGACGCATTTCGTTGTCTTAAAAGGCTTTCGTTCATATATCTCGGACCCAATAAATAAGACAATAAAAAATAATATCATATATATATATTGATAACTGCTTAGAACCATACAAAAACTTGTATCTCGGCCTAAGTAAAATACATGGAATGTAAGCAAAAAAGGCTTATCTCGCCCAGAGCACATCATGCTATGTATGAGGCGCTTAACAAAGCTATACCGGGCGCCTTATCTCGGGACCATCCCGGGTTTGGGGATTGACCTCACCAACCCGAGGTCCCATATAATCCTGCCTGTATGGAATGAGTTTATTAAAAACCTTACCTTGACCATTGTACTTCCTGAAGAACTTTTTGAAGAAGTCGGGGTTGATAAACTCGACCAGCTTACCCTCTCGGGCTAGTCTCTCCAGGATGTCTTTGAGTTGGAAGTATTCCGCGGTGGAATGCCCATTGAATTCATGATATTCGCATTTTTTTTGAGTTATCTATCACCGAAAAAATGCTTTTCGACAACGGCGGGGGAAGATCGAACATGTTTTCTATGATGTTGTACATCTCATATCGCTTCTTGGTGAGAGGAGCGTACCTCAAAAAATGCTGTCGGTACCGTTAGTGCTGGATTTATGTTACTGCTCGGTTGGTTGGTTTCGCTGAGGTTCTCTTTGGTTGCGAGACCTGTCTTGAGCCGGCTGTTTGTTTGTTGGACGGGGAGATCGGGATCGAAACCTCGTGGGACTCCCATTGTCATCCTCGGCACGAATGTAACCCTCAGCAAAGGCTACAAACTCCCTCAAAGTAGTCATCTTTTTCATGTGTGCTTCGTAACGTAGAGTACCCGGACCCCCTTTGCGAAGTCCTTTCTTGATGGCAGCTAAGGCGAATTCCTCATTGAGATTCTGAATTCGCCGAGATGCTTGTATAAACCGATTAACGAACGCACCTGTTCTTTCACGCTGTCCCTGGACAATGTCCAGAAGCATCTCGCATGTAGCTTGCGGTGGCTTGATAATCGTGTATCTCTCCAGGAACAGTTTTGCGAAGTCTTCGAATTTGTTGATGGACCTCCGGGGTAGCGTCATGTACCAGTCCCATGCTTCGCCGGTTAAACAAGTGGTGAAAACACGGCACATGATAGCGTCAGTGGCTCCAAGAAGGCGAAGTCGCTCAAGGAATCCGTATACGAAATTGTGCGGATCCTGAGTATCGCCACTACCGCGGAAGCTGGGGAGAGTTGTTGGGTATTTGAAGTCCGTCATTGATTGGCGGTAGATGTCTCTGGAAAGAGGGCCATCGTTGATCCCCATAGGCCGAGAGATACCGCCTGTCTTCTGGGATTCAATCTCGGCTAATTTAGCCGCCAACCTTGTTTGAATTAATTCTTCAATTTGTGCCATATTTACATCTCGGACTGGGGTAGGTGATCGCCGATTTCTTCTGCGATCATCTCGGCGAGCCCTATCCCTACCTCGGGGTGGGCTTCGTTCGCGTTCCTTGCGGGAACGAGACTGTTCTCGTCGTGACGGTCTGGAACCTCCACCATGATTCGCTGACTCGCGCTCATTATTGTTATGAACCTCGAGTTTTTCAACACGTGGCTGTCTTTCGGGATCCGATTCCCTACTTTCGCCCTGCCCTTCTTGCTGTCTTCTTTCATTTGGTTGTGCTCCCATTGACGG
The DNA here is from genome assembly GCA_025461125.1 of Carex kokanica. Classification (NCBI taxonomy): domain Eukaryota; kingdom Viridiplantae; phylum Streptophyta; class Magnoliopsida; order Poales; family Cyperaceae; genus Carex; species Carex kokanica. The sequence continues at coordinate 463,841 of JAJGRX010000955.1, read as the reverse complement.
GATGGTTTGATCCTGGCGTTTGGATTGGGCCTGTTGCTCTTGCAAGAGGGGCGTATCTGTCTCACTACCCGTTCGAACCTCGACGAATTGAGAATTCAGATCTCGAGGAGTGATTTTGGCCGGCCGACTTAGAACACGGTTTGCTGATAGAGGTCGGGAAGCCGGCACAGTTAGTGGCACGTTCTGGATTACAGGTCGCAGTGGTACTTGTTGGGAATGTGGTGTTGGACCTGTCATGGTATATACTCTTGAGCGCCTCCTGGACCCCATTGTGCAGGTGGTGTTGCATAAGGGTACTAAGGGTACATCGGGGTGTACGGCGCGTAGGTGGTCGCGCCATAAGGGTAAAATGGCGTCTGTTGAGTGTAGTGCGGTATGTATGGTGGATGATAAGTACCAAGTAACGGTGTGTGCTCGGTATACAATGGTCTACTCGCCTGCCCTTCAGTAAACAAAGGTTGAGTAGCAATGATGGGACTTGTGCGGCGAGGCTGTTCCGGTTGGGGACCATGGGGTCGTATTACCGAATTGTGAGGCCTCTCCCCTTGAGGCTGACTGTGAGAGAGGTTCCCTGTCAGCGGGGTAACCAGGGGAGATGGTGTGATTGTTACCTTTAGCGGGATCGTGGTTCCTGGTGGGAGCGGAACTGATGTGGTTTGGTGAGCCATCTAATTCTCTGTGTGAGCAAGGCGTGGCCCCACGGTGGTTGATACGTCCTATCTCGGGAGATGAGGCCGTATGGAATCTTGGGCTGAGTTGAGTTCGTCCTGCCAAAGGATGGTAGGCCGAGATGGTAATGGAGTTGTGAACTCGGGGTTGATTGTGAGAGATTCGTACTCTATCCTGTGTGATCTCTCTTGTGGTTGGAAAAAAGTGTCCCCTTATTCATGGGAATCACTGCCTTATATAGTCCAGCCATAACTGCCATCTCGGGCAGTTATGGGGAACGTGGGTAGTTATGTCAACCGTTACTGGGATGGGGCATTAAGCTAGCCGTTTCTACTATCATCCCGTATGTCGGTTATCAAAACCTCATTTAAGGCTATATGATTTGAGGCCGCTGTATTGGGCCCCGACTTAGTGAATCTTTGGGCTTTTCATATGACATCGGGTTGGCCTCTTAGCGAGGTCCGAATCCCAGTCGTTTATGGCCCAGTTTAGAACAAGTAAAAGGGCCTGTGGAACATGGCCCTATCAAACATGCCCATAAAAAGCATATAAGCATACTCATTAATAAAATAGTGCATTTAAAATACATACGAAATCATTTATATTTTGATTGCTTGACTTGACTTGATAGTAAATAAATTTGAAAATTTTGAAAATTTTATATGAAAACAAGGCTCTCATTAAGGAAATCGATTTGAACAGTTAGGATTTTTCGTTTGAAACCGATTCGATAGATTTTGAAGGCCATAAGCATATTATTGAAATACTAGAGGAATTGTGTTAGCCAGACTCATATATAGTCTGACTAACACATTTTGTCTAGAATTTCAACAATATGTTTTCGGTCACCAAAAGCTATCGAATCGGCTTCAAATGACAAATCTAAACTATTCAAACCATTTACTTAATGAAAGCTTCTTTTCCATATAAAGCTACTATGAGCTGAGTACTAAACCCAGGTAGCAAGTCCAAGAAGTAGGCCTGTATGAGTGGTCCGTACGTGACTCCGCTTAAACTGCTAGCCTGTGAGATAAGTCCATTCGAGTTCTCCGTACGAGACTCAAACCAACTTACCAGCCTGCAAATAAGCCTAGTCGAGAATCCGTACAAGACCCAAACCAACTTATAGGACTATAAATATCTCAAAATTAAATGAGCTTGGGACCACGATTTAGAGATACGCAGTACATATAAGATAGAGTTATGTATTGAGGAGATCCGCGACAAGCTTGAACTCGGATACGTAATAAATACACACCTAACATGCACGGACTAATCACTCTCGGGTTAGGACATGCTTAGACACACTGCGCCTTAATCTCTCCGGAAATAAGACGTATCAGTAACTAACTGTTCTTTGTTTTCAGTAACTCTTTAAATTAGTAATTATATGCAAACAGCTTCTAACCTTAAATTTTAAGAAATTCTTCGAGTATTTTAATACATACTTATGGCGTTAATAATTCAAATGTTCTGAACTCATAGATTAAAAAAGTACTGCTTCTGAAAGCATCTGGACTCAATTACTGAATGCGAGAAGAGGCTAGATACAGTCATAATCAGTACTGCTTCTGAAAGCAACTGAGCTCAATTATTGAATGCGAGAAGGTAATTTAAATGCCCAAAAATTATGATTGCTTCAACCCGGAAAAGAAAACAAGAACTAAGGCCGCTTTCCATGGGCTTGTTTTAATCCGCAAAGCAATGTGATGGATTGGACAGCAGATAAATTTTAAAGATTGTCTGATTTTCCCGAGTGCTCTCGTGTTTCATGGACCCGTATCCTCTGCGGAGTTTAGGGTGCGGAGTCCTGCGGAGCTTTTAATCTGGTCCGTTCGTTTTGATCGGACAGACCAGATTAGATCAGGAGAAATTTTTTTTTTCAATTCGGACAAGATCTGATTTAGTCCGTCCGATCAAAACGAACGGAGCAGATTAAAAGCTCCGCAGGACTCCGCAGAGGATACGAATTCTGTGTTTTATAGGGGAAACGTGGGCTTTCTCAGGAATCAGAACAAATTAGCCCTTCTATCTAATCGGAGCTGTTTAATTTGCATCAAATTTCGTACACATTAGATACCTAAAAGCTGTCCTCACGAATCTTCAAACTGTTAGCAATGAATCTGGATGTGGATTGAACGGTCCTGACTGACCATCAGACCAAATTTAATTAATTTGCTCTAATGCCCCTTTGATACCCCCTAAAGAATAATTGTGGTGCATATTATATATCCATTGATTTATTAAAAAATATTGTTTAAGTTAGAAAATTAAAATTATAGATGCCCTAATTTACACACAAACAAAGTGATTGTCGATTCTTCTTCCATGACGGCAATAATGCTAGGTGCCACATGTGCATAAACGACCCAATCATCGATATTTGGTTGAGGAATTGGCATTAGGTACCCAGTCTTTCCTCCCCATGGAAAATGGTATGATCTGGTAGCTGCCTTGCCCCAACCGAAATTGATTCAGGAACCCGATGACACCACGCAAGTAACAGATTTATCGTGTTCTTTGATCTCTCCAAGAAATATTTTCGCTGCTATCGGCTTTCGCCTGTGGGCCACAGGCCTCCATCCAATTTAGTAGACTAACAAAATGATCCTGTCCTAAAGATGGTGATAGCCAGTTTTGTACTTCATCTGCCATCTCAGCAAGTTTCATTGTGGAAAGGTTAAAAAAACAAAAGTTATCACGAATGACGTAGTTATAACGAAAGTCATCTTACAAAGCGTTTTTTTTCCAAAAAATTATATTACATAATTCTACTAATTATCAACATTATCTTAAGTCTTATAGAGAAATAAGTAACACCAAATTGATTAAAAAATTATAATATTTATTTTAAACCAGTGCAAAATTAAAATATCTTTTATTTGCAAATATTTTTTTTATTCAAAATAACCTAAGCATCATATCATAAACCATTTATATCTTTAATTTATAAGCAGAAACAATCTAGATCTTAAAAAAATTGGTCCTTAAAAAGAAATTTCAATTTATACCTTGAAATAAAATCTCATGTAGCATAGTGTGCGCTATTTGCGCTACACGCTATGCTCAATAGCAATTGTAGCTGAAATTGCACAATTTTATTATATAGTTTAATTTTAAAGTCCGAAAATACTATAGCGCCGCTATAACATTGCTATAGTGCACTATGTAGAAAACTGATCCAACTTATCCTATTTTCCGATTTTGTGTTGCAAATGTCTATGCGAGGTTTACTATTTGATCTGGTCGACAACATATATTTCATGTAAAAAAAATATCAATCTTGAAAATCTGAAAATAATCTCGTATTTCTTAACCCTTTTGTGGTCACCGTAATAAAATTACTTGCATAGAGACCATTAATGAAACGGAAGTCTATAAAAACTGTGATTGGCAGTTGGCATCAACTAACATTCAATTATACAAAGACAGATTCTGATTTTGAATAGTCAAATGATCCAAACCTACCTTTAATAAATATCCGTATAAATAGAAAAGACGATGGCCTTTTAGATCCGGCCCAAAATTACTGGTAGAAGATTGAAGACAACCAGTACAAGATAAATGACATCTAAAAAAAGATGAAAGACAACATGCAGAACATGAAAGACAACCACTAGAACATAAAAGACAACCAGTACTATATGAAGGATAACTTGAAAAAGATAAAAAACAACTAGTAGAAGTTGAAAGACAACTAATACCAGACAAACGACAACCAGAGAAGATGAAAAACATCTAGTACGAGATGAAAGACAACTAGAAGAAGATAAAATACAATCACTAGTAGATGAAATACAACAAGAAAAACATGAAAGAGAACTAGAATAAAATGAAAACAATCAGTACTAGATGAAAGACAACTAAAATAAAATGAAAAACAACTAGTAGAACATGAAAGACAACCACTACAAGATGAAATACAACTAGTAGAAGATGAAATACAACTAGAGAAATAAAAAATACGACTAGAAGAAGAGGAATGAAAATCAGTAGAACATGAAAGACAACAAGAAGAAAATGAAATACAATCAGTATTAGACGAAAGATAACCAGTAAAACATGAAAGACAACCAATATTAGATGAAAGACAACCAGTAATATATGAAAGACAACTAGAAAAAAAAAACAACTAGTTGAAGCTGTAAGACAACCAATACAGGATGAAAAACAATTAGAAGAAGATAAAAGACAAGCAGTAGTAGATGAGAGACAACAAGTAGAACATGAAAGACACCTAGTTTAGATGAAAGACAACTAGAAAAAGATGAAAAACAAAAAATAGAACATGAGAGACAACCAATACTAGATGAAAGACAACTTGAAGAAGATGAAAAACATCTGACAGAAAATGAAAGACAACCAATATAAGGTGAAAAACAACTAGAAGAAGACGAAAAACAACCATTACAAGATGAAACACAACTAGAAGATAATGAAAGACAAGCAGCAGTACAAGATGAAAGACAACCTATAGTAGATGAAAAACAACCAATAGAACATGAAAGACGATCTGTACAAGATGAAAGACAACTACAACAAGATGAAACACAACTATAGGTAGGAGAAAATCAACAAGAAGAAGATGAAAGACAACAAGTATTAGATGAAAGACCAGTAAAACATGATAGAAAAAGAGTCGAACATTAAAGACAAACATTACTTTATGAAAGACAATTAGAAGAAAATGAAAAACAACCAGTAGACAATGAAAGACAACCAATACAAGATGAAACACAAGTCGTTATAGATGAAAGACAACAAGTAGAACATGAAAGACAACCAATTTAGAAGAAAAACAACTAACAGAAGATGAACAACCAATACAAGATAAAAAAAAAACAACTAGAAAAAGATGAAAAACAACTACTAGGAGATGAAAGACAACCAGTACAAGATAAAAAAAACAACTAGAAAATAATGAAAGACAACTAATACAAGATAAAAGACAACCTTCAGTAGATGAATGACAATCAATATAACATGGAAGACAACCTGTACAAGATGAAATACAACTATAAGAAGATTAAATACAACTAAAGGTAGAAGAAATACAACAAGATGAAGATAAAAGACAACTAGAAGAAGATGAAAAACAACTATTAGGAGATGAAAGACAACAAGTACAGGATGAAAGACGACTAGAAGATAATGAAAGAGAACCAGTACAAGATGAAAGAAAACCTGCAGTAGATGAAAGACAACCAATAGAACACGAAAATCAACTAGTACAAGATGAAAGACACATAGAAGAAGATTAAATGCAGCTAGAGATAGAAGAAATACAACAAGATAAAGATGAAAGACAACGAGTAGAACATGAAAGACTATCGGTACAAGATGAAAGACAACTAGAAGAAGATGAAAAATTATTAGTAGAAGAAGACAACCAGTACAAGATGAATGACATCTAAAAGAAGATGAAAGACAACCTGTAGAACATGAAAGACAACCAGTAGAATATGAAAGACAACCAGTACTATATGAAGGACAACTTGAAGAAGATGAAAAACAACTAGTAGAAGTTGAAAGACAAAGTACCAGACGAACGACAACGAGAAGAAGATGAAAAACAACTAGTAGGAGATGAAAGACAACTAGTACCAGATGAAAAACAACTAGAAGAAGATGAAATACAATCAATAGTAGATGAAAGATAACAAGAAGAACATGAAAGACAACTACAAGAAAATGAAAGATAACCAGTACTAGATGAAAGATAACTAGAAGAAAATGAAAACCAACTAGTAGAAAATGAAAGACAACCGCTACAAGATGAAAAACAACTAGTAGAAGATGAAATATAACTAGAGGAAGAAAAAAATACAACTAGAAGAAGAGGAATGAAAACTAGTAGAACATGGAAGACAACATGTACAAAATGAAAGACAAGAAGAAGAAGATGAAATACAACCAGTAAAACATGAATGACTACTAGTAGAACATGAAAGACAACCAATACTATAGGAAAAACAACTAGAAAAAGAAGAAAAACAACTAGTAGAAGATGTCAGACAATAAATACAAGATGAAAAAAAAACTAGAAGAAGATGAAAGACAAGCAGTAGTAGATGAGAGACAACAAGTAACATGAAAAACACCCAGTTTAGATGAAAGATAACTAGAAGTAGATGAAAAACAACAAGTAGAAGATGAAAGACAACCAGCATTAGATGATAGACAATTAGAAGAAGATGAAAAACATCTAACAATAGATGAAAGACAACCAATACAAGATGAAAGACAACTAGAAGAAGGTGAAAGACAACCATTACAAGATGAAAGACAATTACAAGATAATGAAAGTCAAGCAGTACAAGATGAAAGACAACCTATAGTAGATAAAAAACAACCAACAGAATATGAAAGATGACTTGTACAAGATGAAAGACAACTACAAGCTGATGAAACACAACTAAAGGTAGGAGAAAGTCAACAAGAAGAAGATAAAATACAACTAGTATTATATGAAAGACAACCAGTAAAACATGATAGAAAAACAGTCGAACATGAAAGCAATACTAGATGAAAGACAATTAGAAGAAGATGAAAAACTACTAGTAGTGAAAAACAACCAATACAAGATGAAACACAAGCAGTAGTAGATGAAAGAAAAACAAATGGGACATGAAAGACAACCAATTTATTGAAAAACAACTAATAGAAGGATGAAAGACAACCAGAAGAAGATGAAAAACAACTAGTAGGAGATGAAAGACAACCAGTACAAGTTGAAAAACAACTAAAAGATAATGAAAGACATACAAGATTAAAGACAACCTTTAGTAGATGAATGACAATCAATTAAACATGGAAGACAACCTGTACAAGATGAAAGACAACTGCAAGAAGATTAAATACAACTAGAGGTAGAAGAGATACAACAAGATGAAGATGAAAAACAAATAGAAGAAAATGAAAAACAACTAGTAGGAGATGACAGACAACGAGTACAAGATGATAGACGACTAGAAGATAATGAAAGAGAACTAGTACAAGAGGAAAGACAATCTGCAGTAGATGAAAGACAACCAATAAAACATGAAAAACCACTAGGACAAGATGAAACACAACCAAAAGAAGATGATATACAGCTAGAGGTAGAAGAAATACAACAAGAAGAAAAGGAAAGACAACTAGTAGAATATGAAAGACTACCGGTACAAGATGAAAGACAAATAGAAGAAGATGAAAAACTACTAGTATAAGATGGAAGACAACCAGTACAAGATGAATGACATCTAAAAGAAGATGAAAGACAACTTGTAGAACATGAAAGACAACCAGTACTATTATGAAGGACAACTTGAAGAAGATGAAAAACAACTAGTAGAAGTTGAAAAACAACTAATACCAGACGAACGACAACAGAAGAAGATGAAAAACAACTACTAGGAGATGAAAGGCAACTAGTACCAGATGAAAGACAACTAGAAAAAGATAAAATACAATCAGTAGTAGATGAAAGACAACAAGAAGAACATGAAAAACAACTAGAAGAAAATGAAAGACAACCAGTACTAGATTAAAGACAACTAGAAGAAGATGAAAAACAACTAGTAGAACATGAAAGACAACCACTATAAGATGAAAGACATCTAGAAGAAGATGATATACAACTAGAGGAAGAAAAAATACAACTAGAAGAAGAGGAATGACAACCAGTAGAACATGGAAGACAACATGTCAAAAATAAAAGACAACTATAAGAAGATGAAATACAACCAGTATTAGATAAAAGACAACCAGTAAAACATAAAAGACAACCAGTAGAACATGAAAGACAGCCAGTACTATATGAAAGACAACTAGAAAAAGAAGAAAAACAACTAGTTGAAGATGTAAGACAACCAATACAAGATGAAAAATAACTCGAAGAAGATGAAAGACAGCAGTAGTAGATTAGAGACAACAAGTAAAACATGAAAGACACCCAGTTTGGATGAAAGACAACTAGAAGAAGATGAAAAACAACAAGTAGAAGATGAAAGACAACCAGTACTAGATGAAAGATAACTAGAAGAAGATGAAAAACATCTAACAGAAGATGAAAGACAACCAATATAAGATAAAAGACAACTAGAATAAGACAAAAAACAACTATTAGGAGATCAAAGACAACCATTAGGAGATGAAAGACAATCATTACAAGATGAAAGACAACTAGAAGATAATGAAAAACAACCTATAATAGATGAAAACCAACCAATAGAACATGGAAGACGTACAAGATGAAAGACAACTATAAGAACACAATTAAAGGTAGAAGAAAGACAAGAAGAAGAAGATGAAAGACAACCAGTTTTAGATGAAAGACAACCACTAAAACATGATAGAATAACAGTCGAACATAAAAGACTACCAGTACTAGATGAAAGACATTCAGAAGAAGATGAAAAATAACTAGTAGACGATGAAAGACAACTAATTTAGATAAAAGACAACTACTAGAAGAAGATGGAAAAGAACTACTAGGAGATGAAAAACAACAAGTACAAGTTGAAAAATAACCAGAAGATAATGAAAGACAACTAGTACAAGATGAAAGACAGCCTTTAGTAGATGAACCAATAGAACATAGAAGACGACCTGTACCAGAAGAAAGGCAACTAAAAGAAGATTAAATACAACTAGAGGTAGAAGAAATACAACTAGATGAAGATGAAAAACAACTAGAAAAAGATGAAAAACACTAGTAAAATGAAAGACAACCATGACAAATACAAGACCACTGGAAGATAATGAAAGATAACTAGTACAAGACGAAAGACAACTGTAATAGTTGCAGTCAACCAATAGAACGTGAAAGACAACTAGTACAAGATGAAATACAACTAGAAAACGATGGAATACAACTAGAGGTGGAAGAAATACAACTAGATGAAGATAAAATACAACCAGTAGAACATGAACGACAACCGGTACAAGATGAAACACTACTAGAAGAAGATGAAAAAGTACTAGTAGAAGATGAAAGACAACCAGTACAAGATGAATGACATCTAGAAGAAGGTGAGAGAGACAACATGTAGAACATGAAAGACAACCAGTAGAACATGAAACACAACCAGTATTCGATGAAAGACAACTAGAATAAGATGAAGAACAACTAGTAGAATATGAAAGACAACCAACACAAGATGAGAGACAATTAGAACAAGATAAAAAAAAACTTGTAGGAGATGATAGACAACCAGTATTAGATGACAGATAACAAGAAGATAATGAAATACAACAAGTGCAAGATGAAACACAACTAGAAGAAGATGAAAGACAACGAATAGAATATGAACAAGATAAAAGACAACTTGAAGAAAATGAATTACAACTAGAGGAAGAAGAAACACAACTAGAATAAAATGAAAGACAACAAGTAGAACATGAAAGACAACTAGTACAAGATGAAAGACAACTAGAAGAAGATAAAAAACTACGAGTAGAAGATGAAAGACAACCAGTACAAGATGAATGACATCTGGAAGAAGATGAAAAGACGACATGTAGAACATGAAAGACAACCAGTACTAGATGAAAGAAAACTAGAAAAAAGATGAAAAACAACTAGAAGAAGATGAAAAACAAATAGTAGGAGATGAAAGACAACTAATACCATATGAAAAACAACTAGAAGAACATGAAATACAATCAGTAGTGGATGAAAGACAAGTAGAAGAATTTGAAAGTCAACCAATACCAGATGAACGACAACCAAAAGAATATGAAAAGCAACTAGTAGGAGATGAAAAACAGGTACTAGAAGATGAAAGACAACCAGTAAAATGTGAAAGACAACTAATAGAACTTGAAAGATAACCATTACATGATGAAAGACAACTAGAAGAAGATCAAAAACAACTAGTAGGAGATGAAAGACAAGCACCAGATGAAAAACAACTAGTAGGAGATGAAAAACATCAGTAATAGGTGAATGACAACTAGAAGAAGATAAAATAACAAGTAGAAGATGAATGACAACCAGTACTAGATGAAAGACAACTAAAAGAAGATGAAAAACAACTATTAGGAGATAAAAGACAACTAGAAGGTAATGAAAGACAAGCAGTACAAGATGAAAGATAACACACAGTAGAGGAAAAAACAACCAATAGAACATGAAAGACTGGTGTATTAGATAAAAGACAATCAGTAAAACATGACAGATAAACAGTCGAACATGAAAGACTTCCAATACTAGATGAAAGACAATTAGAAGAAGATGAGAAACAACTAGTAGACAATACATGACAAGCAGCAGTAGATCAAAGACAACAAGTAGAAAATGAAAGACAACCAATTTAGAAGAAAGACAACTACAAGAAGATGAAAAACAACTAACAGAAGATGAAAGACAACCAATACAAGCTAAAAGAAGAGGAAAAATAACTACTACGAGATGAAAGACAACTTGTACAAGATGAAAAACAACCAGAAGATAATGAATGAGAACTAGTACAAGATGAAAGAAAAACAACTAGAAGAAGATGAAAAACAACTAGTAGAATTTGAAAGACAACCAATACAAAATGAGAAACAATTAGAAGGAGATAAAAAACAACTACTAGGAGATGATTGACAACCAGTATCAGATGAAAGATAACAAGAAGATAATGAAATACAACAAGTACAAGATGAAAGACAACTAGAAGAAAATGAAATACAACAAATAGAATATGAAAAAGATAAAAAAAAAAACAACTTGAAGAAAATGAAATACAGATAGAGGAAGAAGAAATACAACTAGAATAAAATGAAAGACAACAAGTAGAACATGAAAGACAACTAGTACAAGATGAAAGACAAGTAGAAGAAGATTAAAAACTATTAGTAGAAGTTGAAAAACAAGCAGAACAAGATGAATGACATCTAGAAGAAGATGAAAGACAACATGTAGAACATGAAAACACAACCAGTAGAACATGAAAGACAACCAGTACTAGATGAAAGAGAACTAGAAGAAGATGAAGAACAACTAGTAGAAGTTGAAAGACAACTAGAAGAAGATGAAGAACAACTAGTAGAAGTTGAAAGACAACGAATACCAGATGAGTGACAACTAGAAGAAGATGAAACCAATTAGTAGAATATGAAAGACAACCAATACAAGATGAGAGTCAATTAGAAGAAAATAAAAAACCACTAGTAGGAGATGATAGACATCCAGTATAAGATAATGAAATACAACAAGTACAAGTTGAAAGACAATTAGAAAAAGCTGAAAGACAACAAATATAGTATGAACAAGATAAAAGACAACTTGAAGAAAATGAAATACAACTAAAGGAAGAAGAAACACAACTAGAATAAAATAAAAGACAACTAGTAGAACATGAAAGACAACTAGTACAAGATGAAAGACAACTAGAAAAAGATGAAAAACTACTAGTAGAAAATGAAAGACAACCAGTACAAGATGAATGACATCTAGAAGAAGATGAAGACAACCAGTACTAGATGAAAGACAACTAGAAGAAGATGAAGAACAACTATTAGAAGTTGTAAGACAACCAATTCCAGATGAGTGACAACTAGAAGAAGATGAAAAACAACTAGTAGAATATGAAAGACAACCAATACAAGATGAGAGACAATTAGAAGAAAATAAAAAACAACTAGTAGGAGATGATAGACAACTAGTATAAGATTAAAGATAACAAGAAGATAATGAAAGACAATTAGAAGAAGATGAAAGACAACAAATATAATATGAACAAGGGGAGCGGCTAAGTTGCTGCCGGCAGCATTTTGGCGAGGTGCTTACGGGGGCATATCTTGTAATTTGATGTTCAAACAACAAATTCAAACCGTTAGATGTTCAATCTATATTAAAATCTACTTGGAGACCAAATTTTACATTTTTTGAAATTTTTTTACTATTTTTTAAGCTGGTTTGAAAACCACTGTTTTTATTAAATTTCTGAAGCATTGAAAATAGCGGTTTTCAAACTAGCTTAAAAAATAGCAAAAAAATTCCAAAAAATGTAAAATTTGGTCTCCAAGTAGATTTTAATATAGATTGAATATCTAACGGTTTGAATTTGTTGTTTGAACATTAAATTACAAGATATGCCCCCGTAAGCACCTCGGCCGAAATGCTTCCGGCAGCAACTTAGCCATACTCTATGAACAAGATAAAAGACAACTTGAAGATTAAAGACAATTAGAAGAAGATGAAGTACAACTAGTAGAACATGAAAGACATCCTGTAGAAGATGAAATACAACCAATAGTGCAACGTGAAAGAGAACCAATAGAACATGAAAAACAATCAGTACAATATGAAAGACAACTAGAAGAAGATGAAAATCAACTAGTAGAAGATTAAAAACAACCAATACAAAATAAAAGACAACTGCAAGAAGATGAATGACAACAAATAGAATATGAACAAGATAAAAGACAACTTGATGAAAATGAAATACAACTAGAGGAAGAAGAAACACAACTAGAATAAAATGAAAGACATCAAGTAGAACATGAAAGACAACTAGTACAAGATGAAAGACAACTAGAAGATGATGAAAAACTACTAGTAGAAGATGAAAGACAACTAGTACAAGATGAAAAACAACTAGAAGAAGATGAAATACAATCAATAGTAGATGAAAGATAACAAGAAGAACATGAAAGACAACTACAAGAAAATGAAAGATAACCAGTACTAGATGAAAGATAACTAGAAGAAAATGAAAACCAACTAGTAGAAAATGAAAGACAACCGCTACAAGATGAAAAACAACTAGTAGAAGATGAAATATAACTAGAGGAAGAAAAAAATACAACTAGAAGAAGAGGAATGAAAACTAGTAGAACATGGAAGACAACATGTACAAAATGAAAGACAAGAAGAAGAAGATGAAATACAACCAGTAAAACATGAATGACTACTAGTAGAACATGAAAGACAACCAATACTATAGGAAAAACATTTACAAGATGAAAGACAACTACAAGAAGATTTAATACAACTAGAGGTAGAAGAAATACAACTAGATGAAGATGAAAGACAGCTAAAAAAAGATGAAAAACAAGTAGTTGGAGTGGAAAGACAACCAGTACAAGGTTAAAGACAACTAGAAGATAATGAAAGACAAGCAGTACAAGATAAAATACAACTTGTAGTAGATGAATGACAACCAATAGAACATAAAAGACAACACAAGATAAAAGACAACCAGAAGAAGATGAAATACAACTAGACGTAGAAGAAATACAATTAGATGAAGATGAAAGACAACAAGCAGAACAAGAAAGATACATGTTATAAGATGAATGACAATTAGAAGAAGATGAAAAACAACTAGTAGAAGACGAAAGATAGTACAGGATGAATGACATCTGGAAAGAGATGAAAGACAAGCAGTAGTAGATGAGAGACAACAAGGAAGATGAAAGCCAACTAATACAAGATGAAAGACAACTAATACAAGATGAAAGACAACTAGAAAAAGATGAAAAACAACAATTAGAAAAAGATGAAATACAACCAGTAAAACATGATAGAAAAACAGTCGAACATGAAAGACTACCAGTACTAAATGAATGACAATTAGAACAAGATTGAAAAACAACTAGTAGACGATAAAAGGCAACCAGTACAAGATGGAAGACAAGCAGTAGTAGATCATAAAACAAGTAGAATATGAGAGAGAATCAATTTATATGAAAAACAACTACAATAAGATGAAAAACAACTAATACAAGATGAAAGACAAGTAAAAGAAGATGAAAAACAACTACTGGGAGATGAAAGACAACCAGTACAAGATCATAAACAACCAGAAGATAATGAATGACAACTTGTACAAGTGGAAAGACAACCTTTAGTTGATGAATGACAATCAATAGAACATGGCAGACAACTTTTACAAGATGAAAGACAATTACAAGAAGATTTAATACAACTAGAGGTAGAAGAAATACAAGTAGATGAAGATGAAAGACAACTAGAAGAAGATGAAAAACAACTAGTTGGAGTCGAAAGACAACTAGAAGATAATGAAAGATAACCAGTACAAGATAAAATACAACTTTTAGTAGATGAATGACAACCAATAGAACATAAAAAACTATATGTACAAGATAAAAGACAACCAAAAGAAGATGAAATACAACTAGATGGAGATGAAAGACAACAAGTAGAACAAGGAGGATACACGTTATAAGATGAAAGACAACTAGAAGAAGATGAAAGACTACTAGTAGAAGACGAAAGACAACCAGTACAAGATGAATGACATCTAGAAAGAAATGAAAGAAAAACAGTAGAACATGAAAGACAACTAGAAGAAGATGAAAGACAACTAGTAGAACATGAAAGACAACCAGTACAAGATGAAAGACAACTAGAAGAAGATGAAGTATAACTAGTAGAACATGAAAGACAACCTGTACAAGATGAAACACAACCAATAGTACAACGTGAAAGCGAACCAATAAAACATGAAAGACAAGAAGTACAATATGAAATACAACTAGAAGAAGATGAAAAACAACTAGTAGAAGATTAAAAACAACCAATACAAGATGAAAGACAACTAGAAGAAGATGAAAAACAACAAGTAGAATATGAAAGACAACCAATAGAAGATGAGAGACAATTAGAAGAAGATATAAAACAACTAGTAGGAGATGATAGACAACCTGTATAACATGAAATATAACAATAAGATAATGAAATACAACAAGTACCAGATGAAACACAACTAGAAGAACATGAAAGACAACAAATAGAATATGAACAATATAAAAGACAACTTGAAGAAAATGAAATACAACTAGAGGAAGAAGAAGCACAACTAGAATAAAATGAAAGACAACAAGTAGAACATTAAAGACAACTAGTACAAGATGAAAGACAACTAGAAGAATATGAAAAACTACTAGTAGAAGATGAAAGACAACAAGTACAAGATGAATGACATCTAGAAGAAGATGAAAGACAACATGTAAATCACAACTAGAAGAAGATGAAAAACTACTAGTAGAAGATTAAAGACAACAAGTACAAGATGAATGACATCTAGAAGAAGATGAAAGACATCTAGAAGAAGATGAAAGACAACTAGTAGAAGATGAAAGACAACAAGTACAAGATGAATGACATCTAGAAGAAGATGAAAGACAACATGTAGAACATGAAAGACAATCACTACAAGATGAAAGACAACTAGAAGAAGATGAAATACATCTAGAGGATGAAAAAATACAACTAGAAGAAGAGGAATGACAACCAGTAGAACATCGAAGACAGCACGTACAAAATGAAAGACAACTAGAAGAAGATGAAATACAACCAGTATTAA
This sequence comes from Carex kokanica, assembly GCA_025461125.1. Lineage (NCBI taxonomy): Eukaryota > Viridiplantae > Streptophyta > Magnoliopsida > Poales > Cyperaceae > Carex > Carex kokanica. The sequence continues at coordinate 447,870 of JAJGRX010000955.1, read as the reverse complement.
ATGAAAGACAACCAATAACACATGAAAGACAACCAGTTGAACATGAAAGACAACTAGTACTATATGAAAGACAACTAGAAAAAGGTGAAAAACAACTAGTTGACGATGAAAGACAACCCATACAAGATGGAAGACAAGCAGCAGTAGATCATAAAACAAATTTAACATTTTTTGGAATTTTTTTACTATTTATTAAGCCACTTTGAAAATCACTGATCCGGCGGTCCAGAAATTTTTACTGTTTTTTACTGTTCATAAGGATTTTCAGATTTTCAAAGTGGCTTAATAAATAGTAAAAAAATTCCAAAAAATGTTAAATTTGGTCTCCAAGTACATTTTAATATGAAGAACTTGTTGGAAGGTTCGAATCGACTATTTGAACTTTGAAAATGAAGATATGGCGTGGAGTACAAAGTCGTTTTACTCCATGAAGTAGCTAAGTCAATCTCTATATATATATATATGAGTACGGCTAACGCGCTTCCTCTAGCATTTCGGCCGAGGTGCTTCCGGGGGCATATCTTGCAATTTGATGTTCAAATAACAAATTCAAACCGTTAGATGTTCAATCTATATTAAAATCTACTTGGAGACCAAATTTTACATTTTTTGGAATTTTTTTACTATTTATTAAGCCACTTTGAAAACCGCTGTTTTCAATGCTTCAGAAATTTAATAAAAACAGCGATTTTCAAACCAGCTTAAAAAATAGTAAAAAAATTCCAAAAAATATAAAATTTGGTCTCCAAGTAGATTTTAATATAGATTGAACATCTAACGGTTTGAATTTGTTGTTTGAACATCAAATTGCAAGATATGCCCCCGGAAGCACCTCGGCCGAAATGCTAGAGGAAGCGCGTTAGCCGTACTCTATATATATATATATATATACATAGGAAGTGGCTACGGTGCTACGCGTAGCATAGAGGGCCTCCGTGCTACGGCTCAATATTTGAGTTTTCAAAATCCTAACGGTCGATCCGAACCGTTCAACATGATCTCCATACGAATATGTACTTGCAAACCAAATTTTACATTTTTTTAGAATTTTTTTACTATTTTTTTAGATAGGTAGAAAATCACTTAATTTGAATGGTACATAATTTCAAGATCAAGTGATTTTCTACCTATCTAAAAAAATAGTAAAAAAATTCTAAAAAAATGTAAAATTTGGTTTGCAAGTACATATTCGTATGGAGATCATGTTGAACGGTTCAGATCGACCGTTAGGATTTTGAAAACTCAAATATTGAGCCGTAACACGGAGGCCCTCTATGCTACGCGTAGCATATTAGCCAAATTCTATATATATATATAGAGATAGGCTACCATGCTTTGCAAATTAAAGGGCCTCTTGTGCTTTGGGCTCCTTTTCGGATTTTCAAAATTCAAAATGTCGATCCGACCGTTCAAGTTGTTCTCCATATTGAAATGTGCTTGGAGACCAAATTTTACATTTTTTGGAATTTTTTTACTATTTATTAAGCCACTTTGAAAATCGCTGATCCATTGGTCCAGAATTTTTTACTGTTTTGCTACTGTGACCATTGGATCAGCGATTTTCAAAGTGGCTTAATAAATAGTAAAAAAATTCCAAAAAATGTAAAATTTGGTCTCCAAGCACATTTCAATATGGAGAACAACTTGAACGGTCGGATCGACATTTTGAATTTTGAAAATCCGAAAAGGAACCCAAAGCATAAGAGGCCCTTTAATTTGCAAAGCATGGTAGCCTATCTCTATCTCTATATATATATATATATATATATAGAGCTGGGCTATGGTGAGTTGCGAAGTAAGATATCATTTTTACTTCACGCTCATAATTTTATTTTGAAAATCTAAACAACCGATCCGAACCGCTCAACATGTTCTCCATATTGAAATGTGCTTGGAGACCAAATTTTATATTTTTTTGGAATTTTTTTAGTATTTATTAAGCCACTTTGAAAATCGCTGATCAAATGGTCTAAATTTTTTTACTGTTTTTTACTGTTCACCCGGATCTGCGATTTTCAAAGTAGCTTAATAAATAGTAAAAAAATTCCAAAAAATATAAAATTTGGTCTCCAAGCACATTTCAATATGGAGAACATGTTGAGCGGTTCGGATCGGTTGTTTAGATTTTCAAAATGAAGTATGAGTGTGAAGTAAAATGACGTTTTACTTCACAACTCACCATAGTCGATCTATATATATATATATATGAGTGAGGCTATGGTGCTATGCATAGCACGGATGGCTAGTGTACTACGGCTCAATATGGTACTTTTTAAAATCCTAACGGTCGATCCAACCGTTCAATGTGATAACCATATGAATATGTACTTGCAAACTAAATTTTATATTTTTTCGAATTTTTTTACTATTTTTTCGGATAGGTAGAAAAATCAGTGTTTTTTGAAAATTCTGGACCATCAAAATTCTACCTATCCGAAAAAAATAGTAAAATTTGGTCTCCGAGCACATATCAATATGCAGAACAACTTGAGTGGTTCGGATCGGTCGTTTGGATTTTCAAAATGGAAATAATGAGGCGTGGAGCACCAAGTTGTTTTACTCCATGGAGTAGCTAAGCCCAGCACATATATATATATATATATATATATATATATATATAGGGTCTGTCTAATTTGCTGCCGGCAGCAGTTCGGCCAAGTGCTGTCGGGGCTATATTTAGCCGTGTGATGTCCAAACAACAAATTCAAACCGTTAGATGTTTAATCTATATAACCTACTTGGAGACCAAATTTTACATTTTTTGGAATTTTTTTACTATATATTAAGCTGGTTTGAAAACCGCTGTTTTTAGTAAATTTCTGCAACGTTAAAAACAGCGGTTTTCAAACCATCTTAATATATAGTAAAAAAATTCCAAAAAATGTAAAATTTGGTCTCCAAATAGATTATAGTATAGATTAAACATCTAACGGTTTGAATTTGTTGTTTGAACATCACACGGCTAAATAATGCCCCGGCAGCACCTCGGCCGAACTGCTGCCAGCAGCAAATTAGCCACAGCCTATATATATATATATATATATATATATATATATATATATAGTAGGGCTATTGTACTTCGCGAAGTAAAACGAAGTTTTACTTCACGCTCATATTTCTATTTTTAAAATCAAAAACGTTGATCCGAACCGTTCAAGTTGTTCTCCATATTGAAATGTGCTTGGAGACTAAATTTTACATTGTTTGGAATTTTTTTACTATTTATTAAGCCACTTTGAAAATCGCTAATCCAATGTGAACAGTAAAAAACAGTAAAAAATTCTGGACCAATGGATCAGCGATTTTCAAAGTGGCTTAATAAATAGTAAAAAAGTTCCAAAAAATGTAAAATTTGGTCTCCAAGCATCAATATGGAGAACAAATTGAACTGTTCGGATCGACGTTTTGGATTTTGAAAATGAGAATATGAGCGTGAAGTAAAACTTCATATTACTTCACGAAGTACAATAGCACAATTCTATATATATATATAGAGAGAGAGAGAGAGAGAGAGATGGGCTATTGTACTTCGCGAAGTAAAGTGATCGTTTTACTTCACGCTCATATTCCCATTTCAAAGTTCAAAACGTCGATCCGAACCATTCAAGTTGATCTACATATTAAATTGTGCTTGGAGACCAAATTTTACATTTTTTGGATTTTTTTACTATTTATTAAGCCACTTTGAAAATTGCTGATCCGGGTGAACAGTAAAAACAGTGCAACAAAATTCTGGACCATGTGATCAGCAATTTTCAAAGTGGCTTAATAAATAGTAAAAAAATCCAAAAAATGTAAAATTTGGTCTCCAAGCACATTTCAATATGTAGATCAACTTGAACGGTTCGGATCGATTGTTTGGACTTTGAAAATCCGAAAAGGAGCCCGAGGTAAAACGTTCGCTTTACTTCGCGAAGCACAATAGCCCATCTCTCTCTCTCTCTCTCTCTCTCTCTATATATATATATATATATATCCATTAATTTATTAAAATAATCTTATTTGAGCTAGAAAAATAAAATTATAGATACAGTAATTTACACACAAACAGAATAATTTTCATTTACAATTTATTTTGAACACTTTATATAACTTGTAATTAAAAAGAAAAACGTACATATATGGCAACTGTCATCAATAAAGAAAGCACAAGAGTAACGCATCACTATTATTGCAGTATTGCTCCATATTCACTTACGCTGACTTGTCAACACTAAGAAAGAACTCCGTTGTCAGTCGATGGAAAATTGTTGGCTCTTCCTCCATGACCGCAACAATGCTAGGCGCCACATGTGCATACACCACCCAATCCCCGGTATTTGGTTGTGGAATTGGCATCAGGTACCCAGTCTTTCCTTCCCAGGGAAAATGGTATGATCCGATAGCTGCCTTGCCCCAACCGAAATTGATCTCAGGAAATCCTCTCCCTGACGACACCACGCAAGAAACAGATTTATCGTCTTCTTTGCTCTCTCCAACAAATATTCTCGCTGCTATCGGCTCTGGCCTGTGGGCCTCAATCCAATCTAGTAGACTGACGAAATGATCCTCGGTTAAAGCTGGTGATAGCCAGTTATGCACTTGATCTGCCACCTCAGCAAGTTTCATGTCAAGCAAGGTTTCAACACGTAAATTCCCGAACGGTATAGATAAAACATTGCCAAAATAGCTTCTCCATGAACTTTTCACCGTAAACATTTTTCATGCGTGTGCGTCCATTCCACGACCATTCCCATATCACACGATTTTTCTCCCTGGCATGCTGATTTGGCCAACATTTGCCAGAGATAGGCTGTGAAACAAATTATTTTGCTATATCTATGACCGACTATTTCTTGGAGGGTGGAGATGTCAATGGCTCGGATGTAATAAATGCGATTGATTGGGGCGGTGAAGTATGTTGATGGGTTCACAAGAGAATGGAGTGGATAATGAGTAAAAAGTCGGTCCAAAAGGGGATTAAGAGGCTCTGAATGAAAGAGGAGACGAGTAGAGAGGAGAGAGCTGCTAAAGAATGGTACCCGGTTGATAGGCTGGTCAAGAGCAATATTAGCCCATTCTGACATGAACATGTTGAATGAGTAGGCATCCGCAACACGGTGATCAAACGTGCATCCCACCACCATGCCCCCGCAGCGTAGCTCAGTAACCTGCAATAATTGTAGTTAATTGGAAACAACAACAAGTAGAAACTTAAGAAATGTGAAAGAGAAATAATGTTTATTATACCCTCACAAAAAATAAAAAAATGAAGAATTATCCCACCCTAACATATGTTAAAATGCATGACAATACCAGTGTAGTTTGATTGTAGTTTGGTGATATCTGAATTGTTACAGGATATTTGTTGTTTTGTTTTTTCATAATATTAGTTTGATTGACGTTGTATTAAAATTAATTGAAACAGTTCAAGTTCATATCTACACTGCCCCCTCTGGAGAAGTTGCTGGATTTCTTCTTTTGACTGGAAGAAAAACCTGTTTGATGAACAAAGAACTGCAAAATATTGGAGATGCTAACTGGTAGTGATGTCAGTAACTCAGTATAATGATGGCATCTAGTCTTCATATTTGTCTATTATATTTCCTTTTTATTTGCAAGTAGTACTTTCATTGTGTTATGTTATTTTGGACATAGAGGTGCAATGAATGCAAGGACCAAATTTTCTTTGTTTGTTTATGTTTTAAAAAAACAATTCGGATAGAATAAATGAAGTTTGCTTAGCACAATGCGCGCATAATGCTCAGAGAATAAGTTCAATTGGAATGTACTTTGTTCTTTCAATTGATATTTTTTACATATAATAAAATGATTTTGTTGCAATTTGTTGGGTTTAGACTTTAGAATGTATAGCCTGTTCATACTTTTGCCACTTTGAGAATACCTTGTTCATTTTCATTTCTAGTACAATTTTGTTACTGGCAAAAAGTTATACATAGAACTTTCCAAGCTCTAGGGGTAAAATGAAACAGGGCCCTCTCACTGGAGGCGATACTTGGGCGATTTCAAAATTCTAGCAGCGGGAGAGGCGGCCTAGGGCAGGAGGAGGGAGAAGAGAGGCGGCCTAGGGCAGGAGGAGGCTGCTGGCTGCTGGCAGACCTGCTGGCGGCTGCTGGCAGCTTAGAGCAGCTGCTGGCAGCTTAGAGCAGCTGCTGGTGGCTTAGAGCAGTGGCAGATCGGCCCTGTCGGAGCAGATCTTGGCGGAACAGGCCTTGGCGGAGCAGATCTGCCCTGGAGGGGGCCTGGTGGACCAGATCGGCCATGGCGGCGGCCTGGCGGAGTAGAGAGGCGACCTGGCGGACCAGATCGGCCCTGGCGGCGGCGGCGAACTGGCAAATCTGCTGCTCCCTTCTCTCAGTTCTACCTTCTCGAGCGGAGAGGAGAATGAGGGAGAGGGGAGGAACCAGAGCCGACCGGAGCCGAGAGTGCGGTATCGTCAGAGTTCGGAGCATAGAGTTCCCATCTCGATTAGAGCGCAACGGTGAGTACATTTGGTCGCCGTCGGAGCACGACGGTGGTTGAAGAGGCGGATCCGATCATAGAACAAGATGACGATTAAAGTACTAGGGTGATCAACATCTCAATTAGAGCGCAACGGTGGGTTTCCGGTCGTGGAGCGAGATGAAGATTAATGTATTAGAGTTATTATGAGAAAATTAGAATATTATATTAGTTTAGAGAATTTTATGAGAATAAAAGAATAGATTTAGAAATTACGGTCATTTGACCTATTGTAAATACGTTTTTTATAAATGAAATTGTTAGTATTTTTATTAGCAGATGTTTTGCTAGAGTTTCCTTTGTTGCCATGTATTTATTTTTATTTTTGTAAATGCTATTGAAAAGAAAAATCGGTACTTATTCAGTTGATCATCTATTACGTTAATAGCATTGGCAATAGCAGCAAAGTTTATCAGTTTTAGGGGTAGAGGTTTCAGTACTTGACAAATCCATGAGCTCAGAAATTATCATATACTAAACGATGATATATTTTTCCACATACATGAACTTAGCTAACAAGAGTAGCGAGAGATAAAAATGTTACAAACCTGAATGCAGAGAATGCCACCTTTTTTCTTGGGCACAAGTTTAGCCTCGATGCTCTCATCAGGGTTGTACAAATTGAGCTCCCTTAGCTCCACATCGGCATATGCCTCCATCAGATCGACGCCTCTGTTTTTGCACAGTATTTCTGGCTCGCCGGCAGAGTTAGTCACCACCTCACCAGCTAGAGGGTAGTATATAACAAGGACCTACTAGTGTATATAACCATCAATATTTGTATTTCAACTTAGTTTTTTTTTCGATCAAATGTAATGCACATTTATAAATGTTGGCCATGCTAATTTTCTCCATCTTAAAAAATTTGTATAAGTTGCAAAAATCATTAACATGACCTTTGCAAGAGCCGCTTTGAGTGCCGCAACAATGGCAGGAAAGGTAGTGAACCCTACAGAAGCAGCATTGGTGTCTGCAATAGGTGCAGGTTTCTTGAAGCAGAGAAATATACCGACATCAATGGGAGGGAGAAGGAGGTCAAAGTTTGATAGAGGCAGCCTGTGCTCCTGCATCAGCAGCACAGCCGCCACCGTCTCAACTGACTTTATCGTGACCTCATATCCCTTGGCCTCTAAACTCATATTTTAGGGCATGAATTTTAATTTGCTTCTGTGTGACTGTGAGTGTGTGTGTGTTGGAGAGTATTTATAAGAGGAGAAGGAGATAATGTAAGAAGACAGATTCTTTTTAGAGTATGTTTGTTTTCTGCATTGAGACTCGGTCTGGACACACAAAACCGTTACAATTTCACACTAGTTCTGGACCCACAAACCACATCGAATAGTACTGTTCGGTAACCATTTTTTCGCATTGATTCGGATAATGTATAGAAATGAAGAAAGTTAAAAATATTACAGTTTTTTAAGAGATCTTCAAATGTTGCATGCCTCTTCGCTAACAAATTTGTCATTTTCTTTGGGAAGAATCAAAAATTAAATAAACAAATCTGTTGAGAATAATACATGATATTATGTTTATTTCTAGCTTTTGAACCTTGTGATGGACCAATGGTTTCACTATAGTGAAAATTTTCATGATTTAATATTCTAAAATATTAGTAAAGGAGGTCTTTAATAGTATTTCACGAAATTTTAGTATTTTTTATTTTTCAGTAGTATTTCAATTTGTTTATGTCAAATGTATGCGTAACTTTTTATCAAAGCTAAATTGACGACAGCAATTAGGGGACTGAGATTAATTGAACTGCCATCTGATTGCACTTTTTTCTTCCGTTTTTAATACAATTTCTTGTTTCAATGCAGCCATGCCTGTATTGGTACTGAACTTCAGTCACTGAGGTTGAACTGAAAAATTGTACTTCTTTAATTTGTTTTTAATCCAATTTTCTTTGATCGTTTTTTGTAGATAGAATATTTATGCACAAGAGTCTTCATTTGGAACAGAACTTTTAATAAACCTCAGGGTCCATGGAATGATCTCTGATTCAGACACCTGAAGAGAACAGAACATGTCGAATAACAGCCATTTGAAAACTGGAAATTTAGAGATTCAACAGTATACATTAAAAAATGTAAACATCTGGTACTGTCATAGTACACTTGGTGTGTGAGTTGTCATAGTACGTACAATGCTGAATTGGAACGGTCACAGTACACTTGGTGGGTAAACTGTCTATAAACTGAACTTCTGGTACAAGTCTAGGATCAGAGCATATAGTACACTTGGTGGGTAAACGGTCATAGTAGACTCGGCGTACTGAGCACTTCACCAAAAGTTTTTGGTGTCAGGTCTCGCTACCTTGGACCCTTGTGGAAAATTAAGGCCCATCTAAACGTAAGGATCTTCCTTTGGCTTATGATCAGCAACAGGGTTCTAACTCAGCAGGTCCTATCCAGGCGGGGATGCCCGGTCCAGCAGGGCTGTCACTTGTGCAGTGACACGGGTCTTGAGACGAGGGATCACCTGTTCTGGGAGTGCCAATTTGCGGTACGATTCTGGACAAGTTTGCTAGCGCACTTCAACCACAACTATGGATCGTTCCGGGCAATGTTATCAGAACCGGACCGGACACCAACCCGGAAAAGCTTCAGGTCAACGGTTTACGGTGGTTCAATTGGTTCAATTGCTGGTTTTATTTAAATATTCACATATATATGAGATATGCGGATTGTTATAAAATATAATTTAAATAATATAATTTAAGACTAAATTTATAGATATATTTCAAATTTAACTTTAAATAAAATAAATTAGTAATTTTTATAAAATATGACTGAATGTTTTTTTTAAGGCGAAAGAATTTAATAACCCACAATTTTCATTCTTAATTGATAAGTACTGTGACATTATTTTGTAATAGCAACAAATTATATTCCAATGAAAGATAAAGCACTTCAACAAAAAAATAATGACAATTAGAATACATAATAATAATAATAATAATAATAATAATAATAATAATAATAATAATAATAATAATAATAATAATAATAATAATTGTAAGTTTCTAAAGAAATATGTATACATAAAATTTTATACTAATACATAACTAATACTTTAGAATATATCAAATGTAAGGTTTTATGTGTAAATTTCATAATGATAAAATAAATAGAGATGCTTCTATGGACATAAGGACCTATTTGTAAAATGAACATATTTTCATTTTCAAAGTTCAAACAGTCGATCCGACCGTTCAACATTATCTCCATATTAAAATGTACTTGGAGGTCAAATTTTACTTTTTTTTTAATTTTTTTACTATTTATTAAGTATTTTACAAAAACTAGTCAAATTCAGACCATTGAATTTTGTAAAATACTTAATAAATAGTAAAAAAAATTCAAAAAAATGTAAAATTTGACCTCCAAGTACAAATATGTTCATTTTACAAATAGATCCTTATGTCCATAGAAGAATTTGCCTAAAATAAAATATGCTAAAAGAATAAAGTTTGAACCTACCAATAGACCACAGCAATGCGCAGGGCTAACATACTAGTTAGTACTATTTCTCATTTAATGCTCAAGGCTATGTTTGGATGCACTAAGAATAGCACTATTCTTAGAATAGCATTGCTATTCGGAACAAGGACAATCCAAACGAGAAATAGAGCTATTCGGAATAGAGAAAATAGGGTTATTCGCTATTCTTACAAAAACATGGAATAGCATTTGTTGCTTTCAATATTAATACTAATCTAATATTTAAACTAATATTATATTACATTTAATATTTAAATTAATATTATATTGTATTATATTTAATCTAATATTATATTATATTTAATCTAATTATTTAATACTAATCTAATATTTAAAATAATATTATATTACATTTAATATTTAAATTAATATTATATTATATTTAATCTAATATTATATTACATTTAATCTAATATTTTATTTAATACTAATCTAATATTTAAAATAATATTATATTACATTTAATAATTAAATTAATATTATATTGTATTATATTTAAACTAATATTATATTACATTTAATCTAATATTTTATTTAATACTAATCTAATATTTAAAATAATATTATATTACATTTAATATTTAAACTAATATTATATTACATTTAATATAATATTTTATTTAATACTAATCTAATTTTTAAAATAATATTATATTACATTTAATATTTAAACTAATATTATATTATATTTAATATTTAAACTAATATTATATTACATTTAATATTTAAACTAATATTATATTACATTTAATCTAATATTTTATATAATACTAATCTAATATTTAAATTAATATTATATTACATTTAACATTTAACCTAATATTATATTATATTTAATATTTAAACTAATATTATATTATATTTAATATAATATTTTATTTAATACTAATCTAATATTTAAAATAATATTATATTACATTTAATATTTAAATTAATATTATATTGTATTATATTTAATCTAACACATAAATTATTACTTTATTCATTCCCTCCAAACTCTATTCCAAATATGCAATCCAAACAACTTTTTCACTATTCCGAATAGCTTGAGTTAGCACTATTCTTAAACAGTAGCTATTCTTATTTACTATTCTAAACAGTAGCTATTCTAGCTATTCTAGAGTTCATCCAAACATACCCCAACAGTATAAAAGTTTGAACTTTGCATATTGAACCGTTTAAAGTCGATATATCTTTAAAACTGAGCTACCGGTTTCTGAAAAACCGGTCCATTAAACCTGATTTTACCGGTTCAACTGCACAATCGGTCTTCTAAACGAACCAAACCGGAAAGACATCCGGGTCTGGTTTTTTTCGATTAAACTGCCGGTTCGGTCCGGTTTTGATAACACTGGTTCCGGGGTTCCACCTTGATTGGGTTATGGGTGATGGGCAAAAGAAATCTCTCTTCCAGAGCTAAAACTCAGTGGGATTCGCTTTGGGCGGCAGGTATCTGGATCTTATGGCGAGAAAGGAATCGGAGACATTTCTCCAACAAGAGGCGTTTGGTGCATCAATTAATCAATGATACGGCCATGGATATCATGCTCTGGGTACAAAATATTTGAGCCTGGTGACATAATGGACCGGGCGGGTCTCTTCTGCGCCTTACTAGTGGCAATTGGAGCTAGTTAGTGTGATACTTTTAATTTAAATTTAAATTTAAATTTTACTTCTAATTTTAGTGATTTTAGCTATTTAAATATCTGGTGGCGCAATATTATTTTTGCGAGCTATATTGCGCTACGATCTTGTAATTAAATCACTTTTTTATCAATATATTGTTAGCAGCATTTTGCCGCTGACCTTCAAAAAAAAAGTTCTAGGATCGGAGCCATTTAAATTTGTAATTTTGTTGTATTTGTTAGATGCACAATTGTGGCCTAGAAACTAAGATAAGACTAAATTAGTTAAAGAAACAAAAATAATTAAGTTGGAGAATAGAGACCCGGTACCTTTACCTTTTGAATATTGCGGATTCAAATCGCATTTCTAGGTGGAATTAAAAATTTTGAAATCGAAAGATAACCCTGTTTGGATTAGGGATGGCAGGTTAGCTCATTGACATGTAAGCTCGTCTGTACCCACCCGGTCCAAAGCTCTACTCGCTCAGTCCTACACTGTAACAGACCATGTAATGCCGGGCCAAGAGACAAGTCATGTAGACACATAACATAGAAACCAATAAATTTCATGTAGCCCAATGGTTGAACGTCAGTCTTGTAAACGGAATGTCTCAAATTCGATCCTACATGGGGGACATTTTTTGATGAGGTGGAAAATTATTTTGTTATTAATTTTATAATAAGAGCATTTTTTTAATCCAAATTTATATTTTTTTTAGATTTTTTATTATTTTAGTTGGAGTTAAAAGCTAAAAAACATAAAATTAGTTGGAGTTGGGACCTTTTTTTTACTGTCTTTTCTCTCTCTTTTTCCAATGTACTCAACTTACCACTATATATATATATTGCTAATTGATGAAAGGAAATTGACATATGAGGGGTGGTAATCATTTTCTCTCTTTTTTACGCCTTCTCTAAATAAGCGATATGGACTTATTAGCCAATTATTTACTTACACAAAACCTTGTGAGATTTTGGAATGCTTTCACCTTAAGTATGGTTGATCCACCTAGCAGCTTTTTTAACATGACATTTTCAATTTGAGTTGATGGAGACAATATGGGATGAGTGAGGCTATGATACTTCGGCTAGTGTACTATGGCTAGTGTACTACGACTCAATATGGTACTTTTTAAAATCCTAACGGTCGATCCGAACCGTTCAATGTGATATCCATATGAATATGTACTTGCAAACTAAATTTTATATTTTTTCGAATTTTTTTACTATTTTTTTAGATATGTAGAATTTTGATGGTCCAGAATTTGTATAAAACACTGAAAATTCTACCTATCTAAAAAAATAGTAAAAAAATTCGAAAAAATATAAAATTTAGTTTGCAAGTACATATTCATATGGATATCACATTGAACGGTTCGGATCAACCGTTAGAATTTTAAAAAGTACCATATTGAGCCGTAGTACACTAGCCATAGTACACTAGCCGAAGTATCATAGCCTCACTCATATGGGATAGTCATAGTCCCAACTAGAAAATAAAAAAATGCTAAAAAATAAATCTTAGTAAGTTTGTGCCTTAATGGTCGGTTTGATACATATAGAGAGAGAGAGTTGTATCAAAGTTTTGCTCAAGTTTTTTTAAATTTGATAGATAAATAAGAAACATATTGCTCAGAAAAATTGGTGGGCCAAATTGGTTAGTGTGCCAAATTGGGCCCAATGGCAAGGAATGGAATTGGAATTGGTAGGTACATCTGGGTCAAATTTATGGGCCGCCTTTTAATTGTTTAATCACCTAATTCAAAACTCACCTAAAATTCAGCTCTTGGTGAATCATCTTTTGTGGTTTTGGGTAAAAGTTGAGAGTCAATTTGATCATGCTTGACTAAATTAATCGAGTGGGACCCGCTATTGACTGACTAAGGGCCTTACACTAAATATGAGTTGAAGATTGATCGATCAGAATCAGATACGACAATAAATTACCAGTTAGAATATCCCATTTGAATGCACCAACTCCAGCACTATTTTTCCCCTTGACTGCAATTTGATTATGCTTAAATAGCAAGAAAAGCACCCCACATGCATCTGTATTTAAAAATTAAACATAGTCTAGGCATAATCTAGTATAGTCCAGTGGCATCATTTGCCTCACAAACTGGCTTATTAGAACACTGAATTTTTCTCTTACACATAATATATATATTTTTTTCATTTTGTTGATGTAGGAGAAAATGAAAACTTTATAAATATAAAGTAAGTCTTAACAGAAAAAAAAGATAATAATTTTTTAGTAAACATGAGGATCACTGTTGCTCTGCAGCACTTAAATCGACTTGTCAGCACTAAGAAAATACTCCGTTGTCAATCGATGGAAAATTGTCGGCTCTTCCTCCATGACCGCAACAATGCTAGGCGCCACATGTGCATAAATCACCCAATCATCGGTATTTGGTTGTGGAATTGGCATCAGGTACCCAGCCGTTCCTCCCTTGGGAAAATGGTACGATCCGAAAGCTACCTTGCCCCAACCGAAATCGATCTCAGGAAACCCTCTTCCCGACGACACCACACAAGAAATAGATTTATCCTCTTCTCTGCTCTCTCCGAGATATATTCTTGCTGCTATCGGCTCTGGCCGGTGGGCCTCCATCCAATGTAGTAGACCAAGAAAATGATCCTCGGTTAAAGCTGATGACAGCCAGTTATGCACTTCATCTGCCACCTCAGCAAGTTTCATGTCAAGCAAGGTTTCAACACGTAAATTCCCGAACGGTAGAGATATAACATTGCCAAAGTAATTCTCCATGAACTTTTTACCGCTGACATTTTCCATGCGTGTGTGACCATCGACGACCAATCCCATGGAACACGATTTTTCTCCCTGGCAGGCTGATTTGGCCAACATTTGCCAGAGATAAGCAGTGAAGCAAATTGTCTTGCTATATCTATGGCCGACTATTTCTTGCAGTCTAGCAATGTCAACGGCTCGGATGTAATAAATGCGATTGATTGGGGCATCCAAGGATATTGCTGGGTTCACAGGGGAATTGAGTGAAAGAGGAGTAAAAAGTTGGTCCAAAAGGGGATCAAGAGGGTTTGAATGGAGAAGGAGCCGAGTAAAGAGGAGAGAGTTGCTAAAGGATGGCATCTTGATAGGTTGGCCAAGAGCAATATTAGCCCATGCTGACAAGAACATGTGGAATGAATAGGCATCCGCAATACGGTGATCAAACATACATCCAACCACCACGCCACCGCAACGCAACTCAGTAACCTGTAATTGTAGTTGTTAATTGCAAACAACAACTACTACTACACCAACTATAAAACTAAGAAATGTGAATGATTCTCTCATGTTTCTTCAATTCAGGATTTGATAACACCTCATTTTGTTATGATTCTCTCATGTCGGAACAAAGCAAGTTCAGGAACTCATCACAATTGCTGGATATTGTGGGTCCTAATTTAAATTAAGTTCTTGATTTGGTTCAGGAACTCATTCGAATAAAGTAACAACTAATTACAAACCTGAATGCAGAGAATGCCACTTTTTTTCTTGGGCACAAGTTTAGCCTCGACGCTGTCATCGGGATTGTACAAATCAAGCTCCCTTAGCTCCACATCGGCATATGCCTCTATCAGATCGACGCCTCTGTTATTGCACAGTATTTCTGGCTCACCGGCAGAATTAGTCACCATCTCACCAGCCAGAGGGTAGTATATGACAAGGACCTACTAGTTAGTGTGTGTATATATATAACCATCAATATCTCTCTCTCTCTCTATATATATATATATATTTCAAGTTAGATCTTTAAAATTCTCCACTTTTAAAAATTTGAAAGTTGCAAACACATTATACTAAGGTGACCTTTGCAAGAGCTGCTTTGATGGCCGCAACAATGGCAGGAAAGGTAGTGAAGCCCACAGAGGCAGCGTCGGTCTCAGCGATCGGTGCAGGTTTCTTGAAGCAGAGAAAGATGCCGACATCAATGGGAGGGAGAAGGAGGTCAAAGTTCGACAGAGGCAGCCTGTGCTCCTGCACCAGCAGCATAGCCGCCACCGTCTCCACCGACTTTATCGTGACCTCATATCCCTTGGTCTCTAAACTCATCTTAATTTTATGGCGTGTGTGTGTGGTTACCTTAAAGCAAGTAGATCGGTTAGGTTTGAAATAAGATGGGTAGGAGGGAGAAGATGTGAGCTACTTAATTAAAGGATATTTTGATAATTTCACCAACAATTTCGTCTACGTTTATCACTAAATGAGCTTTTATTTTGTGTTGTTCAAATGACATTAATTTTTTCCACTTAAAAGGTACAAAAAGTAAACAAAAATATTTCAAAACGTAGGTCTTTTGCTGAAAATATTTTATTTATAATAATGACAATTATAGGAGGTTCGGTGAAAAATTATAAATTAAATATTAAATATAATGTTAATTTTAATTTTTAAAAATAATTAATGAATAGTAGATATATTATTTGGAAGGGCCATTCCACAATAATGGAATAGTAGATATGTCATTAAATATTTGGGCCTTACTACTGTTCCCATCTCTAGCACATGCTCCTCTTTTTCCGAAATTTTATTAGTAGACAATTAAAAATATAATCGGTAGAAAAAGAAAAAATAAATAAATAAACCGGACCTGAACGTTATAAAATTCGCCGTCTACATGAGGAATGGCAAAAAAAAAATATAGGGTATAGAAAAGGCCATCCACAGAGAAAAGAAAAAAAAAAAATTGCGAACGCCATAGAATATTAGAGCATCTCCAATCCAACAATCCGTAAAAAATAAAAAACAGCTCTAAAGCACTGTTTAAAAATTAAGTTCATTTTAATTTTTCACCCCTCCATCTCAGAAATTGGGTCAGAACCAATAAAAAAAAAAAACTAAGGGGTTAGAGCCAATAGGAAAGAGAGAGTGCCTGCATGTCCAATAAAAATCGTTTGTTTTATAAGCAAATTTATTTTTTTAGAAATCGACCTACAACCCAACAATTATATTAGCAATTAACACATCATATTAGCAATTTAAAATAAATCACCATTGTTGATGCTCTTTGTCCAATAACAAAGAATCTTGCATCTCTCATGTATTTATATCTAGAAAACTGTCCAAATATATCCGAATGAAAAGAACTACCGAGGAATATTCGTGAATTGGAAATTGAAGACTAACCAAAGCTATAAGAACTACTCATCTGTATTTGATCTGTATTCGAAAAATTAGATGTGGATATCCGATATCCGAATATCCATGTGGATATGGATACTGATGTGGTTTTACGTTTCAATTATCTGTATCCGAATATTAGATATATATCATATATTTTAATATATATTATGAAAAAATATAGTTATTCACCATTAAAATTAGATAAATATTATGAATTTTGATATTTTTTTAATATTATTTTAATAAAGGAGAATTTCACGTATACCCCTCAAAAATTTCAAAATTATGTATTTTCCCTCTAAATTTTGAAATTACGTATTTCTTCATCTAAATTTCAAAAACTCACTAATTTATAAAACTCATTTTACCCTTTATTAAAAGCATAAAAAGTCCGAACTCCAATTTGAATATGAAGAGTTCCTCTATCGTCCGATCCACGCGCTCGCATTAAGATCTGTGCATGTAGCTTCAATATATGTGTGTGTTGTCTTTAAGATTTGTGCTGATCTAGCACACACGGATTTTAAAGCAATTTCGATCTGCGCGCATCGCATTAAGATATGTGCACGTCGCTTCAATATCCGTGCGTTTGCGTCAAGATTTGTGCTGATCTAGCGTGCACAGATCTTAAAGCAGTTCGGACAGTAGAGGAACCCTTCAGATTCAAATTTGAGTATGATGGGCGTTTTTATGCATTTAATAAAGAGTAAAATGGGTATTTTATGAATTAAGAATGAGTTTTAATATAAAAGACAATAAAATACATAAATTTGTGAGTTATTGAAGTTTAGAGGGGGAATACGTAATTTCAAACTTTGGAGGGGAAATACGTAATTTTGAAGTTTTTGAGGGGTATACCTGAAATTGCCCCTTTAATAAATATCCAATTCGATCCGTATCTGTATCTCTATCCGGCTGATATCCAATCCGTATCCATATTCGGAAAATTAAAAAAAAATATGAATATAATTTTACCTCTCCGTTTTCACCCCTACCTGCAATTTATTTTGATGGCAGCAGATTTATTTCCGAAATCTTCATGCGTTGAAAATTATAGACTGCCCCACCCTGACAGAGAAGTTCAACAAGGGTGGCCCTTACCGGGTCCAGTTTGACCAAGGAAGCGCTATTTTGAGATCCAACAGTAGGGTGCAAACTGATCGGATACGGATCGAATAGTGATAAAATCATATCCATAACTGCTTTTATTTTTCGGATATTAAAAGGATATGGATACGAACCGGATATTAAACGGATATGGATACGGATATTCATTTTTTATAATGAGGAGGGATCTAGTTACCACAATTTTGAGTTACAACAAAGTTACCACAACTATTTTCTACATTTTCAAAGTCCAAATCGTCGATCCAAACCGTTCAACATAATCTCCACAATAAAATGTGCTTCCAGATCAAATTTTACATTTTTTTGAATTTTTTACTATTTATTAAGATGGGTACAAAAACTAGTCAAATTCAGACCATTGAATTTTGTACCCATCTTAATAAATGGTAAAAAAATTCAAAAAAAATGTAAAATTTGATTTGGAAGCACATTTTATTGTGGAGATCATGTTGAACGGTTTGGATCGACGATTTAGACTTTGAAAATGAAAAAAATGGTTGTGGTAACTTTGTTGTAACTCAAAATTGTGGTAACTAGATCCTCCTCTTTTATAATAGTGAATAACATAATTGTTTCATAATATATATTAAACTCTATAGTATATATCTACTTTTCGGATACGGATAATTAAAATTTAAAACCATATCCGTATCCGTATCTGCACAAATATTCAGATATCGGATATCGGTATCTAATTTTCGAATATGGATTCGGATACGGTCGGATAAGATCCGATCCGTTTGCACCCCTATCCAAGACTAGAGAAGGAAATACGTGACACGCCGTGACGTGACGTGACAAACACGCCGTGATTTGGTCACGTGACGTGATCAATGTTTTTTTTTTCACGTGACGTGACGTGACGTGATCAAAATAGTGGCAGACGATCACGTCACGCGAATGGTCACGTCACGCGTAGTCACGCCGTGACTACACGTGACGTGATATGACGTGACATAAATTAGTCACATTGAACTTTTTTTATATTTTAATTTAAATTGTTGAAAATTCAGAAAAAATATATCAAAAAATATGAAAATTATAAAATTTGTAAAATAAGTAAATAATGTTGCAAAAATTAACTAGGAAATAATATTCTAAAAATTGCCAAATTTTTTAGATAAAAGATATTTAAGCCCGTTTCATTAAGAAACATAGTTTTTACAAACAGCCACAAAAGAAAAGTCTGAATATACTATGAATATACTACAGAAACATAGCCTAATAGTGCAAGCCAGCCAAGCAATCCGTGACTATGCGTGTTTACGTGATTACACGTAACAGTACGTGATCACGTGATGTGTTTTATAACGTGACGTGACATGACGTGACATAACGTGATTAGTTTACGTGACGTGACGTGACGTATAATTTTTGTTAGATACAGTCACGTCACGCGAATAGTCACGTCACGCAACACGTGAGTCACGTCACGTAATCGACACACGTGACGTGACGTAACGTGACGTTACGTGACGTGACTGATCACGCCGTGACAAATTTCCTTCTCTATCCAAGACTGCTTCTATTATTAAATTTTTGGTCTTCTCTTTATTGATGGATACATCATTTTGTCTTCACTTTATTGATGCGATTTCACCTTGAAGATCTGAAAGTAGTCCATTTTTCTCCCTACTACCCTACTCAAGTTCTAAAAAAGTTCTGTCTAACGAGGATTGAGTGATAAGTTATATTTCACCTAGGGGTGTCAATGGTACCTTTTTATCCGTTAATCCTACCCGTACCGTATTCGATAAGAGAATTTGAATAAGTTTTTTTTTCGTTAGCTAAACAGGTAAAGATACGGGTAAATGCTATATTATAGTCGGAGTAATAATTAGTGATGTCAAAATTAATTTACGTGATATTTCATATGATAATGTTTGAGCAATAATTAAGGGGGAATTTCACGTATACCCCTCAAAAACATCAAAATTATGTATTTCCCCCTCTAAACTTTGAAATTACGTGTTTCCCCCTCTAAACTTCAAAAACTCACAAATTTATCCATTTTATTGTTTTTTATATTAAAACTCATTCCAAATTTATAAAATACCCATTTTAACCTTTATTCAAATCATAAAAATTCCATCGGACTCAAATTTGAATATGAAGAGTTCCTTTACCGTCCGATCCACGCGCATCGCATTAAGATATGTGTGTGTAGCTTCAATATATGTGCGTGTTGGCTTTAAGATGCGTGCTGATCTAGCGTGCACGAATTTTTAAGCAATTTCGATCCGCGCGCATCGCATTAAGATCTTGTGCACGTCGCTTCAATATCCGTGTGTGTTCGCTTCAAGATTCGTGCTGATCTAGCATTCACATATCTTAAAGCAGTTCGAAAAGTAGAGGAACCCTTCAAATTCAAATTTGAGTATGATGGGCGTTTTATGCTTTTAATAAAGGGTAAAATGGGTATTTTATAAATTAAGAATGAGTTTTAATATAAAAGAGAATAAAATGGACAAATTTGTGAGTTTTTTAAGTTTAGAGGGGGAAATACGTAATTTTGAAGTTTTTGAGGGGTATACCTGAAATTGCCCCAATAATTAATATGATTTTTTTTTAAGTAAAATGTTAATTCTCATATGTATTTGCAAACTCTTAATGACAATCAAAGAAAAATTAAAATATCATAATCTTTTATATTTGCATTAATTTTATTTTGATATTTAAATATATTTTTTACTTATTAAAATATTTTAAATGAAAGCCTAATAGAGACAATAAAGTCATTAGAACCCTTCTCAACCAACATATAAGTTTGATAAGTAAAAAAAAAACAATTATCTGAAATGTCTACAATTTAAGATAAAATTGAGGCCAACCATTTAAGCAACACCGTTGGATCATCAATTGAACGGAAGAAGACTGCCAAAGTGCCAAAGCTCCAGCCTTCCTCCCCCAATAATAAGAAAAAACAAATAAAAAGAAACGGAAGCGACTGTTGCTTAAACGGATCAGACGGACCAAGTGTGGCACGACATCATTTGGGCCTACACAGGCCCGGCTTTCTTGTTCTTGGTTAGCAAGGAAAAAGAATGTTAAATGCAGCCCAAGTACCCTTTTTCTACATGGCTGGTACAAGAATGATTCTTATCAAAGATGGGAACATGTTGCATTCGAAACCCATCAGATTCAAACTATAGTCTGATGGATTCCGCTTTTGTTCGATCCACTTTAAAATCTGTGTATGTTGTTTCAATATTCGTATGTATTTTCTACAATATTCGTACTAAAAATAGTATGTATTTTTAGTGCGCACGAATATTAAAGCATACCAAACGGAAGCAAAATACATCGGACTCAAAGGACTCAAATTTGAGTCCGGTGGGAGTCAGACGCAAATTTCTCCTATCAAACATAGCCTGCGAATATATCAATCTAAACAGTGTGCCACAAAGAACCTTTCTCTTCCGCTGTGTGCTAAGGAATTATAAGCCTGCACATATATCAATCTAAAACGTGTGCCACAGAGAACCTTTCTCTCCGTTGCATTATCACATATTCACATGGAAAATGATAGCTAGAGAAGGAATCATGAGTCATGAGTCATGACCAGGACCAAATAACTGTACAGAAAGCATGAAACCATTATTCCCTATCTCTAAGCTCCGGATCCTCTCCAACCTAAGAAATACAAGTGAGCCCTCAGAATATCTAGATCACCGTCGTTTTAAATCAGACAGCTCGGATCAGTCGTGACACAAGCGTTGCCAAATTATTGTCCAAAATATAACAATTTTACTCCAAACCGTTGCATCATAAATAGCATTTCAAGATTTGTCGAGGGGGAGGCAGTCCACTGTGTAATTGTGTATCACGAAGGACTTAGTCAAGATTTTTATCAAGGTAGTAAAATAAATTTATAGATACGATTGGCGGGTTGCGAACTGTCGTAAATTAATAAATTCATATTTTGGGTTGTCCAACGGTAGGCAAAAATTTCTTCAGCAGTGGACAGTAGTCTGATTATATATAGACTTATATTCAGTTTTTAAAATCCAGTCGCCACTAGGTATCAGACAAAATTCGATCTAATATCCGGTCGGAGCCGTCTAGTTTACCTCAAAATTCGTGCGCACTTGATTAGCATAAATTTTAATGTTATCCACAAGAATCTTAATGCGGATCGGAAACTCTAACCTGGCATTGGTCTGATGCTTATCGGACCGTCCCAATTGTACTGAACCCTTAATCTGCCCCCTTCATAGTTAAAGACTTAAAATTAATCGTTTATAAAATTATTTTAGTACAAAATCATTATCCCCTTTTGTACTAGACAGAGACAAGCTCCAAATAATTCGGTCACATAAATTAATCATATTGCTGTTATTGCACATGGATTTATGGAATCCAATGTGCACGTATAAAAACAGCCAACAATCCACAAACACATAAAATAATATTGCGGTACACAACCGGTACAGTAGAAAAATTAAAGGGACAATTGTCCACATGCCTATTAAAAATTGTAAAAAATTTAAGTTTTCTATTATAACTTCAAAAATATATATTTGTTTGTTAAAACCCGATAAATAGTTTACGTTTCTCTTTTATTTTGTTTTGATTAATTCAAGCTTAATTGTGAATACTGAATAGCTAGTCTTGATCAGTTTTTATAAATGGTAAAAAAAGAAGAAATGTTGACCGGGGTATCTCCATTCTATTATTAAGCACGTTGGGTGTCCGATCCGCCAACGGCTACGATTGAAAGATTAATTTTTGGATTTAATCTCAGCTCTCCTATCACATAATCTATCTACTTTTGATTAAATGCATCTGTTTTATGCGTAGAAGTTTAAATTTAGCTACAAATATACTCGCCACACATACCGCCACACGACGCGTTACAATTAAAATTAAATAGACTCTAAAATTTAGCGATATAAATCTCCATTTCCTTATTTATTTGTTTTCTTATTTCTCCTTCTTCAATTGAAATTTTTTATACGGCGGATCACAATGCAAATCAATTTTTTGTTTACTTCCTTATTTATCTACTTCCTTATTTCTATACTTATTACCGTGATAAATCTAGAATATATTTATAATTTTATTTTTTTAATGAAAATTTATCATTTTGTATGAGAATTTATTTTTGTTATCTTATCATATATTCCATTGCAACGCACGGGCACGATACTAGTTATTACTAGTTATTTATGAAGTCCTAATTTAAAGAAAGATTTGGAGCATTGTCAATCATTTATTTTTGTCAGGAGCGGTTGTATCCAATGAACATCGGATCAAATTCGGTTCGGTGTTCAGTCTGAATCGTTCAATCTGCATCAAGATTCGTGTGAAAATTAAAATTATAAACTATCCTCCGAATCTATACTTGGCGCACAAATCTCAACGCCAATCTAACATTCCAAACATACATCAAATCAATCTGATCCTATAACCATCGGACTCATTCCTTCGCTCTCCTTTTTGTCAAAATTCGTACTAAATTTAATCTCGAAACATCCTCCCTGTAGATCTACAGTTCTTCACAGAAAAAAGGATAAAGCATTTTCAACGTGGAAGAGAAGGGTAAATTATCATGAGCTGTTGTTCTTACCTTGAAATCATTAAGAAGTACTAAATATACTGTGCCACGTTGAAGTATAGCCCCCCGTTGTTTAGTTAAGATCATTATTTAATCCTTTTATCAGTAACAGTAATTGTACTTCAGTAACTTTCCTCAAATAGGTATAATGAAGTTACCAAAAGATTGATCGTATTTCTGAAAATAAGATAAAAAGATGAGGACCAAAATGAAAAATACCATCAACTCATAATAAACTAAGTACCTAAAAACAAAAAGAGGGAAGAAGGCCCTTGAAAGAGAAAATGCAAATAATTTTAATTTTATCTCTCTCTCTTTCCTCTCCTAATCCAACGGCTAATTAATTACTCTTCTTTCTCTTCCTTGCTAATACAACCAACCATTGTCCCCTTTGCTTCCTTTGGGCTCTCTAAAGCCCTCTTCTCTTGTTCTTCCTCTTCATCATCCTCATCTAAGCCCTTCGTTTTCACTGCAACATTTCCAATTAATTTGATCTTGTTTGCACGGCATTTAAGTGCCTCCAGAGATTTTATCGCAGCCTCGCCCTTCTCAACACGACGGTTTTTTATCAATATCTCACTCACATCGGCCGGGGTTATCTCCGCCTCACGAATTGCCTCCTCTAGTTCGGTCGAAATTCCTTTATCGAGTTCGTTTTCATCGATTCCCAGATAATTTTTCATCAGTATTTTAAGTGCAGGGAAAGAGCAATAGCTCATGAATATGTGCATGTCCATCCGGCCAGATCGTAACAATGCCGGGTCTAACTTTTCTATGTGATTAGTCGTGAAAACGAATATCCTTTCATTCCCACAACATGACCACAACCCGTCAGTGAAGTTAAGCAAACCCGATAGAGTAATTGATTTCGTGGCAGAATCATCCATTGCAACTGTACCGGGCCTCATCTCCGGTGGACGTTCATTTAAGGGCATTGGTTTTTTCTTCCCGGGATTTCTATTGGTTAGGTTAATAGAACAATCAATATCCTCTATGACGATGATTGATTTGGAGGTCGTTTTCATTAAAAGCTTGCGGAGTTCTGAGTTGGTATGAACCTCGGTAAGTTCTAGGTCATACACATCGTAGCGGAGGAAATTCGCCATGGCAGCGATCATGCTGGATTTTCCCGTTCCGGGCGGACCGTATAAAAGATACCCTCGCTTCCATGCACGGCCAGCTTTCTCGTAGAACAACTTTCCATTAGCAAAGGCATGTAAGTCGGCCTTAATCTCCTCCTTCCGGGCGGGGTCCATAGCAAGTGTGTCGAAAGTGCTCGGATGCTTGAATGGCACCGACTCCCAAGGATGGCCGCGTGGGTCCATTGTGCCGCCTCGAGTGTTGGTGTACAAGAGACGATCTTGGCTCCTGCTGTTATGACTTCAAATTAGTTCGCAAAATACAATGAAAGGGATACAACTAATTATGACAGAATTAAAGAGACAGATTATATTAAAAAAAATTGTATCAGAGCAAAAACAAAAGAAAATGCATTTATCTTCATTTCCATCAGAAAATGTATATGCTATAATAAAGATTTCTGTATAACAGAGAAGATAAACTTAAACTATTATCTTGTGAAAATAGTAAAATGCTTATTGAAGTAGACGTGCTTTTGAAGGCTACACAGTCACAGTTGGTCTGTTTGGCATATTTTAACAACTTTTATGGAAGGGACTAAAATATGATTTGGATAACATTTAGTGTGCATCTCATATTTGTAAGGCAATTCCTGTGTAGCCAACCGTGTAAAACTTATTGCATGATGAATTGATGATTCCAATTTCCAGGAGTCCATGACTATAGCTAGCAACCGTAGAGCAAATATATGTGTATGTGTATCTACAGAGCACCAATTCAGGTATCAAATAATTGTACCAAGTGAAATCATCGTACCTTCGCCGGATCTCAGTTGCCGTCTCCATGATATGTTCAAGGTACTTCGGTAAGAGTAAAGCTCGGTCTCTCTTCCTGATACGCAGAGTGAAGCCTCGCTTCTCATCTGGCAATGGCCGCCAACTAAACGCACTCCCATTCTGCCTCGGCACAACCACATGCTCCCACACAACCGGCTTACCTTGGAAAAAATCTTCGACTCGATCATTGTTAGAGAGTGTGTAGGTGAAGGCGGATGAGTTCACCGGCCGGGTGAGGCTAAGCCGCGTGCCACCGCCTCCTGATACAGAAGCCGACTCGCTGAGATACAGCTGCACAGCATTGTAGAGTTCATTTGTGCTGACGCCATCGATTTCGGTTATGTCGAAGTAGGAATAAGAGGAGAGGATATTGCGAGTGAGCCGATGGAGTAGGCCGAGAAATGCGAGTCGCAATTGTGGCGGGAAGAATGTGTGAAGGAGGCTTGTGACTAAGGCTAACATCCCCATTAGAGAAGCAAGAGAGGTCAAGTGCTCCTTCATTTCTCTATCTTTGTTTATGTTCTCTCTCTGTTTTGGTTTATTTGTGGAGGAGAAAGGAAAGGGGGTTTTAAAGACTATGGGGAAAATGCTAAAAGTTCTTTGGCATTTTATTTGGGGTCCCTATATAATTTCTTTCTCTAGGTTTTGTTTGTTCATGAGGAGAGAGCTGGTGGTTATGAGTCATGACTCATGACTTTGGTTGGGAAAGAATTGAACGCAACTGGATTTTATTTTGGTTTGTAGTGACTAGCTGCTAATGAGATGAGCCGGCTCATTAGCTAATGAGTTAAACAGCTCAATAAAATATATCAAGTTAAGTTCTAAATTAAATAAAGTTCGAAATGGGCTCGGCTCATATTTTATCACTCAAACAGGGACCGAGCCCGAGCCAACTCATGAGCCACTGAGTTGGAGGATATGCATATGAGGTTTATGAATTTTAAAGAGCTGTTGTAATATTTCATGTTGGAGCTATGCAAAATAAAAGTCATTTGTTATTTTTTAGTATGAGATTAGAGATGGTTATCAAATTATCTTGTGTCAGATTGATATGTTGTTTGTATTTTTTTTCTAATCCTTGGTATTAATTTGATTATTTCTAAATGATATGTTAATTTTTTTAATTTTAGTAAATTTTTGAATATTAGTAGATTTTATAAAGCACGTGAATGTTTAGTTTTAGTGTTATAATTTGAACTTGACACGTAATATAACGGAGATTTTAATATTTAGTTTTAGATAGTATAACGGAGCTCATAAATGTTTAGTTTTAGTGTTATAATTACAAAGCACATGAATGTTTAGTTTAGATTTTAATGTTTGTTTTCTAATGCTTGTCATGAGTTGAGCTCGCGAGTTATGAGCCGAGTTTGTGCCGAACTGAAGGCTCAAACTCATTAAATTGAGCCGGGTTTTTTTCTTCAAGACCGAGCCGAGCCCGAGTTGAGCCTATTTAGTTATATGACGAGCTGAGCTAAGTTTTGAGCCGAGCTTGGCTCATTAGCAGCCCTAGTTTCTACTGTCTACTTAGAGAAGATCAAAGGAGAATGAAAAAGATGGGTAGCTAATTTTCTTTTCTATCCATCAAATTATCATTTTTTTCAAATACTTTATTTTCTAACTCTGTAGATGTTGACACGAGAGATAGAGAGTTGTACATAAAGGGATGCAGTGCAATTTTTTATTTTTAGTAATTTGAATAATTATTTTTAGAAAAAATAAGGACTCAAATTCAGGTTTTGATTTTTGAACTAATACCTGTGATTACAAACGGGAAAAATGGACTCAAAATAAATAAATCCATGGTAAAGGGTAAATTAAGATATTAAAACTAGTAAAATACAAAATGAGTTTGAAGTTTAAAAGAGAAAAATATATATATATATATATAGATGAGCTATTGTGCTTTGCAAGGTAAAGCCATCGTTTTACTTCAGCTTACTTTTTGGATTTTCAAAGTCCAAAACGTCGATCCGACCGTTCAAGTTGATCTACATATTGAAATGTGCTTGCAGACCAAATTTTACATTTTTTGGAATTTTTTTACTATTTATTAAGCCACTTTGAAAATTGCTGATCGCATGGTCCAGAATTTTGTTGCACTGTTTTTTCTGGACCATGTGATCAGCAATTTTCAAAGTGGCTTAATAAATAGTAAAAAAAATTCCAAAAAATGTAAAATTTGGTCTGCAAGCACATTTAAATATGTAGATCAATTTGAACGGTCGGATCGACGTTTTGGACTTTGAAAATCCAAAAAGTAAACCGAAGTAAAACGATGGCTTTACTTTACAAAGCACAATAGGTCATCTATATCTATATATATATATATATATATATATATATATATATATATATATATATATATAATTACTGAGTTTTTTATAAATAGTAATTTATAAATAAAGAGTAAGAATACGGTGTTTATTTCATATAAAATCAGGAACTGTAACATTAATGCGGTTTGTTTTAATTTTCATACATTTTTAATCATGCCACAAAATATAATTGTAAAATATGAGTTTATGGGCCATAAAGATAATGTAACAAGAGTAGAACTAGGGTGTGATGTGCTCACCAAAGAATTTAGTTAGCACATCACACCCTAGTTCTACTCTACAGTGAGGATGCTACAGTGTGTTGAATGATTACAAGGATCCGACAAAGCAGAAGCATTGATGAGTAAGGGAATTTTGGAGGGGTAATACTGGAAATAAAAAAGGGATATGATTTATTAATTTGAAGACTAAAATCTCTGAGTGGTGGGACAAGAGAATCTGCATGTCATATCTGAATAATGTGAGCTTGGGAACTGGGAAGAGAGAGAGAAAGGTGGAAGGCAATTAGGCAAATCATAGAGCAGACTAAGCAGAGGAATACAGAGCAAGCACCAATTGTTCAGTAGTGCACAGAGAAACAGAGAACAAAAAAGAACAGAGAATTGATGCAGGGATGCTACTTAGTACTAACCAACTTCAATCAATGACAACTCAGAAGTCAGAACAAAAGAACCTCTCCAGAATTTTATATTTATAAAATTTATACAGAATCAGAAAGAATGATTATTTTTTCTTTGTTATAGAAAGAACTAAATTATTGATTCAATTCTTCTAATTTTTTTTTTAAAACGAAATTATTCATCAGTTCCTTAGAGTTTGTAAGTAGACATTTTATGTTGCTAAAGATGTAAATCTGCATAAAATTTTTAAAAAACCGAATCATTGATAATGATTATGTTATAGTGCATAAAAAAAATCATTTTTTCTCATTTTCGACAAAATATTTAATATCTTTCTAAAAACAAAAAATTATTCTCTCTCTTAACTTTTTTTTTGTCTACCCAGCTTTTAAAAAAGTAATGCCTATATTTTCTTAAAAAATATAACACAAATATCTATTTTTTCCAAAAAAAAATTAACAACACAATACCTAACACTGAACCCATGGGCTGGATATTCAACTATATTTAATAACATTATATTTAAGGATGACCTTTTAAATTCAAATATGAAGAGCTTAAAAGGCTGATTGATAATAGAAAGGTTACAAAAAAGTTTGTAAAAGTAAAAAAGATACAATGTAGCTCATGATGATGAGCTTGTTTCTAAAAAAGGAAATAAAACAAAGATAGCAAGTGTTAAAATCAATAAAGAAAGAGAAGAAAAGAAAAGAAAACTAAAATGAGAAAAGGCAAATGCAAGAGCTTCGGTTGTTTGCAGATCGGTCCCTGTCTTTTATCATAATACCAGAATTGATCTCAGGAGTGTATTTTCATTTGGCTCAAGATGGATAGTTTAATCCAAAAAGGTTTTCGGTATTTGTAAACAAATTATTGAGTTTCAGCACAAACGGTCCCAGATAATGCCGACATTTTTAATAATACCCTAAGTTAATTAGAGATTAATAAATCTGCCCACGTTTCGCAACATTTATTAAAAATGCCCAAACCGGCCATTAAATGGCCGGTCCCGCAACTTTTTTTTTTATTAATAAATCTGCCCACGGTTCGCAACTTTTAATTTGAAGTTTCGTCGTCGTTTTTCACTTTCTCAGTGAATATATCATCCCTATTCATACGTAATTTAGCGTAATTTACCGTATTTTGCATAATTCTACATAATTATTGTAATTTCAAGTAATTTAGTGTAAATCACCATAAATTAACATAATTTGAAGTAATTTAGCGTATTTTAGCACAAAATCGGCCCTATTCATAGTGCATTTTAGTATAAATATGCTATCAAAAAAGTAATCTAACAAATATTTAAAAAAATAATTCGATTTTTTAGAGTTAGATTTCAGCATTTTAGCTATTTTTCTCTTAAAAAAAAAAATCACGGAACCGGCCATTAAATGGCCGGTCGGGATTTTTAATCGGGACCGGCCATTAAATGGCCGGTTTGGGCATATTTAAAATTCTTAGCAACTCGTAGGCAAATTTATTAATCTCTAATTAACTTAGGGTATTATTAAATATGTCGGCAGATAATGTAGCAAGAATTGCTGGCCTTTTAATTATCAACCTCACCAAGTAAATAAACTAATAAAGTAATGTATAAAGCTTTAGAGATGCTTGGAGCAGCTGTATCCCTGCATCCCATTATGAACAATTATTTCTAAATCATTATTACTGTCAGAGGGGAATCTTTGGCTTCAACTTTCAAATGTAGTCATGCGATGAATTATGATGAATTGGTGATTTACATGGGCGGACGCAGTCGTATCCAGGGGGCATCTGTCTCTCTGCCTCTCCTAAATTTTGAGTTTTAGAAGAGATTTATTGATTCCGACTGATTTTATTCTTCTTTCAAAAAAATTTTGCCCCCTTCTGAACGTTTGATTTGTAAATTCGAGTTAAATTAGGATTAAAATTGAAATAAATTTGTTGAATTTTGATTGGAAATTAGAATTATAAATCAAAGCATCAGAAATTACAAGTCAAAGCATTGGAAAGTATAAGTTAAAACATTGTTTTTTTATCGAGTACCCAATTGATTAATGGATTTAAACCTAATTAGATATTTAAATCCGATTCGATATTTTTTTCCCTCCTGACGAAAATCCTGAATCCGCCCCTGGTGATTTAGTTCCTTTTCTCATGATTGGTTACAAATATATTGACAATGTCACATATTTTATCGTTCCGATTTTCATCTAATTACTTTTTTTTTTGTTCTCAGTAATTGATATCTTTATTTTTCTTTTAGGAAATATGACGTCTTAGCAATTTACCTCTTTTGAAGCTGGGGTGAGTAAACCGCTCATAATTCGTGACTCGTTCGTAACTCGCTCGCTAAAAGCTCATTAACAACTCGCTCGTTAACTTAATGAACCGAGCATGAGCATACCCCAACTCGATCATAACTCGCTTATTAAGAACTGAATTACATTAAATCATACCAAATTCAATCCCAACCGGATCAATACCTAGATCCAATTTAGTTACACTCAGACCCAGGCACCCAGCGGATCCAAAGTTCCTTCTTCGTCTATACTCTATTACTCTTTCATACTCACAGTCCCGACTTCACTCACTCTCGCTAACCCTAAGTCCCTTGTAGGTCTGTGACAAGGAGATAGCTGTGAGCATGTGACATATAGGGCCATGAGAACCAACAAGAAGATAGCTGTTTGATTTTGTTAAATACTTATGGATAATTTTTTGTTAAATTATGTACTGTTTAAGCATGTTAGATTATGACAATTTGTTAAATTCTATCAATGTTAATTAGTTTTTAAATGATGTTATATGAAACAAAAAACTCTCGAAACAAAATTCAAATTGCTTACAAGCTTGATTTCTTCACGAGTCAAGTCGAGCATTTAACAAACCGAGCACAAGCATATCTATCAACTCGGTATTGTCTTTCTCAACTCGAGTCGACTCGTTCATTAAACTAATAAACTGAATACAATCATACCCCAACTCGTTCAAACTCGCTCATTAATCACCCCTGATTCACAAGGGAGCTCATGATTTTGTGTGGCATCCTTTTTATTGCCATTACAATTTAAATTTAAATAGCACTACCTTCTTAAATATTCGATTGTTGAGCTTCAAGTCTTCAGAGTTCAGGCGCAGATGGTAGTGAGGAAAAAAAAGGAGGCTAAGTCTCTTTATAATTTTTTTTTTGTAATTTATCCATTAAATTTTGTATTTTAATATATACATCAATAATTTAATCCCCTTATAAATGAAATTACACTATATTACACTAGATTTTTCAGTCCTCCAATTTTTTTTTTTGAAATAATGAATTAGAGATCAAATTATCCAACACACTTTCAAACTTCTATGTATATTATAGAGGATTTTTTCACTTTGTGGGTTTCGAACCCATAACCTCCCACATTGGAGTCATGTGTCTTTGCCACTAGACCAAAGGCAAGTTCTTAGCCCTCCAAATTTGATTTTCTAATTTCAACCTAACAAATATTGCTTGTTGAATGTATTTAAATTGAAATGTCATAGTTATTCCGCATCATCACATGATCACACCATACATTTTCTCATTTACTCTTAAGCTAACTTTAATAAATAAATAAAACGGAGTTAATAAATTGTAGGCTGAATAAGTAAGTGTCTTGTAATTTTATTTTATAACAAATTAATAGTATTAATTCTTAATTTATTATAAAACATAAGAAAAATTTATAGGGGATTAGCCCCTTTTAGCCTCTAATCCTCTATCTCCCTCCGCCCTTTGACTATTTGGCAACGGTCAAAATCCACTTTTTTTTTTTAATCAACATGTGAAACTATTAATTAACAAACAATGACGAACCATGTTCTAAGTTGTGGAATGAGAGTAGGTCCGATGGGTGTGATGATCATCCGATTTGCATCAAGATTCGTGTGCTCTGCATCAAAATACGTGCAAATCTTATCAGTTCCGTGCGCATAGATCTTGATGCTAATTGTAGGGTGATAGAGCTAATTGAACCTAACTGTAGGTCCGATGCCTATCGGACCTACTCCTATCTCCTAAGTTGTAAGTTGTAACAGTAATGTTTCCACAGATTGATCCCTGAGGGGTTCTTTTGTAATTTCATCGAGTCAATGACGAATCATATCTTATTATTTTCTCATTGGAGAAAAACACCGAACAAGCTGTTACGCACATAGGCTCTCAAATCAATCAGATCCGCTGAGATCATTAGCAATGCTCCAGCATTAAATTCCAAGTTCCATAACCATTCTCTCTGTTTCTCTCTCTGAGTCTTTCTCTATCTGTCGTGTATTTGTCAGTATGTGACCTGCTCTTAGGTATTAAGTACTACAAGTCTACAAGTAAGGCTAAGTTCACAAGTTACCCATCTATCATTCTATGTCTGTTATTAATTTCTCCTTTCTTGTCCTGTGCCTTTTCGAATTTAAGGAAGTTTGGTGTTAGTTCATCCACATTTATTAACAGAATTAGAAGCTGTTGTGCTGTTGACTCAATTGGGAAAGGCACTGCTGTTTTCAGCCTGTGTTTGTTTTGCAAAAATTAAGAAACCTATATGTGTGGATATATTACATAAAATATAATGAGTGAGGCTACGGTACTATGCATAGCACGGATTGGTCCGTGCTACGGCTTAATATTTGAGTTTTCAAAATCTTAATGGTCGATCCGAACCGTTCAACATGATTATAAAATGAATATGTACTTGCAAACCAAATTTTACATTTTTTCGAATTTTTTTACTATTTTTTTAGATAGGTAGAAAATCACTTGATCTGAAAATTCTGGACCATCCAAAAACAGTAATTTTCTACCTATCTAAAAAAATAGTAAAAAAATTTGAAAAAATGTAAAATTTGGTTTGAAAGTACATATTCATTTTATAATCATATTGAACGGTTCGGATCGACCGTTAGGATTTTGAAAACTCAAATATTGAGCCGTAGCACGGACCAATCCGTGCTATGCATAGTACCGTAGCCTCACTCAAATATAATTTATTAATTTACCACATAATAAACAACATTTTTAGTTTAAACTATGGACCAGGATGCTTAATGTCATGAACATTTTATTTTATATAGACCTATGTCACTGTCATATATTTTCAATTCAGTAATACTATGTATATTCTTTGAAGTGCAAACAATTTTATTTATTTCTATAGAAAAAACTTGTTGACAATCATGAATTCATACAGCTGGCATAACAGATAAGTTCTTTCTAGGATTTTATCTACTTAATTTGTCGGTAGCATTTTAATATTTTTTTTAAGTTGACAGAGGCTGAATACATTAGAAGATATATCCTTTTTATAATAAATGATAAAGACATCCATATAAATAGCAAATCTATAAGAGACATGCATGTTTTCTGAAAGCTCCATCTTTTATTGAATTCTTCCTTTTGTCTGCTAAATTATTTTATTAAAATACTACCCACAGATTAAGTACCTAATTCTTTCTTTGTCACATAAATTCAATTCAATCAGTTAAATTCCTTTGTTTAATTTATTATATTACTTGTAAATTTTGTAATAAGATTGTTTAATGAGGAGGGATCCAATTACATCATTTTCTTTGACACATCTTGACATTGTTTTTTTTTATAGGCCAATTTTGCGATTTCAAAATCCAAACAGTCGATCCGAACCGTTCAACATGATCACCATATTAAAATGTGCTTGGAGATCAAATTTCACATTTTCTGAATTTTTTTTACTATTTATTAAGATGGTTACAAAATCGCTGTTTTCAATGGTCTGAAAACAACAATTTTGTAACCATCTTAATAAATAGTAAAAAAATTCAAAAAAAAATGTAAAACTTGATCTCCAAGCACATTTTAATATATCCATCATGTTGAACGGTTTGGATCGACTATTTAGACTTTGAAAATAGTAGGTGTCAAAGTGTGTCAAAAAAAAGGGGTAATCCGATCTCTCCTCTTGTTTAATAGTCTCTAAAAATCTATTAATCGTTTGTTGTACTATGTCTATCTTTTGACGGGCAAGCAATTTTATATAATGCTATAACAAACTTAGTTGACCCTCATGAATTCAATGAGAACTTGCATAACAAAAATAATAAATAAGTTCTGTATAATTTAAATATTAAAAAAAACATTGATTTTAATGACATTAATTGATAATAAAAAATTCTCCCAAATTTTAAATACATTCTCTTAATAAAAAAAATGGATATATCGATTTATTTTTTAAATTTTGACATCAGTGGTTGTGATCGTCAAACTTTGTTACTATCATGTTTGGACCTTTGAATAATGTCATCACATTGTTAAAAAGCCAATAATTATTATTTTTTTCCTTACCAAAGGAGGGCTAACCGCAACAACAATTCAAAGAAAAAATTGTAGTCTTGGAATCACAAAAAAATAAAAATAAAAATAAGTTAGAGAACTGAAATATAGGCGTCGGTCTCAGTCTCATAGGTGGTGTTTGGTTGTGGACTAAAACTAAGGTAGCTCAAGTTTGTTACATGGTTATGAGGAGGGGGGTTAAATAGTTGAAAGTGAATAACAGTGGACCCCAGTATCTTAAAATTGAAGAAAAATTTAAAACATCTCCTGAGATAGTTTAATTTAAGCTTGTTTAAGCTAGACTAAATTTAAAACTATTTCATATTAGACCAATCAATTTAAATAGTCGTTTGGTGGAATATCAGCGGCCTAAAGTTTTTAGTTCACCTTTAGACAGAGAAGGCTACAAAACCATTAAAGTCTTTAGTTCACCTTTGTTTTAGGTTTTCTTTTTCTTTTTTTCTTTTTTTTCTTTCAAATAAACTATTAGGATTTCTATTTAGTTCTAGTTTGTAATATTAGATGCTGGTCAGGTAGAATTAAGTTAAATTACCATTCCTTTTTTGTGAATGCATTGAATCAAATTGATGTATGGGGTCGGTACCAGAATGTTTCTCACTGTTTTTTATTTCCTAGTTCCTTTCTGTAATAGCTCAGATGTAATACATGCCTAAAGGGCCTTTCACACTCAAAAAAAAAAATACAAAACCATTAACCCCAAAAAAGATATAGAGAGAGAAGGCTACAAAACAAAACCTGATTCGGGTCACATGCGGTCTATCTGTTCTGTACTTCTGTGTTACTGCGGATAGAAGGCATATATTCTCTTTTCTATACTTGGAATCCAAAGTGCAAACCCCCCTAAAATTAAACATTATTTCCTTCTTGATTTGATTCTATCTTCTCTACCAAAAGCTGAGCCTCCTACTGTTCTGGGCTCCAGCCTATCTGGGTTTGATGCAGAGATTCTCGTCCCATTATTACACTCTTGTTGGTACTCTGATTATTATTTTTTCATTTTAAATCCTCTCCTGATTTTCCACTAAATGTCAATGTCAGACAAAAATATCTATGGATATTGAATTGAATGATGTTATGATAGTATGCATATTACATAACAGCCCGTGCTATGAATTCGTATATTTATTTTTCAAAATCTAAACAGTCAATTTGAATCGCTCAACATGATTTGCATATGAAAATATACTTGTAGACTAATTTTATATATATTTTTAAATAGTTTTAATATTTATTTAGATAGGTAGAAAATCACTTTATCTAAAAAATTTGGACCATCTGAAAGTAGTGTTTGTAGTTAAAAAAATTCTAAAAGTAATAAAATTTTGGTCGCCATACACATTTTCACATAGAGATCATGTTTAATAATTATAATCAACTGTTTAAACTTTGTAAATAAAGGTATAAATCCATAAATATGCATATTACCATAGCCTTACTCTTAAATTGACAACTTCAAATGAATTTCTCAAAATGGTGCCAGGATTTTTAGGACAACCAAACACTTTTTATTACGAAAAGCATGTCAACAGTTCTTTTTCATGATACAAATAGTTTTTTTACCTTTACTTTTGTACTTATTTAACTGTTAATTTTTTTAAATTTCAAAGTACATGCATTGCTCATGACATTGAAGTAGATCAATAATCTGAACTAGTCACTTGATACTTGAAATGATAATTACCAAAATAAAATGTGTGTTAGAAAAAAAAAATTCTTTCTCATCTTCTTAGATAATGTAGCAATTATTTTATTTCCTTCTCTATTAGATGAAAGGTTATATGTTAAAAACTCATATTTTTTTACCCGCATCTCGTGCTAATTTTTTTTTTTTTAGTTCCCGACATCTAATGTAGAGGTGTCAACGGGTACGAAACAGGTCGGATGCAATTGTTGATGAATTACATAATTTTATCCATATCAAGGCAAGGAGCTTCTGAATTGCTAGATTGAACCGGACTTAATAAATTGACAAATAGGGGTACAAAGTGTGGCTATTAAACAAAAACTAAAAGCACAACATCCCCACGGTAGATAAATCAAGGCAACAAGTGGGTACAAGAATCAAAGCTCATGGCCTTCAGAGATGAGATAATTAATCTAGGGAGCTATACCTATTACCTAGTGACATTGATAGACTAATAAGTAATAACCAAGCAATAGTAAATTTTTTTATGTTTCCCTAATATGGAGCAGTAGATATTTATTATAGGTTAAAAATGTTGGAAATTTCAATGTAGTCAACGATTGATCCTTGATCACAGAATTATCACAAAGAAAACAGGGAAATGTTGTGCTGTCCGAGGGATAATAAAAGAGTTGGTCCAACATAATTTGTCCTTTTCTCATTTCAAATGTTTTCTGTTGTTTTGCCAAAATTAGTTGGTCCAACAATTTTTTATTTTTTCTTATTGCTCCTGCCATGATTCCTCAAAAAAAAAAAAATTCTTCTTTGTTTTAGCTAAAAGCTCTGAGAATTTTTTTTTTTTTTGAAATTGTTGAATCAATTATATTTTTTACCTTTAATTTTCTAAAAAAATAACTTTAAAATACACCTCTAAAGATGTTTAGATGGTAATTAAGCAAGTTGGACAATAATTTTTTTGAGTGAAAATTGAATGTTAAGCCATTCAACTATTTAATATATACAAGGATTTACTATTCGAATTTCGAACATGTAATCTCTCACTCGAAAAATATTTGCTTGTATTAATAGACGAAAGGCTGAAAATTATTTTTATATAAATGTATTGAATTCAATTTTAGGTAAATTGGACGCTCTGAAATCCAATATAGCAACAGAGCTAGCAAACAATAAATATTTCGATTCTCGGAATGAATGTATGTATGGCCATTTCAATAGAAGGCAAGCAGATGACAAGACGGTAGCAATGAGAGCTTTGAATGATGCGAGACTGTGGAGCACACATTGTGGCCGGTAAGATGGTGCATAGTTGTAACAGGATATGAAGGGGTCCGACTCTGCTGCTTTTTTGATAGAAAAACAGCAGCCAGTTTTTTTAGATCCAACTATTCAAATTTGTCGAAATTTGTGCATGAAAAAGTTTTTGTATCGAGATGCGTGAAATAAAATTTTTTGAATGATGGGATGCAGAAAAGCAGCAGAGTCCATTCCGGATATGAAGTAGGTGCTGTAGGAGAGTTATGAAGTGTAACGCTGTGTAATTTGTAAATTCACTTGATAGCTTCTATCAAGATTTCCAAAAAAAAAAATGTATGTATGGCCAATTTAGTGGAGTGGAGGTTTGTTGCAAGAGAACCTCAACATGGTGTTTGGTGTTTGTGTTCGGTGTATGGTGTTGGTGTTTGTGTTGAGACTCTGGTCTATACGCTATAGCAGTGCCTAGCACTCCAGCCCCACATGAGTCCGTATCGTATGGCTTACTTCATTTCACACCTTGATGAATATGAGTAGAACCAATGTTGTAAAAAACGTCCGTTTAGGCCGATTAATCAGCTAATTAGTCATTGGCGGTGATCAAACTGTTACGGATTTTTCCGACTAATTAGCTGATTATTTCTTATTATGGCCGATTATTCCTGATTAATTGCTTGGCGGTACCCTATCCATTCGACAATCACATACCGTTATTTACAACACTAAGTAGAACTAAGGTGTTCTTTAGCTCACCAAGCCCCTTTTGAGTTTAACTCAAAAATCTATCGGATTGACTATAAACGACACATTCAAACAGTTGAAATTGATCTATTTTATAAGTGATGTGTTTATATGTCAAATTTTTAAATTTTTGAACTAATTTAGTATGAAGTCAAGTGGTAAAAACAAGATAATTTATAAGTTCATTTTAATGAGTTTATTTTTTATCATTTTTTGACCGCTTAACTTAATACTAAACTAGTTCGAAAAATTATAAATTTGACATGTAAATGCATCACTCGTGAAGTAAATCGGCTTCAAAAGTTTGAATGTGTTGTTTGAAGTCAAGCCAATAGATTTTTGAGTTAAGCTCCCAAAGAAGCTTAGTGAACTTTGAGTACACCCTAGTTCTACTCGATCAATATAATTATGTATGTAATTGTAATATTACAACTTATATATTATATAAAATTTGACAATATAAAAAAGGCTTAAATTTAGGATAAAAATTGCAGCTGAAGTGTTTTTGAATACAAAATATAAACGGGTTGAGTTGTTCGACCCTATTCCCACTTCTACAATCAGGAATGACACTAAAACATTTGGTAGGGTTAAACAAAATTTCAGATGAGGGACATTTCATAATTATTTTGGATATTATATTTTAATATTTTTTTAAGAAAACCATTAAAATAGAAGGATATTTTAGAAAAAAATGTGAGGCATAATTTAAAATTTTGTCGAATTTTAAGTATATTTTAATAATTTTTTTAAGAAAAGAGTAGAATAGAATAATATATATATATAATATAGAGATAGGCTAATATGCTTTTAGTAGCATATGGCCCGATATGCTTCCAACTCAAAATCGGATTTTCAAAGTCTAAATGGTCGATCCGAACCGTTCAAGTTGTTCTCCATATTGAAATCTGCTTGGAGACCAAATTTTACATTTTTTGGAATTTTTTTACTATTTATTAAGCCACTTTGAAAATTGCTGATCTGGGTGAATAGTAAAAACAGTGCTTTCAAATTCTGGACCACCGGATTAGCAATTTTCAAAGTGGCTTAATGAATAGTAAAAAAATTCCAAAAAATGTAAAATTTGGTCTCCAAGCAGATTTCAATATGGAGAACAACTTGAACGGTTTGGATCGACCATTTGGACTTTGAAAATCCGATTTTGAGTTGGAAGTATATCGGCTCATATGCTACTAAAAGCATATTAGCATATATATATATATATATGAGTAGAACTAGGGTGCTCCTAAGCTCACCAAGCCCTTCTATGAGCTCGACTCAAAACCTATCGAATTGATTTCAAACGACATTTCCAAACCGTTAGATGTTCAATCTATATTAAAATGTGCTTGGAGACCAAATTTTACATTTTTTGGAATTTTTTTACTATTTATTAAGATGGTTTGAAAATCGCTGTTTTCCAATGGTGCAGAATTTTAATAAAAACAGCGATTTTCAAACCATCTTAATAAATAGTAAAAAAATTCCAAAAAATGTAAAATTTGGTCTCCAAGCACATTTTAATATAGATTGAACATCTAACGGTTTGGAAATGTCGTTTGAAATCAATTCGATAGGTTTTGAGTCGAGCTCATAGAAGGGCTTGGTGAGCTTAAGAGCACCTTAGCTCTACTCTATATATATATATATATATATATTTGATCGGGAGGCACTGATTCTATGTGGCTCCGTCACTGTTTATAGATGAATCATGTGGAGCAGCCTTGACAATCATTCCCGCTCCAATAACATAAACATTTTATAATATAAAATTGGAAATGTTCATTCAAAAGGCTAAATTCGAAATCCAAAAATACATTCAAAATAAATCTGGATTGAGTATTGATTTTGAGTGAGTCTATGGTACTATGCATATCATGATTTGGTCTGTAATACAGATTAATATTTTCGTTTTTAAAATTCTAACGATCGATCAGAACCGTCAAAATAATTTTCATATGAATATGTACATGCAGACCGAATTTTATATTTTGTAGAATATTTTACTACTTTTTAAGATAGATAAAAAATCATTATTTTTGGATTGTTCAGAATTTTCAGATTAAGTGATTTTCTTCCTATCTTAGAAAATAGTAAAAATATTCTAAAAAATATAAAATTCGATCTACAACTACATATTCATATGGAGATTATGTTGAACGGTTCAGATCGACCGTTAAAATTTTGAAAATGAAAATATTAATCCATATTACAGACCAACCTGTGATATGCATAGTACTCACTCATTAATTTTTATCATTGAATTATGTGTTGAAGTCTCGATAATCGGCCACACATTAACAGCACAAATATCATGGAAAGGATTTTAATGAATCTATTTTTTTTTTTCATTTCAAATGTCTATATCGGATCTTAATAAATAATTATATATTGTCTGCTTATAAATATGATTCTATATCCGTCTGCCAATATATGGGAATCATTTTTAATGTTAGAAAGATAATATTTTACTTATGTTCGAAATTTGAATAAGAATTTTTTTTCTGAATATTAAACAGTTTAGTAACCTTCTTTCTTTTACCAAAAAAAAAAAAAAACATATATAAAAATTGAGCAGAATAATAACTGGTAAAAATATTGACAGAGCATTATTTGCTCCATGCAGCGCACTATTCATATGCAATGTTTCTTTGACTTTATTGTCTATGAGCTGCAAGAAGTAAAAACTATTCTGTCCAGGGTGAAATTAGAAAAAAGAGCTAAAAATTTAAATCCACAAATTGAGATTGATAGGAATTGAACCCAAGCTCCCCATAATAACAACATAAGCTCTTACCACTAGACTACAAATAGACATGTAATATTTTATGAGTTTCAAAAGTGACTTCTAGATAAATAAAAATATTATCATGGACTTCTAGTGTATTCAAATTCTAAGATATCCATCTATTTTTGATATTTTTTTCCATCATTACGAAATATCAAATTTTTTTTTTTCAAAAATAGATAGAGTATTTTATAATTTGAATGTACTAAAATGATCAATTTTAATTTTTTATTTACCTAGAAGTGAATTTTGAACCTGGATCAATAATTCAGATCCAAAGTATTTTTTTTCTAGTAACACACTAAGAAATAGTTTAATTTTTTTTGCAGCTGGGAAAAATCATACCTGAAAAATGTTTCGGAGTCCTTCTAGTACATCTAAATTATAAGAGATTTTATCTATTTTGTTTGATATTCTTTCTAACATATTCAAATTATTAGTTGTTCTTTCTACTTTTGAAAAGTATTAAACAAATCAAGAAAATTTCAAGAAAACAGTTGAATTTTTTTTATTTTTGTGGGGCCACAACGTGAAATGGCGCCCTCCAAGAATGGAGCCGCCATTTCACGTTGCGGCCCAGATAAATTTGAATCTTTTGCAAAAACAGTGGTCTTTTGATTTTTTTTTTTTGTTGAGGATATATTTAAAAATTTCGTCTTTTTGAATGGTTTTAGATCGGCCCTTGAACGCTGTCAATATCTTTACTCAGTAATAACACTAAATTTTACCCCTACCTACCCTTCACAGATCACATATGATTTTTGTTTAACAAGAAATGTCTATAATAGGAAATTAGAAAGAAACTAAAGTGTCTATCTCAAAGTAGTTAATTAACGAGGAGGGTTCAAATGCATCCAAATTTCTATGCTTCCAATGCACTCAAATAATATATATATAGAGTAGGGCTATTGTACTTCGCGAAGTAAAACGGAGTTTTACTTCACGCTCGTACTTCCATTTCCAAAATCCAAATCATCGATCCGAACCGTTCAAGTTGTTCTCCATATTGACATGTGCTTGGAGACCAAATTTTACATTTTTTGGAATTTTTTTACTATTTATTAAGTCACTTTGAAAATCGCTGATCCATTGTGAATAGTAAAAAACAGTAAAAAATTCTGGACCAATGGATTAGCGATTTTCAAAGTGACTTAATAAATAGTAAAAAAATTCCAAAAAATGTAAAATTTGGTCTCCAAGCACATTTCAATATGGAGAACAACTTGAACGGTCGGATCGACGATTTGGATTTTGGAAATGGGTGTATGTGTTGCTTTTTGAGGCTACCCAAAGCCATTAGGCTTAAGCTGCGGAAAGACTGTAAAACAAAAATTTTACTTCTAACTTAAGCCAAAAGGATTGAAGTGGTATGTCGGATAATCTACCGAGAGTTACATACCTGTTCAATCCTTTTCTTAGATTAAAAACCGTAAGTAAAACTTTACTAATTCAGACCATAGATTAAGTAGTATGTCGGATAATAACCGAGAGTTACATACCTGATTAATCCTGTATAGATCCAAAGTAGTAAAACCGTATTTACTTGTATTTTAATCAGTTTATAGATCTACTCCTTTGATTGATTTCTAAAAGATTAAATCTATTTAACAATTAAATAGATTAATATAACATTTCTTTACCTTGCTTCCAAATTCAAATTGGAATGCAGTCTGACCGGCTGTCTGACCCGGTTAAGCAAGCACCAAAAATATAGTGCCTCTATCGGTTATCCACCAGGAACTACCAGAGAGTTGGTATTTCTTTTGCCAGAAATACTATACCAACGGTATTCGAAAAGTCGCGGTTTTCGGTAAATCACTATTCACCGAAAGTACGAAATTTCTGACAAAACACTATTCACAAGAATAACTTTTATTCTCGCAAAAATATATATATGGATAATCAGATTTTCTGCAAATCACTATTTGAGAGAGAAAATTAGATACGAATCGAATCAGATTCTGATTCGTACTTTGATTTGACTTAGAAATGAACTTCTTATTTTTCTCTTCAATTTCCACCCTTTATATAGCCATATATTTGTGGCGGTTTAGTAGAGTCGGTTTTAGAAGT
Organism: Carex kokanica; assembly: GCA_025461125.1. Lineage (NCBI taxonomy): Eukaryota > Viridiplantae > Streptophyta > Magnoliopsida > Poales > Cyperaceae > Carex > Carex kokanica. The sequence goes on along the minus strand of JAJGRX010000955.1, from coordinate 404,706 downwards.
CAAATCAAATTTGTATTTTGGCATGTTGAATTTGTTTAATATATTAATTAAACATTTTCATTTAATTAATTTATTTAATTTAGGCTTTTAATTAAATTCTAAATTTAATTAAGGCCTAAATTCAAATTGGACTTTTTGATTCAAAATATTAATTCATAATTAATATTTTAATCCATATATATATATATACAATTATTCTGAATAATTGTATTTCTTGCGTTTGCGATAAATTTATACGACGTGTCATACACGCTTATAAATTCGGTTTAAGCATGTCATCTCCATGACATATATTTTATTCTTAATTATAACACTTTATAATTAATCATAAAATTTCTCTGATTACTTTCCTATTGGTGTGACCCGATAGGATCTGTGTTATGTTGGCAAATAGAATTAGAACTGTTCTAACTTCTATAATCATAGGTGGCACCTGGCAAGTACATTATGACACCAATTACACAGATGATGCTGTACGGTACAATATCACGATCCAGTAAACGATTTACTTCGTGTTAATTCTTTTGTCTCATAGCTATCAGATCAGTTTCAAGGTAGGTATGTGTCATCCTTGCAAACTTAATCTTTTCTTGATCCTGAATAGATTATCAAATATGTTTACTCTTGTAATCATACTGGATCCAGATAATCATATTCTATCAAGGGGCCCAGTGATGCTATAGCTCGTATTGAGATACGAGGGACAATAGTACTTTTGATAAACCATCTTTTCCTCCGCATAAGCTATGTATACCGAAAAACTACCCTTATAGCTACTTTTTACGGATAGCGTTAGATAGCAATCACACATATACATCTCTTATGTAGGAAAAATGAATATCTCATACTTTAGAACTTAACACTAAAATGAAAACATTAATGACACAAACACAATTCCATTTAATGTTTCATTTGGGGTCTGTCAAATATCATGTTCTCTAACATGTATCTGTGTGATTAAAATGACAACTCTTTGTCTATGGTTTGTAAAACTTAACCATCATTTAATCCACACACTAACCTTATCGCGGTAATTAGTGTTCCTGCTAATTACCTTGGTTAGAGACTCTTAAGAGTATTATTATCTATATTATGAAGTTTCACAATTCCAGTCATGAACTCGAAATGATTCATAATTTCAATAATACTCAAGGTAACAAAATGATTAAACACAAAATGATTAATCATTCAATTCATGAACAAAATATATATGATATATTTATTGTTTTATTGACTTCTAGATTATTACACTAACAGTATGAGCGTGAAGTAAAATATTGGTTTTACTTCATGAAGCACAAAGCAAAATTCTATATATATATATATATATATATATAGAGATAGGCTAATATGCTTTTAGTAGTATATGGCCCGATATGCTTCCAACTCAAAATCGGATTTTTAAAGTCCAAACGGTCGATCCGAACCGTTCAAGTTGATCTACATATTGAAATCTGCTTGGAGACCAAATTTTACATTTTTTGAAATTTTTTTACTATTTATTAAGCCACTTTGAAAATTGCTGATCCGGTGGTCCAGAATTTGAAAGCACTGTTTTTACTGTTCACCCGGATCAGCAATTTTCAAAGTGGCTTAATAAATAGTAAAAAAATTCCAAAAAATGTAAAATTTGGTCTCCAAGCAGATTTCAATATGTAGATCAACTTGAACGGTTCGGATCGACCGTTTGGACTTTAAAAATCCAATTTTGAGTTAGAAGCATATCGGGCCATATGCTACTGAAAGCATATTAGCCTATATATATATAGAGTAGGGCTATTGTACTTCGCGAAGTAAAACTTCGTTTTACTTCGCGCTCATACACCCATTTCCAAAATCCAAATCGTCGATCCGACCGTTCAAGTTGTTCTCCATATTGAAATGTGCTTGGAGACCAAATTTTACATTTTTTGGAATTTTTTTACTATTTATTAAGCCACTTTGAAAATCATTGATCCATTGTGAATAGTAAAAAACAGTAAAAAATTCTGGACCAATGGATCAGCGACTTTCAAAGTGGCTTAATAAATAGTAAAAAAATTCCAAAAAATGTAAAATTTGGTCTCCAAGCACATTTGGTCTCCAAGCACATTTCAATATGGAGAACAACTTGAACGGTCGGATCGACGATTTGGATTTTGGAAATGGGTGTATGAGCGTGAAGTAAAATATTGGTTTTACTTCATGAAGCACAATAGCAAAATTATATATATATATATATATCTATTTTTAAAGTCCGAACAGTCGATCCGAGCCGCTCAACATAATCTTCATAATAAAATATGCTTGGAGACCAAATTTTATATTTTTTAGAATTTATTTACTATTTTTTTGGATAGATAAAAAATCACTGTTTTAAGGAGATTCTGGACCATACGATAAAGTGATTTTGTATCTATCTAAAAAAATAGTAAATAAATTCTAAAAAATATAAAATTTGGTCTCCAATCATATTTTTATTATGAAAATTATGTTGAGCGGCTCGGATCGACTGTTCGGACTTTAAAAATGAAGATAAAAAATATAAATACATTAGGAGCACAAAAATATGAGTGCATTTGAACCGTCCTCTTAATTAACATGGAAATGTGAACTATTTGACATGTCATGCAACGAAAAACAAGAGATCAGAACAGTAGATTTCTCCAAAATATTCCATGCATGCCGATGCACTGAAAGAGTGAAAGTACAACAACATAATAATAAATTAAAAAGAATAACATTAGCTACAAATTCATAATTTTCACACGTCGGTCTATGGATTCGCCTTTGATAATTAAATAACACGTGTCAGTTGCTTTGATAGGCACTATATTTGTCCTTGATTCTGCTTTGAGGCAAAAGGACAGTTCATGCACAGAGAACAAAAGATTAGCTATTCTTTATATCAAATATATAAATTAAGTCAAGTCATCAGGTTATCTTTGTTCGCAAATTAAACTTCTTACTTCACACTTAAGTTATTAAATGAGTTGTAAAATTAATACATAAGAACTAAAATAAAATTATGACCGAATAAATTAAATCATTTATTCAGATGGATTAACTTCACATTTACTCCGCCTGTAAAGCTTATTATCATAGATAGAGATTTATTTTTAAGTTTCACTATAATTCAAATGGATTAATTTAAGTCATGACTTAAATTGTCAAACAAAGATATAAAACATGAAAAATAAGATGAGTATATAACTTAAAATTTCTTAAATTTAAGTAACAATAAAATATGATCCATAATAGTTAATTAGTTAGTACAACTAGCGATCGAGGATCCAAAGAATTAATAGAAGTCCTAATTTTATTCATGACTAGTTACTAGCATGGGCGGATCCAGGATTTTCGTCAGGAGAGGCAAAAAAAAATATCGAATCGGGTTTAAATTCATTAACCAATTGAGTACTCGATAAAAAATAATGCTTTAATTTATACTTTCCAATGCTTTGACTTGTAATTTCTGATGCTTTGACTTATAATTCTAATTACCAATCAAAATTCAACAAATTTATTTCAATTTTAACTCTAAATTTAACCTGAATTACAAATCAAACGTCCAGAGGGGGGGCAAAGTCGGTCGGAACCGATAAATCTCCACTAAAACTCAAAATCCAAAGGGGGCAGCTGCCCCACCGGATACACCTCCGCCCTTGGTTACTAGAGAGAAAGATTAACCCCTATTAGAATTGATAGATTATATAGAATTATTTGTTCAGTTTATATCTTGTTTGTTCAAACTCTTTTAACTTTAGTGATTAATTTTTCACGGACTTTAATGCCTCCAAAAAATATCTAAACTTCGCAAGCTTTCAATCGGCCTGTTTTTCTTCACAATTAAATATTCGGAAAATTTTATATGATTTTTAAAGCTGATTAATTTCTTAAATAATGCAAGTGTTTTGGAATGGACCTTGTTCTCAGTTGGAGATGCAAAAATTCTTATGGCCTTTTGAATTTTTCTTACCTTTTTTTGTATAGCAGGAAGCATTTATATATTGTGTAGATTATTAAACCTTGAAAAAAAAATCATAATAGAGAATTCTCTTAATCACTAACAAACAATTTAATTATACAATGTGATCGATCATTAAGAAAACAACAATTATTTTTCGTGTGTTTGAATTTTAATAGAGAAAATGGTGAACTATGTATAATTTTTAATTTCGGACAAATTAAAAATATTTACATGGTCATCAAAATTTATGCGCGTGGTATAAAAAAAAACATGCTAGAGATTTTTGTTGATTTCTGTTGGTCAAGATAAGTATGAATCAATTTGTTGAAATCATATATATTATTTGGACCAAATAGAACAAATAATAAAACATATGATATCCCCAATAGTTACGAAACATATCAAATATAGGACTCATTGTGTTAATATAGACAAGGCAAGTATTTAAAAATAGAAATACCAATATCTCTTAATATTTCTATTAAATTATATTTTAGGGACTCACATATAAAAGTACAAATATTTTCCACCAGCCCGTATAGCTCTGATATTGCAGCTAAATATTTTATTATTTCGAAATATGGGCCTCGGCCCACGCTAATATTCTACATGCCCAAAAAAGAGAGATGAACACTTATAAAACTATTTTAAGAGTAGAACTAGGGTGTTCCTAATATTATCAAACTTCTTTGTAAACTCAACGGTAAAACTTATTGGGTTGACTTTAAATGACGAATTCAAACTGTTGAAATTCTTCTACCTTACGAGTGATGCGTCTACATCCGAATTTTTTTAAATTTTAAATTAATTTTATATAGAGTCAAGTGGTCAAAAGGCGTCCAAAAAATAAATGCATTAAAATTATTTTGTAAACCTTCTAATTTTGACCACTTGACTTTATACTAAATTAATTCGAAACTTTAAAATTCTCACATGTAGATGCATCACTCGTAAAGTAGAAGAATTTCAACGATTTAGACTCGTCGTTTGAAGCCAATTCGATAGGTTTTAGAGTTGAGTCCACAAAAGGACTTGGTGAACTTAAAATTCGTCGTCACATTTATGGGCCTATTTATTTTAGTAGCTCATATTTAATTGCACTTGCAATTTGCAAATATTGCGCATAAACGACTCAAACAAATCTGAGTTCTCATCAACTCAAGGGCTCATACATAAAAAGCCCATAAACATATAAGCAACTTCCCAAGCGAAAACAATTGAGCCTTACAAATTGAGGTTTTGAGATTTTGTATCATTGGAGTAGTTATGCAAGAAACCATATCTATATGCTCAGCACCTTCAGTTCTACTGTGATTCCAACTTTATCAAAAATCATGCCATAGAACTGTCAGAAGAAATGCGAAAAAAAAAAATAATGTGTCCCCGCCTAATGGAAATTGTCTCCACTTTGTACTGTCATCAGAAACATTAATGGAAAGTTGGGACATCTTTAGCCCAAGGATAATTCAGAAATAAAAAAAGTTTTAAGGAACAATTGTTTTACTCAAAACCAAGATCTACCTTAAGCATACCAGGCCAATGCAATGACATATGTACTAATATGCAGAAATCTTATCTCCATTATAAATTAACTCAAATTTTGAGATTGGATCCGGACCGTGATCTGCTTCTGGCACGAATATCAAAGGGGCTCGAACATTCCATCTGGAACCGAATTGGTCCGGTTACTGATCAGACGGTCCGGTTCCGAACTCGCAATTTGAGTAAATTTAGGGTTTTCGGGGAGGGGGGCCCGGATAAATTAAGACTCCCAAAGTAACTTTTGAGTTTGGATCCGGACCGTCCGATCTGCTCTGGCACTAATATTAATGGACTAAAATCGGCTGGATTCTGATCGGACGGTTCATATCCAAACCCAAACTCTGCGTTACTTTAGGGGAAACAACTAATCTGATCCGTTCAGTCGGATCAATTCGCCTCTTAGAGCTTATTTATAGTTCAAATTATTCTTAGTTTGAGCTTCTTACTTGATTATTGACTACATTACTCTGGCTTACAAAACTTTACCGAACTGGCCTTAGATTTTATTAATTTTAAGTCAGTCCTTAACAAGCTTTAAACCGTACCAGTGACGCCAAGGATATTTTTTTATAATCTGGGGCCTGGTACCGAGTACCAAGTCAACAAACCCGCTAGTATCGGATTCAGATCAGCTGAAATCCGAGATTCATGAACAGTAACTCTGAAATTCCTGAAATCCGAGATTCATGAACAGTAACCCTAAAATTTCTGAAATATGAGATCCAGCCGTCCAACTTTTTCTGTACATGCATCTCGAAACAACTGGTTTTCTGTGTACGCATCTTGAAACAATTTAATGGCTGAATTCGAAATTTCAGAAATTTTAGAATTACTGTTGATGATTTCGGATTTCAGCAGATTTGAATCCGCTAGTACCTATACTTAAGTACCACCTTAACCCTATTCTCCACTCCTAAAAATATACAATTCCAGATCTTCACACCTAATTTGTCGTAATATCAACTAACATTGAACAGGTAAATAATTAAAACTCGATTTGGTTGGAAATTGACAAAATAAGGACAACAATTACTACTATTGATAAAGAAACACAAATTAACCATTTATATATTACAAAGCACGAACTGGATATGTAATTACTTCCCGAAACTAAAGTGACAAACAATTGAAACAATCTCAGATTCAGTATTATAAATCATAATGATCATGACTAATATCATAATCATTTCTTTAATGCTTACCAAACTTGGGATTTTCATAATCTCCCCTTAAAAGAAGATTTGCTCTATTACTAGAATCCATTTTTGAAACAGTGAGGCTAACTGAGGCTAAGAGTACTGCACCTGAGTTGCAGCATTGCAGAAACTGATATGTGAATTTTAAAGATTCAAATTGAAGGTACAAATCTGGGTAGGGATCTACCCATGGATTCAGATAAGCTGAAATCCAAGATCCATGAACGGTAACCTGAAATTCCTGAAATTCGAGATCCAGCCGTTTAACTTTTTCTGTGCATGCATCTTGAAACAGCTGATTTTTCTGTGTACGCATCTCGAACAATTCAATAACTGGATTCAGAATTTCAAAAATTTCAGATTACTGTTGATGATCTCGGATTTCAGCAGATTTGGATTCATCTACCCATACCCCCATACCCCCTAGTACATACTAGTACCAGTATATAGAAATGCTTCACAATAGTTTCATACAACAATTCAATGACAAACCGACATGCAACTTTTAAACTTTATGAAAAGAGAGGAATAAATAAAACTTTTCCGACAAAACTGATATTATCTTGATTACTGTATCGCGAGACAGATGAAGAATTATTAGTTGGTTAACTTCTTATTATTTTAATTTTTATTGTAATTTTTTATTTGATTTTATGAAATTGTCAGTTGATAATTGGCATTCAATCTTACAAAAATCATGCTCTACAATTAATTGCGAAATAATGACCGTTGAGTTAAAAAAGAATTAAGTGGTAGACAATTAGAAAAAATCAGTCGAGTATTAGTTTTTAACCTAGTAATAAAAGCAGGAGCGGATTCAGGATTTTCGTCAGGGTGGGGGGTGGGTTGGGCAAAAAAATATTGAATCGGGTTTAAATACCTAATTGTATTTAAATTCATTAACCAATTAGATACTCGATAAAAAATAATATTTTAACTTATACTTTCCAATGCTTTGACTTGTAATTTCTGATACCCTAACTTGTAATTCTAATTACCAATCAAAATTCAACAAATTTATTTCAATTTTAACCTTAAATTTAATCCGAATTACAAATCAAACGTCCAGAGAGGGGCAAAAAAAGTTCGGGGGGGGGGGCAAAGTCGGTCGAGACCGATAAATCTCCACTAAAACTCAAAATCCAAGAGGGAGCAGCTGCCCCCCCTGGAACACTCTGGATCTGCTCCTGAATAAAAGATAATATTTTTTGCGTGAAAGATCATATGTTTGAAACTTAATTGGAGAAAAGTAGACAGATAAATGGATCGACTCCAACTTCTTCTTATTTTTCAATTTGAAGTTATTTTATAGAATGTTTTGTTAATTGGAAGAATTTTTTGTCGAATATTCTTAAACTTTATTTCAAGTAATTTACTGTATTTTAGCATAATTCTAGTGTAAATCAGCATAAATTAACATAATTTCCAGTAATTAGCTTTGGGTATTTTTAAAAATGTCGGTTTATACATCAAAAGAATTAATCTAACAAATATTAAAAACAAAATTCGAATTTTTATTATTAAATTTCATTCATATTGTCTCTAAAAAAAAAAAAAAAAAAAAAAAAAAAAAAAAAGCGGACCGCCCCATTTCTGGGCGGTTCAGTGTCCAAATCTGACCGCCCCATTTCTGGGCGGTTTGGTAGGTAACCTGGACCGCCCCATTTCTGGGCGGTTGGGTTAGATTTGAAATTTTTTTGGAGTTGGAGTTATATTTGATATTTTTCTTTTGTTTGAGGTTATTAATAAAAATATCGGGATTAATTAGAAACAAATCTCATTCTCTGGTTAATGCGTGTGAATCTATATATCACTAACCAATTTATAAATGGTTGCAATTAATTAATGCTATGAAAAAGACTAACATTATATTATTCCTTGGGTTAATTACATTCGTCCGATCCTCGGACTAGTTCGTCGATGGCTCCAACTTAACTAATTACATGATGTTGATTGATAGATTTAATAAATGGTTTAAAGGAATACAACACTACATAGGTTGGATATTTAATTTCGCCCATAACTTCAGTTGGTATGATGATAATTTTAAATTACTCCTCTATATTAATGAATAAGGTTTTGTTATGCACACCAAGCTTTTTGATGAGCTTAGCACCAAAACTTATCGAATTAACTCTAAACGACGAATCAAAACAGTTGAAATAATATTTTTACATGCAATTTTTTTAATTTTCTAATCAATTTAGTATAAGTAAAATAGTCAATAATTAATAAAAGTTTAATGCATTAAAATTAACTTGTAATTTTTTTTTCACTGTTTGACTTTAGACTAAACTAAGTTGAAAATTTAAAATTTGTACACATAAAAAATCATTCGTGAAGTAGATTGATTTTAACAGTTTAAGTACATCGTTTGAAGTAAATATGATATATTTTAATTGAATTTAAAACTCGTCCAAAAAACATAGTAGGCTTCAGAACACTTTTTAATTCTAATCATGATGTAGCATCAAAATTTTGAATGGATATTTAATTTGTTGAGCTGTATACTTTTTCCTGTGGGACATACCCACAACATAATTAAATTTCACGCCTTATATAATGTACACTCGATCGACTATGCACACTTGATATTACATAACGTATATATTTGTCTATTCTAAGATATATATAGGGTCCGGCTAATTTGCTGCCGGCAGCATTTTAGCCGGAGGTGCTGCCGGCAGTTTTACTGTTTTCTGATGTCCAAACAACAAATTCAAACCGTTAGATGTTTAATCTATATTATAATCTACTTGGAGACCAAATTTTACATTTTTTGGAATTTTTTTACTATATATTAAGCTGGTTTGAAAACTGCTGTTTTCAGTAAATTTCTGCAGCGTTAAAAACAGCGGTTTTCAAACCATCTTAATATATAGTAAAAAAATTCCAAAAAATGTAAAATTTGGTCTCCAAGTAGATTATAATATAGATTAAACATCTAACGGTTTGAATTTGTTGTTTGGACATCAGAAAACAGTAAAACTGCCGGCAGCACCTCCGGCTAAAATGCTGCCGGCAGCAAATTAGCCGGACCCGATATATATATATAAAGTTATAAACACAACTATTGGAGTAGAACTAGGTTACATAAACGTATATATTTGTCTATTCTAAGATATATAAACACAACTATTGGAGTAGAACTAGGTTGTTGCTAAGTTCATCAAGCTCCTTTGTAAAAATTAATTCTAAAATTTGTTGGATTGATTTTAAATGACAAATTCAAACTGTTGAAATTCATCTATCTTACGAGTGATGCGTCTACATGTGAGAATTAAATTTTTTTGAATTCATTTTGTATAAAGTCAAGTGGTCAACAAATGTTCAAAAAATGAATGCATTAAAATTAATTTATAAACTTTTTAATTTTAACTGCTTTATTTTATACTAAGTTAATTTCAAAGTTTAAATTTTCGCGTGTAGATGCATCACTCGTAAAATAGATGTGTTTTAACTGTTTGAATTTGTTATTTGAAACTAATCCAATAAATTTAAAAGTTGAGTTCAGTCTAATTCTACCCCAACTATAATTCTACTCCAACTGTCGACTGCTATCATATTTTTTTTTTGACAAGTCAAAATGCATTATAACAGCTGCCAGCCTGTCAATGATAATTTACAATTTTCGAGCTCATTTCTTAAACACCCAAACTGCACATGCAAATGCACACTTATTGTTGAAGAATCCCATTCATTTATTACAAAATTCATTTTTTATGAAATCGGGCAGTGGCTGCCAGATGTATTGTATTAATAAAATTAAAAAATGAGGGGCGGACCCAGAGTGTTTAGGGTTCCGGGGGGTAGCTGTCTCCTTTGGATTTTGAGTTTTAGTGGAGATTTATCGGTCTCGACCGATTTTGTCCATCTATGAAATTTTTTTTTGTCCCCCTCTGGATATTTGATTTGTAATTCGGATTAAATTTAAGGTTAAAATTGAAATAAATTTGTTGAATTTTGATTGGTAATTAGAATTTTAAGTTAAGCATCAGAAATTACAAGTCAAAGTATTGGAAAGTATAAATTAAAACATTGTTTTTTATCGAGTACCTAACTAGTTAATAGATTTAAATCCAATTAGGTATTTAAACCCATTCGATATTTTTTGCTCGTGTACCCATCAAAACTTCTCTAATTTTCAATTTCCCCATCACAATCTCTAAATATTTTATTTACCCATCCAAATAAGAATGAATTGTTCCTATACCCATTAAAACTTCTATTATTTTCATTTATCCATCAAAATCTAAATATATCTTATTTACCCATCTATATTGAATTTTTTTTCTTATTTATCTTCTTCTTCTTCAAATATTTCTTTGTGAAAAAAATAATAAAAATGAAGGAAGCTTTGTTCCTCTCTTTCGCACGCAACAAACATAATTTGTTTCAAAAAATAACGGAGGATAGTCACGTCACGCGAATAGTCACTTTATGTGTGGTCACACCACTGATGGTCTCATCTATTTAAATAAATTATCTCATATATTTAAATTCTAATAATTTCTGATGTAATTTGCCAACAAAAAAAATAATGTCCGGATTCATGAGTCTGATTAGTTCCAAGAATGGGGATGTAATAAGAGTAGAACTAGGGTGTGATGTGCTCACCAAACTCTTTGGTGAGCACAATTCTACATAAATTATCGGATTCACTTCAAACGAGATTAATCCAACCGTTGAAACCGATGTACTTTACGAATGATGCATGTACATGCAAAATTTTAAATTTTTTGAATTCATTTAGTCTCAAGTCAAGTGGTCAAAATTGATGAAAAATGAATGATCCAAAATGAAGTTGTTTTAATGCATTCAAAAAATTCTCAATTTTGACCACTTGACTTGAGGCTAAATGAATTCAAAAAATTCAAAATTTTGCATGTACGCCCATCACTCATAAAGTACATCGGTTTCAATGGTTGGATTAATCTCGTTTGAAGTGAATCCGATAGTTTATGTAGAGTTGTGCTCACCAAAAAGTTTGGTGAGCACATCACACTCTAGTTCTACTCATGTAATAATGTCCGGATTCATGCATATATATAATCGATGAAGTATAGTTGAGATGCATATATATAACCTCTTCCTTAGGATGGGGATGTAATCGATGAGAGAGAGAAGTGGGAACGATTTCCAAGAGAGGAGAGAGAATGACGGTTGGAAAAAAAAATTCAGTCCGAGCTCATGTTTTTTGTTTTTTCCCGTCAAAATACGAAGTGGGAATCAGGATATAATGACCAAAATACGAAGTGGGAACATGAGGAAAAAAAAAAATCATCCGAACACCTACATGAATTAAAACCAAAATTTTAATTAATACCACTGTTAAAAAACTAAAAAATAAAAAATTATTAGAAATTCAAAAAATATCAGGACCTTTAAGTCAATTGTAGCTTCATTCTTGGAGGTTGCAGAATGACGTTGAGGCTCTCTAAAAACAAAAAAAATACATTGTAATATACTAATATTTAGATTTTTAAGGGGCTGCAACGTCAAATTGCGCTCTCCCAAGAATGAGGCCGCAGATTGACTTAGAGGTCCTGGTATTTTTCGAATTCCCCAATTTCAATGGTGTTTTAGTTTATTTATTTTTTTGAAATAGTATTAATAAAAATTTCGAGAATTACAATCCCAATATGTCAAAATTTCCTCAATTCTCATTGGGAAAAAGGTTGCCAAACAAACTCTTAAGGATTGGAGGTCAATTGACCCTTATTTATTTTCAGAATTTGTGTATCTTACACGATTTTCTATATAATATAGAGTAAAATATTATGGATATTGTAAACTTGACTTTCATTCGTGCCATAAAATTTTTATATGATTAATATCCATAGTTTGAAATTCTAGTTCCATCCTGCTTGTACCTTTAACCTGGCAAGCTAACGAAAAAAAATAAAAGTTCTTATTAGCAATATCCCCATATTAGATACAATTTCTTTTCTCTTATCCGTATCCAATAAATTTTTGATAAATCCACTGTGAATTAATGATTTTTTTTGTTATCTTACCCGTTATCAAACAAGATAATTTTAAAAATAAAATTATATATATAGATATATATTTGTATGAAAATAATACATGATACAATAAAGTTTTGTATTTTACTAAATTTGCATAATACAAATTAGTTGTATTCATTATTTTCTTTTCTTTTCTTTCTTGTTTTGAATATTTTTTTTATAGAAAGCATAAATCGAGATGTCAATGGCATTTTTTATTTGTTTACCCGACCCGTACCGTATTCGAAAAAATGGATAAGAGTAAAGATTTTTTTCGTTATCATAATGGGTACGGGTATGAAAATGCCGCCATCAGACCCTTATCGTACCCGTTACACCCCTAGATTAGGCAACAAATATTAGTAAAAGAATAATTATTTCAGTACCCGCGCTACAGTACCCGCACTCTACCCGCACTCTACCTGCAGTCTACCTGCAGTGTACGCGCTACAGTACCCGCACTGTACTCAATTGCTGGTCATATCGTTATGTTGTGCAAGAGTCAAATGGGCACCATTTCTTTACCTCTGGTTAGGCGTCATAGCTTAGCATATAGATATAAATACTTTATTTCGTATGTATAAATACCACAAGCATGTAGATATAAATACTTTATTACCTGCACACAAGCTAAGTCAATATTTTTTGTTGAAAATTTTTAGTGGTACCCACATGCCGTTTGAGTGGTCCCCTAATACGGATACGACACGAGGATTTTTCAAGAAAAGATGCGGGTACGGTTATTTTAGAAAAATTTATATATCGTATGTAGTTCAATGTATAGATATAAATACTTTAGTTCGTAAGTATAAATACCACAAGCATGTAGATATAAATACTTTATTACCCGCACATAAGCTAAGTTAACATTTTGTTGTTGAAAATTTTGAGTGGTCCCCACATGCCGTTTGAGTGGTCCCCTAATGCGGGTACGACATGAGGATTTTTCAAGAAAAGGTGTGCGTACAATTATTTTAGAAAAATTCATATATCATATGTAGTTCAATGTATAGGTATAAATACTTGTCCCGTTTGAGCTATGTACTTCACAGTGTTACTATTAACATTTGTAAAACAAAATTATAGTTTTGGAACAGTTGCGGTCCCCACAAGCAGTTATGGCAGTTTAGGTGTGGGTACTCAACTGTGGGTACTCATATCAGCTTCCTTAGTAAAATGGGATATATTCAAAGGATTAATTCGACAAAAATATTGGCATTATTATAATTTTGTAGAATAGTATAATCAAAGTATAGTTAGTGCTCCATAGCATTCTTTCCAATATTTTTTTTTCTTTGCACAATTTTTTCAACTCAAGATAAGAAAACGAAACAACAACTTACGATAAAAACAATAAATAAACTGAGAAAGACAGAGACTTGCAGGGCGACTATTTTCCAAGGAGGAAGAGAGAGATTGAGAGAGAAGATTATAACTCTGATTTCCTTTTTCGTGCAAGTCAATGTCATATGAGATGTTCAACTGAAATGCTGACAAAATTATATATAACTGCAGGGTGGCTTTCTAATTAAATGACAAAGACTGCACAGCAGCACAACTGAAACACATCAACCGAATATAATATCCTTTTGCACAATGAATGTCCCATGATGTGATACAGCATCAAGATTCGTGTGGACAACTTTAAAAACACAATCAACCAGAATCGGGGCGATCTCATGGGTATCAAATCAAATTTGGAACCATTCGATACAACATCAAGATTCGTGTGGACAACTTTAAAATTCGCAATTGATCCAGTACACGCGAATCATGATGCTGATCGAACAACTCTTACCGGACGGACATTGAACAGAATTAGTCCCCACTCCCAATCAACCAGAGTTTGCATTCTTGCAGTACCGCTGCCGAGTTATATTTAGAGTAGAACTAGGGTGCTCCTAAGCTCACCAAGCCCTTCTGTGAGCGCGACTCTAAAACCTATCGAATTGATTTCAAACGACATTTTCAAACCGTTAGATGTTCAATCTATATTAAAATGTGCTTGGAGACCAAATTTTACATTTTTTGGAATTTTTTTACTATTTATTAAGATGGTTTGAAAATCGCTGTTTTCCAATGGTGCAGAATTTTAATAAAAACAGCGATTTTCAAACTATCTTAATAAATAGTAAACAAATTTCAAAAAATGTAAAATTTGGTGTCCAAGCACATTTTAATATAGATTGAACATCTAACGGTTTGAAAATGTCATTTGAAGTCAATTCGATAGGTTTTAGAGTCGCGCTCACGAAAGGCTTGGTGAGCTTAGGAGCACCCTAGTTCTGCTTTTATATTTATATGAGCATTTCTAATAAGATGTATGGGCCTTTAAGATTTGTGTCAGATTAAAACGAACTGTTTGGCAGTGAGTAGTCCACAGTGTCTCTGTTTTCAGATGCTGTCATATGTTATTTTAGTGAATGTGAGGATTTCGATGGTGTAGATTTTTTTTTTTTTTTAAGTAAAATGGTGTAGAACAAGTATTGGCGCGATGACCGTGTTTATTACACACCAGACATCTCTGAGCATTTACACTCCGCCTTCCACCACCTCGTTACACTCGACGCCTTCCATGGCAGGTATCAAGACACCGATCTTATTGTTCAATGCAACTCCAGAGTCGGAAGCACGCCTTGCTGAATTTCATCGCAGTTTCATTCTCTCTGACACGGCGAAATGGGGACCTGACCGGATTGAAGCTACACTCAGCCGTACTTTTGATAATCTAACCTGGCGAGTGACGATTTTTGATGATCTCAAATATCTCATCCAAGCTCCGACCTTGGAATGGGCTCAGTCTCTCACTAGGCGAGGGGTCTTGCGGCTGGATGGAGTTAAGTTTCCGATCATCCCGTGGGAACCGAGATTTAGCGAAGGTAAAAAATTAACTTCACTCTGGGTTAAGATTCGCGGTTATCCACACCTACTGTGGCAATGGATAACAATTGATCGGATGTTGAATCCGTTGGGAGCTATACTCCTGGAAATGGACCCGGGACCGGGCCAGAGATGCGACCACCGCTTTCTGCGCGCTCGAATAGGGATTTGCGATCGTGCCCTGTTACCTCATAAACACTGGATGATGCACCGAGATGCCTCAGGATACGTCTCTGGTTTTGATATATGCTTTGAGATCGAAACAGAGAAGGCGCCTCCTACTGGTAAACCAAAAGGATCCGCTCTGCATGGCAAAGGGCACCCTCCAAACTCTGGTCCTAAAGCTCCACCTTCCGGCACCAACCCTGGTAATCCTAAGGTTCCCCCAGTGGTGACTCCGATGGTGCAAGATGACCTTCCCAAACAAAATGGTATTCACATTCGAGAAGGAGACACCGCCAAAACCGTGAATCCTGTTGAAGGAAAGGGCAAAGCGCCTCAGGGCTGTCATTCTGATACTCCCATCATTGACCAAGAGGATTCTGACACCTCGGATGACGGGGGCCTCCTGGCACATTTCCAACAGTATTATGGTGGCGGTACTGGAGAAATACATACCTCTGCAGCCGATGCTCACATGCCGACACCCCCCCAATCCCCCTCCATCCAATGAGGCTGTGATGACCGACATTCTGCCATCGGATTCCAGTGATGATGAACCACTCTTACAAAGAGCCCTCCGTAAGAACTGGGTTCGATCTTCCTCTGTCCCTTCCCCCAGATGTCCATCAGTTCCTCTTGGGAGTCCTTGCTCTCCGGGTACGAACCGTAAGCTGATAGTCAGGAAAAGGGGTAGAAGTGTTGACCATTCTACTGTGTCAACCAGCACATTTACTAGGGGTCATCTCACTAGAGGTGGTTCTGTTGGAGGTCCTCATAAGCATACTGGGCCAACTGGGCCAAGGAGGGGACTCCGAAGCTTGAGTCCTAGATGGCCTACTCCCACCAGACCTCCCAGCCCCACTGGTGCTAGTCCTGAGAAGCCCATCACCATACCAGACACCGACCAGCAGGTGCCCACACCTCCCATCCCTCACGAGGTGGCTAGTCGATGCTTCCATCTCACCAGGAAAAGCCTCCGCCTGCATGCCCAAGGGGGAGGTGGATCCATTCTCGGCAAAGCTAAGAAAAGAGCTAGGGAAAGAGGGGAAGGCAGTAGCTCCCAGGCAGGTATACCTTTAGTTAATGGCTTTCCTTTTAGAAGATTTACAGTAGATCAGGTAGATCAATTATTCCAGGTCTATCATATCCATTTAGGCCGTCAACCTCAGGACAAAGTAGAGATTATTAAAGCTCTCCAGACTATGTCTAGAGATAGGTTCGAAGATTTGATTCAGGATTTGTTAAACAGGACCAAAGCTGTAGACAAGGTCATTTTAGAAAAAGAGTCCCCCCTCATCCATTTGGAGGCCGGGCAGACGAGTGATAATGTAGTTTCTTAATGAATCTTAATATCCTAAATTGGAATATTAGGGGATTAAATTCTAGTAGGAAACGCCAACTTTTACATGATCTCATTACACAACATAGGATAGATATAGTTTTGATCCAAGAAACCAAGAAAGAAGATTTTTCTAATAGGATTCTCAAAACAATTTCCAATAAATTTGATATCTGGCAGTGGGTTCCTTCTGTGGGTCGTTCGGGGGGGATTTTGTTTGGAGCCGATAGTAATAAGATCAAGTTACTATCAGCCAACCCCTGTCGGTTTTGTCTGGATATTCAGTTAGAAAATAAATTAGATTCTAAAAAATGGCAGATTACCACTGTCTATGGTCCAGTTATTCGCTCCCTCAAAAGAGCGTTCTGGTCTGAATTATCTGAAGTGCGACACAAGTGCTCTTTCATGTGGGTATTGTGTGGCGATTTCAATGTCATTCGCAATCGATCAGAGAAATCAGGTGCTACCTTTGATATTACCACTAGTACTATGTTTAATTCTTTTATATCCAGACATCATTTAGTTGAACATAAATTAGACAATAGGAAATTTACTTGGTCCAATGGCAAATCCTTTGCACTATTAGATCGATTCTTTACATCTAGTGATTGGGACCATACATATACATTTAGCTTCCTACAAGACTAAAGTAGCTTTGGATCTGATCATTGCCCCCTACTTTTCCATACTTCTAATATCCCTCCTAAATACCAACATACATTTAGATTTGACCCTTCTTGGATTGAGATAGCTGAATTTAATCGCCTTTTGACTAACTGGTGGGATGCCTTTCCGTTAGATCCATGTCATTTAGGTCAGAGTTGGCATGCTAAGCTCAAATATTTGAAACGTAAGATTTCTGGTTGGGCCAAAAATCATTATGGACAGAAAAAAAGGGACAAAGCTCACCTCTTAAGTAAAATCCATGAATTGGAATTAGTCATGGAAACCAGACCTTTGACAGCCAGTGAATCCGATGACTGGCTTTCTTCCAAAAAACTTTTAGATGATATATACCTAGAAGAAGAGATTTATTGGAAACATCGATCCAAACAAACCTGGTTAGCTGAGGGTGATTTAAATACTAAATTTTTTCATACTTGTGCAACCCATAGGACCAAGAATAATCGAATTAATGCTTTAGATATTAACGGTACTCCCAATTATAATATTGGAGAGATCAAACAGCATGTTAGTCAATATTATAAGTCTATTTTGGGGGAAGCTGGGATCAAATTTGGGTTTTTAGACTCTCAGTTTTGGGACCCGATAGACAAACTTACTGATCACGAGGCTTTAGGGCTCGAACAACCTATTACCGAAGACGAAATACAAGTCGCCCTATTTGCATCTGCTCCACATGGAGCTCCTGGTCCTGATGGATTTAGTTTCCTATTTTACCAACATTTTTGGCAAGTAGTCAAAGCTGATCTCTTTTTACTATGTCAGGGTTTTCATCAACAAACACTAGATCTTACCAAACTTAATCGATCCATCATATGCCTTATCCCTAAGGAACAAGATGCTCAAGTTATCAATAAATTCAGACCTATAAGTTTGGTTAATTGTAGTTTTAAACTGATTTCTAAAATTCTGACCCATAGATTAGAGTCTCTCATGAGTAGATTAATTGATCCTAGCCAAGCTGCCTTTTTGAAAGGTAGATATATTTTAGATAATGTTATTCTAAGTCAGGAAATATTACATTCCTGTCAATTGTTGCAAACGCCCGGAGTCATTATCAAAATTGACTTTGAGAAGGCTTATGATAAACTTAACTGGGATTTTTTAATTGAAGTCTTAACATCTAGAGGGTTTGGACATCTATGGATTCAGTGGATCACTCACTGGTTGAGAAGTTCTCAATCTTGTATTAGTATTAATGGAGATTTAACACACTATTTTTTCTGTAAACGGGGAGTCCGACAGGGTGACCCATTATCTCCCTTCTTATTCATTTTAGCCGCTGACACATTAAGTCGCATCTTTACTCTAGGTCGCCAATCTCTTAGTTTAACTGGCTTAGGTCCTCCATGTAAAGCAGGGGCTGCCCTCACCAACTGTCATTATGCCGATGACACGATCCTATTCTTACAAGCCACTGCACAAAATGTGGAAGCTGCTTGGTGGGGTATGATGGCCTTTGAGGCACTTTCCGGGATTAAAATGAATTTAACCAAAACTGAACTGTTTCCTATACATACTGATCAAGGCTCCATACTAGCTTCCCTCTTTAGATGTAAATTGGGGAAATTTCCTTTTACCTATTTAGGCTTGCCTCTTTCTGATTCGGGGCTTAAGAAAACTGATTGGGACTTTTTATTGGAAAAATTTGAGCGAAAGCTACAGGGTTGGAAGGGTAATATGCTATCTATGGGGGGGCGATTGACTCTCCTCAATTCTGTCCTGTCTTCCATCCCTCTCTACACTTTGTCCATCCATAGAATTCCCAAAGCTGTGTTAGAACAACTAGATAAGATTCGACGTCGATTCCTTTGGCAAGGTACCAACCTTGCTAAGAGGAAATATTCTTTGGTTAGCTGGTATAGGGCTTGTTTAGCCAAGGAATACGGGGGGTTAGGTATATTAGATTTGAACCAAATGAACATTGCATTATTATTGAAATGGTGGTGGAAGTTTAGAGACCCTTCCTACTCTCATGTATGGAAAGACATTATTAATTATAAATACTACTCCCGTTCCCCTTGTCAACATTCTCAGTTCTGGAAGGAGATTACCAAATTGGAGTCCATAGGTCAATGTAGTGTTACTTATCAACCAGGCCGGAATACTACTGTATCCTTCTGGATAGATGTATGGGATGATACGTTCCCATTAGCGACCCAATTTCCAGAATTATTTGCTATTTGCAGCACTCCTCATATTAGTCTTCAGGAGGTCATTCAATCACAGGGGAGTGCAGTGACCTTTCGCAGACAGCTCGATACCCTCATGATTGACGAGTGGACACAGATCCTTCATAAAATTAGTATCATTTCCTTCACACATAGTACTGATAAAATTTCTTGGAAATGGGAATCTTCTAGTCAGTTTTCGGTTAAATCCCTTTACAAATTCCTTAATTTTGATGGTATTCACTTCTCCCGACCACTCCTCTGGTGGCATCTCCCTCTACCACATAAAATTAAAATTTTCATGTGGTTGCTTAGTCATAAAAAAATACTCACTAAAGATACGCTTAGCAACAGAGGGTGGACAGGGAATAATTCATGTCAATTCTGCCATTTTGAAGAAACTATTGATCATCTGTTTTTGAACTGTTCTTTAGCGCAACAGGTCTGGTTTTGGATGGGGCAAAGTATTCACCATTTTCGCACCTGGACTCATATCTCTGATATCATTGATTTTTCTTTTACATTGGATAAACAATCACAAATAGCTTTCCTAGTTGTTTTTAGTGGTATATGTTGGACAATTTGGAAATTACGAAATGAATCATGCTTTCAAAATACAAAACAGAAAACATTTCGATCTATTATACTTATGATTGTTGCTGTGACTAATTACTGGGCAGATCTGATCAAGAGACCAGCACGCGATTTGGTGCTTCACTGGTTGCCTGAGGATATTGAGATTATCCCGCTCCAAGTTTGGGACCCGAATGACACACAATTGACCATCTACCGACCCCCAGCTGACGTCGAGGAAGATGACTCCCACCATAATGAGTAATGGGCAGTTGCTCCTGAAGTAGGCACGGCGACCTTTATATTATCTTCTCTAAATTTACAGTTTTAGTACTGTTTTTGACTTTCTAGTATATAGAACTCTCTAGGAATGTTACTTCGTACAAGTTTTATTTGAGGGTCTTCTTTTTTGAAAGTTTGGTTTATTGTTCAGTTTCTTTTGTATGACAAACACTTTGGTTTCTTTAATGAAACGGGCTTTCAGCCTTTTATCAAAAAAAAAAAAAAAAGTAAAATGGTGTAGATTTTGTAAATAGTGAGGAAATTGATTTGTTTTCAGATTAAAATGTACGCAAATCAAATTTAGCAAAAGTTTTTACTGGAAGCTACCATTATCAATTGAAATAAATCAATTTCCCCTTTACGTGAATGTTTTTGAGAGCAATTGGAAATTTTAAATTATATGTGAAATGATATTATATTAGGAGTAAAAGTAGGGTGGGTGTTCTTAATGTCGCTAAGCTCTTGAGCCTAATTTAAAGTTTTATCGAATTGACTTTAAACAACAAATTCAAATCGTTGAAATTGAACTGTTCATAAATGATGTGTTTACATGTCAAGTTTTATAAATTTTCAAATTAATTTAGTATAAAGTATAATGGTAAAAAAAGTGATAAATCTTTTTTTGACCGTTTGATTTCAGCAGTATATTCAAGTCAATCATATATTAAAAAAAAAAAAAAACGGTTCAGAATTTTCCATCAAACTGTAAAAGTCAATAATTTTTCAATCATTCATATTTAATCAGTTAGTTGACGGAGGAGGTTTCTACTTTCTTCCTTTCTTTCTAGTTGAATATATACATATTGGACAAGTCACATATTTCACATGTTGATAATGATATATAGACCGGGTCCTGTTAACATAAAAATCCATATTGGCTAAGGAGCTTCATTTTGCTAGCCAAATGATAAAATGCCAGTTGATCATGAAAAAAAAAATCAATGCCAGGAAATACTAATCCTTTTTTTTTTTTCCAATTACCAGTACTGGTCACAACTTGAAGTTTTTATAACGAAATTCTAATATTCACAGTTTTTATCATACTAAATTCATTATTACATAGGTTTCAACTTGAAAGGCTGATCCATTACGAAATACTTGAGCGTGTTAAGCCACCTTGTTGTCTCTTTGAGCTGGTGCACCGCAATTGTTCCCGGAGTAAAATCCTGTAATTCTGATCCCCGATAATCATACATCGCCGGAATCATGTTATACCTATTCCTCGCCTTATTCCCAATGTTAAGCCACTTACCGGTAAGCATATCCTCTGGCCCCACTGGCTCACACCTCGGTATCTCTGACTCCGCAATCCATTCAACCAAATCCCATGATAGCAAATACCCCATCCCTAACATGAATTGCGGAAAATCTTTTTCATTGATAGGAAATCCAGCGCCATAATACATGTCATGCCTGGGTTTATCTTTCAAGGAATCGATTAGGTTATTGAGCCTGAAGTACGTGTCGTCATCACTTTTTATTGCATAATCATAGTTATCTTTCTTGGTAAATAATTTGGGGAGGTTGGAGAAGTACGTGTACGTCTTACCGGAGTTCATGCTCTCGGTGCAGTTTAGTATGATGATATCATCATATTGCATCATCTCTAGAGAGACCATGGTCTTTTCTTCCTCCTTTGTGATATTGCATAGTATAAACCGGATGTCCACGTGGGCTTCTGTGATTGGTTGACTGGAGTAAGCAAGGCGGATTAGGCTACGCCGCTCAAACCTGGCAGGAACTGTTAATATACCGATAAGGAGACGAAAGGTTGGTGTTGGTAAAGTAAGATCTCTAGACTTGGTGTAATTGGCTTGTTGGCATGAGCCGAATGCCTGTATAAGGTACGAATGTGCACTAGGGTTTGAGTAGAGGCATATCTGGGATAGAATCAGGATAGAGAGGAGAAAGAGTAGCAAGAAATGACGCCAAGAAACGAGAGACATTATGTGGAATGAGGAAGAGAGCTTCATGTTTTGTTTACTTTTCCTGTGGTGGCTTTTGCTTTTTATATATACACTTGTTGTGAGATGCAAAGTTTTGAATAAATTGTCAGAGCTGACCATGTGCAATTTGGTAAGACTGTCACGCTTCATGCTTGTTTGATATATAGAAGCAACTAACTACAAGTTGTGATATGATATGGAATTTTATCAAGTAATTAAATACTAATAATAATGAGATTTTAGACAAGTCAAAGGTAGGTAGTTAGAGAATTACCATCATTGATGTAATTCTCTGAAGTATATGTGTTGTATTTGTTATTTTTTTCTTGAACAGCTGTACTGAAAATTCTCTAAGAACAATTAAAAAAGAGCCTAAATGATGTCCCGTCACAGCTGTACTGAAAATTCTCGATAAAAAGAAGCCCATAATAAAAAAATAACACAATGGGTTGTGACTAGCAGTGTATATATAAAAAGAATGAACCGCATTTTATAAACATAACACAGACATATGCGGTTCATCCATTGTCAATTGAAATAAATCAATTTTTTTCCCAAAAATCCCAATATGTGAATGATTTTGACTTTCAGAACAATTAATGGCAATTTTAAATTATATGTGGAATGATATTATATTAGCAAAACTTCAAAATTTGTCGAATTGATTTTAAATAACAAATTAATTCAAAACGTTTGATCAAATCTAGTTCACAAATGATGTGTATAAATGTTAAGTTTTATAAATTTTCAAATTAAATTAGATAAAGTAAAGCTGTGAAAAAATTAATGATGGAAAACAAATACATTTAAATTAACTTATAATTTTTTTTTGACTGGCTGATTTCATCAGTATGTTCAAGTCAATCATATATTAAAAAAAAAAAAACGGTTCAAAATTTTCCATCAAACCATAAAAGTAAAATAATTTTAACCATTCATATTTATTCAGTTAGTTGACGGACGAGGTTTCTTCCTTTTGCTTCTTTCCTTTCGAGTTGAATATATACATATTGGACAAGTCACATATTTCCCATCATGTGATATATAGATTAGTAGTTTAGTACAATAGATCATAACTTAAAAATCAGATTGGCTAAGGAACTTCATTTTTCTAGCTAAATGATTAAATGCCAGAATAATGAATCAATGCCAAGGAAATATACCAGTACAATAGATCATAACTTAAATCTGGCTCCTTAAAGTTTTTATTACGAAATTCTAATATTCACAGTTTTTATCATACAAATTATATAAGCAGAATTATAACAAAAGAATTGGCCTAAAAGTAAAATCAAGGTGTAATTCATAATTACATAGGTTTTAACTTGAAAGGCTGATCCATGTCGAAATACTTGAGCGTGCTAAGCCACCTTGTTGTCTCTTTGAGCTGGTGCACAGCTATTGTTCCCGGAATAAAATCCTGTAATTCTGATCCCTGATAATCATACATCGCCGGAATCATGTTATACCTATTCCTCGCCTTATTCCCAATGTTAAGCCACTTACCAGTAAGCATATCCTCTGGCCCCACTGGCTCACTCCTCGGTATCTCTGACTCCGAAATCCATTCAACCAAATCCCATGATAGCAAATACCCCATCCCTAACATGAATTGCGGAAAATCTTTTTCATAGATAGGAAATCCAGCGCCATAATACATGTCATGCCTGGGTTTATCTTTCAAGGAATCGATTAGGTTATTGAGCCTGAAGTACGTGTCGTCATCACTTTTTATTGCATAATCATAGTTATCTTTCTTGGTAAATAATTTGGGGAGGTTGGAGAAGTACGTGTATGTCTTACCAGAGTTCATGCTCTCTGTGCAATTCAATATGATGATATCATCATATTGCTTCACCTCTAGAGAGACCATGGTCTTTTCTTCCTCCTTTGTGATATTGCATAGTATAAACCGGATGTCCACATGGTCTTCTGTGATTGGTTGACTGGAGTAAGCAAGGCGGATTAGGCTACGCCGTTCAAACCTGGCAGGAACTGTTAATATACCGATAAGGAGACGAAAGGTTGGTGTTGGTAAAGTAGGATCTCTAGACATGGTGCAATTGGCTTGTTTGTATGAGCTGAACGCTGGTATAAGGTACGAATGGGCACTAGGGTTTGAGTAGAGGTATATCTGGGATAGAATCAGGATAGAGAGGAGAAAGAGTAGCAAGAAATGACGGCAAGAAACGAGAGACCTTATGTGGAATGAGGAAGAGAGCTTCATGCTGTGTTTACTTTTCCTGGGGTGGCTTTTGCTTTTTATATATACACTTTTTGTGATATGCAAAGTTCTGAATAAATTGTCAGAATCAACCATGTGCAATTTGGAAAGATTATGTCATGCATGCTTCATGCTTGTTTGATAGAAGCAACTAAGTTGCAGATGATAGATCATATGGAATTTTGTCAAGTAATTAAATACTAATAATAAAGAGATTGTAGACAAATCAAAGGTAGGTAGTTGGAGAATTACCATCGTTGATGTTGTTTTCTATGATATTTGTGTTTGTTTATTTTTTTTTTGTTGGACACGCCTCAATGTTGCTTCTTCTAAAGCCCACGGTTTGATACTTTTATTTTTATACTAAGAAAAAAAACAACACAACCCCTAGACCCTTCTGAAATCTCCTGACTCATGTTGAAATTCTATTGGTGCAATTGGATAGAAACTGCCATTTTAATTTATTGAGGGCTCCCTTTTTCATTGAGTTGATTAATTATCTTACTCGGGAATTTTCTCCGCCATTAGCAATGTCAATTCTTTGGGCCTCTGCACAAAAAGCCCATATATATCAATGTTTAAATTTCATGATCATCTATTTTGGGCCCAAATTATTCGTTTATCTTTTCTTTTCTGCTAAAGATAAGGCGGTGCGGTATAAGCAGTAAACACAAGGTTGCTCTGACACTGACAGGGTTAATTAATTCCAAATGTTCACAGAAAAGACCTTGAGACTTTTCAGATTTCTCAAAACCATTCTTTACTAATCGAACGGTCCAGATCTTACCTTGAGAGTTGAATTAATAGTGGCTAATTCAGGATCTAAATTGTGTAGTACTGATGTACTCTAATTTTTGCTTGTTTCAGAATATTCTCACGAAAGAGATTATCGGGCGTGGTTCTAAGCAAGACAGGTTGTATCATCTAGAAGATATGACAATTGGAAGTGCAATTTTGGCAAGTGGTCTCTCTACTACAAACAAAAATAAACTCATGATATGGCATAAGCGACTCGGACATCTGTCTTTCGGTTATCTAAGAAAACTTATGCCTTTTCTGTTTTTAAATTTAAATGAAACTGATTTGAACTGTGAGACTTGTGTTAAGGCTAAGAGTCATCGTATCGTATCCTATTAGCTTAAATAAAAGTACTATTTCTTTTGCTTTAATTCATTCGGATGTTTGGGGACCTTCAATTTCTTCAAAAATGAATTTTAGATGGTTTGTACTTTTTATAGATGATTGTACTCGCATGACTTGGCTATACTTGTTAAAAACAAAAAATGAAGTTGCACAAAGTTTTGAACACGTTTGTAACATGGTCCGCACGCAATTTGGGAAATAAATTAAATGTTTGAGAAGTGACAATGTAGGGGAATTTGTAAATGAAGTATAAAAAAATATTTCTTTAACAACGGTATTATTCATGAAACATCGTGTCATTAATAACATTATCCGAAGTGAAATAAATACAAGAGTAGAACTAGGGTGTGATGTGCTCACCAAACTCTTTGTTGAGCACAACTCTACATAAACTATCGGATTCACTTCAAACGAGATGAATCCAACCGTTGAAACCGATGTACTTTACGAGTGATGGGCGTACATGCAAAATTTTGAATTTTTTGAATTCATTTAGTCTCAAGTCAAGTGGTCAAAATTGAGAATTTTTTGAATGCATTAAAACAACTTCATTTTGGATCATTCATTTTTCATCAATTTTGAACACTTGACTTGAGACTAAATGAATTCAAAAAATTCAAAATTTTGCATGTACGTGCATCACTCGTAAAGTACATCGGTTTCAACGGTTGGATTCATCTCGTTTGAAGTGAATCCGATAGTTTATGTAGAGTTGTGCTCACCAAAGAGTTTGGTGAGCACATCACACCCTAGTTCTACTCTTCGTACGAAATTTTCCCACCGACTATAATAACGTAATCCACAAAATTTTAATTGCTAATTAATTTTTTTATTTTAGGAAGGCCTTTAAAAAAGGACGTCGGATTTGAGGCACGAATTTGGGCCTAAAATCAAAGACTTGTACGGGTCCAACATATTTTCTAGGCCCAAATTATTGGTACAGAATTAAAGACAATTAACCACGTGGCAGAAGCGATTCATGCAATGTATAATGCAGATAGACTTGGTCTCGGATTTAAAGTTGATAACAGAAACATTGAGGAACAACAGTAGAAATGAGGGGTAGAAAAAAAAAAAAAAAAAACTTCTCTGAAAGCCTTGTAAGTTGTAAGCTTCGAACATATCGCCAAGGCAATATCTGATGACACTAGCCGACCAAAGAGATGCATAAGGACGCAACTATATATCTCAACTAAATTTCACTCAAAGAGAAGCAAACTCTACTCTACAGAGCACAAAGAGGAGATAACTCAACTCAAAATAGAAAATTCGTATATAATCAAAAGCTCAATTATCTCCCTACAAAATGACTTTTGGGCTATTATATAGTCATATTATTACTCTAGAAGCTACCTAATATTTATAACAACACTCAACTACTTTTGCTAATACCAAAAACACTCTTAATAACCTCCTAGAGACTCTAAAAAGACTCTCCTAGAAACCCACAAGTAAACATAATTCAAATATACTTTTGACCATATTTAAAACCCACTACTCACACCTAACTTAATTAATAAAAAACTGACTCAAAACAGGTCAGTTCTCTTGGCACGCCTGTTTGACCATGATATATTCAGAATATGGACAACTATATTGCATAAACGTTATAGAGCTTGTTGCTAGCTTTCCACAAAATTTTGGATCACCTAAATCGGAGTTCGTATGAGCAAGAAATGACCAAAATACAAAGCATGTCAAACAGTGGCGGTTCTGGACAATAAAACAGCCACTGCTGAAGCAATTTTGTTTTATTTAAGTGCATGGATATTCTCAAGGTCTATTGAAGTGTCCCATATGACATGTCACTAAACGATAAGGCCTATATGCTTCATGAGTATCAAAACGGTGCAATCTGGGCGATGTCATTTGAGGCGACTCAAATCTGAGGTTTTGAGAGTCGATTAGCTTTCTCGCTCTGCCTTCCGCCTTACGCCCTCCTCTCCTGCTTTCGTCAAGAGGATTTGGTCACTGCTCCTTGTTCTGTCTCGTCTATCCGAGCATGTGCTTCCGTCTAACGGATCTGGTCACTGCTCTTCGCTCCCTTCGACTCTCCGGGTTCAGATGGAGGTGCTATGAATTCACTTCACCTTTTCTCTAGTCTGTACAATAGTTGTATATAAATAAGGTACACGTTTTATGGTTAATGAAGATGATGATGATGATGTTGCACTGCTGTTGTCTCCTTCTTCCCCTCCCTCCTTTCTTCTCATTCCTTCTTCCTATCTCCTTCCTCTGTGTTTTTTTTCTAAATAATTCAGGCACAAACCTTATATGAGCAAGAAGGCTCACTTGGATTCCCCTGCCTCGTCTTAATTACAACAACACTGTTTTGTGCTAATGACTAGAAATTATGCAGGCTCACAACCTATCAATCTGAATACTAGCACAAAAAATCCTGCAAGCTCAATATCTACCGATTTGAGCGCGCAGAAACTTTTGGTTCTGCTTTTTTTCTTCTGATTTTTCTTGTCTACTATTATAAAGGGGTTTCAGTTGTAATATTTAATGTACTGGTATGAAATTATGTGTAATTAGTTTGTCCTGATTAATGAAAATACCTACGGGCTTTAAATCAAAAAAAAGAAAAAAAAATGAGGGGTAGAGGGCTAGAAGCTAATTAGTTTATTAGTAATTTAATATCAAACTTGAAAGGTAGAAATATTACATATAAATTTGAAATCTAAAACTGAATTAGATTTATGAATTTTATATATGAATCTCTAACAAAATTACCGGTTTAATTAAATGAAAAATAAAAATATTAAAAAGTAGATAAAATGTCATGCAAACTAAATAATAAGTAAAATTATGGAATCAATAAACCAACTTTGTCCACATGAGCCTTACATTCATATCACCTAAGTCAACTCAATTTTTTTTAGCTTATATCCTAGCTATTTAGAAATGAGATAGGAGTAGGTCCGATGGGCATCGGACCTACATTTAGGTTCAATGAGCTCTAGGACCGTACGATTAGCATCAAGATCTATGCGCACGGAATTGATACATGCTTGCATGGATTTTGATAAGAGCACACGAATCTTGATGCAGATCGAATGGTCATCACACCCATCGAACCAAGGTAGGTCCGATGGGCATCGGACCTACTCTGATTCTGTTCATGACATCTCTCCAGTTGAGCCATTTCCGAAATAAATTAATACGTGGGCTCAACCTGCTATTAATTACTGTACACCAAATGGTCGAGGAAAAAGAAGTCCGGATCCTCCAAAGTAACTCAAATTTTGAGTTGAGATCCAGATGTCTGAATAGATATCTGATTCAATCCGACCTGAGATAAAATGTACGAGATTTTTTTAATATTCATGGTAAAGATGATATTAAGGACAAAATTATTTTCTTTAGTTGTAGGACGTGAATAGATTTAATTTTTTAACCATGTAAAATTATAATGTTGCCTATGAGAGTTTATTGTAATTACAGATTTTAATCTAAATAATCAGGATGTTGAATGTACATCTATTTCTAAAGAGATAGGAGTAGGTCCGATGGGCATCGGACCTAGAGTTAGGTTCAATTAGCTCTATCACCGTATGATTAACATCAAGATCTATGCGCACGGAAATTGATACAGTCTTACACGGATTTTGATGCAGAACACACGAATCTTGATGCAGATCGGATGGTCATCACACCCATCGAACCAAGGTAGGTCCGATGCCCATCGGACCTACTCCTATCTCGTCATGAACTTATGGATTAAAGATAACCATCCCCCAAGCATGCTGCCAAAGCGCCTCCTCATCTCCTTTCCTCTCGTCTGTGTTTCTCATGCTCCAGCATTGAATTGCACGGAAATAATATATTTTCTTCTTATTTATTCATTGAAGCCAGCTTCTCTCTAAAATTGTCGTTTATTTGGATTGCAATTAACAGAAAACATTCAAGGAATGGATGATGATCAGGATTACAAGTACACTGTAAGCCACTTAACCTGCTCGCTGCATGTTTATTTCCTTATTAATAGTAATTTGTTTCCAACTTTTTTTTTTTCTCAACAAATGAGCTTAATCTATTGGGAGATAAAATCGTCATCATGACATTTAATTCTCTTATAGATCTAATTAGGTTTGTACATGTTTGTATATTATTTGTTGCACAAGATATCTATTGGGATATTAAGACAGGTGGAGTTGGGGCGGTCGGATGGGCACATACCCATCGGACCAAATTCGTCTGATATCCGATCGGAGCCATCCGATCCACATTAAAATTCGTGTGAACTTGATCAGCGCTAAAGTTGTTCGCACAAATATTGATGCAGATTGGACGGCTCGAAGTCTGACCGGCCTGGCTTCCCTAATATGGGGGTCTCTGTATGTTGGATTTTGAAATAGTAGTCTGACATTTTTAAACTTTTTTTTTTTCTGAAAAGGTCCATTGAATAATTTCTTTGGTGATTGACTACCGTGTCAGTTTTAATCTCTCAAGTCTGAAATACATAATACATGCATGAAATTAATTTATTTTTTTTTTTTTTGACAATTTTTCAGGTTTCTAAAGTGAAATCAGAACAAAGCCCAAGAAGAGATCTACTCAGAAGTTATGGATCTGCCATCATGACTACAGGTGAGAGAACCTACAAGAAAATCGAAGATCAAGACGGGATGATCGGATGGCTAGCGAGAAAGTTTGCTTTTGTTGCATTCCCAATTTTTTGGTGGATAAGATTCCAATGGTTATCACAGCTCTCATTCATCGACAGGCGAATCCAGACCGTCGAATGGGTCACCTCTAAGATCATCCCTCAATCTCAACACATCTTTTCAAAGATCAACAACCTTGCTAGATTTGCGGATTCCCTTCCTGACAAGCTTGACAATGTCATAAATGCAATTGGTGATTTTGTCGGTGAGCTACCGGGGCTTTTGGTATTTGATTGGGCTGTAGAAGTTATGGAGGAGATAGTTAAAACCATGATGAGCTTCATACCTGATTTTGGTACCAGCTATGCTAAGAAATCACCAAATGATGACATGAGATTGGCATTTGAGAGGGATGAAAATCTGAAGACGACGAGAGATGAGATAAAGGAGGGGATTAAGATTGCAGAGGAGGGATTAAAGGAGGGAGGTGAAATTTTAGAGAGAATAGATGCAGTTGAGAGTGATAGAACAAAAGATGACAGTTTTGCTTCTGAATAGAAAAACAAAAAAGAGTACATATGCTAAGTTATGGTAAAATTAGCTTCTACAAGTAGCAATACATATGCTGTGTATTTGTTTGTTTTTTCTTTACCTGGTGCGGATTTGTTGACAGGTTTTGTGTGTAATGAGATTTAGTATGAGTAGAGTTGGAGTTACACTTGCAATTGGATATTTAAGAGAGATGTATGAAGTATGAACCAATGTTTTGTTTAACAAGTAAACATTTTTTTTAAGCTGGTCTAGGTTTTTCTGTACCAGCTTCTTCTACCTGTACCGCAGTAGAAGCACCTAAAGGAGAATTTGGTGTCTTTCTTGTCAGTAATGGAAGCAATCGTCCTTACCGATGGAAAATAAGATATACTTTAAACAATTTCTTCCTTTCAACCTACCTTGTGCCAGTAAAGATCAAATGCAACATTAAATGATCTTGCAGGAAAAATAAAAGCGTCAGCATAATCGATTATAGTTTTATTTCCTTGATGATTAGAGAATGCAACAAAATAAATTGAATTTACAGTGTTAAAGCATGCTTAGCATCACCCAAGTCAGAAGTCTGCAACAGAAATGATTAAAACAATTTTAATTTGTTGATTTGTTTGATTGATTTTAGAAAGAAGACAGCAAGCTTATTTGTGCTTTGACTGGATATTCCCAAATTGTACTGAATGGAAATACTCAGTTATTAATTCATTAACAAGATGGCTGAAATTGAAATTGTACTGAATTAATGAGCAAAACCTCCTTAAATCTCCATTGATTAGTCATAAGTCTCAAGACGCCTGGTTTTAGTGAGCAGATCATGATTTAAAACTGAAAATCATCAAACTGACTCAAAATAGAGAGAGAATGACAGAAATGAGCAACTCACCGAGATAGACGCACTACAAGAAATCTAGCTTTAGTGGTATTAAAAAAACACTGTTAAAAGTCTTGGCATATAAAAAAAATTATATTTTCCCGGCACTTCTGAAATGCCGCCAAAAGTCACAAAAATATATATAAAAAAAAAAAAGATTTTCCCAACAAATGCCCTTAGGCTTCCATTTCACATATCAAACCAGTACATTGTTTAATTACATCAAGCACTTGTTGAATAAAGGGAAAGTAAAACCAATTGGGACTGTACCAGTGCGCTTGCCAGTCTGCAGTATTCGAACCTGTTGGATCCGATAGGGACTGTACCAGTTGTACCGAATCTGTGTGAAAGGTGCAGGACTGCAGCTCTCTACTCCTTGCACCCTTGACTTCAACAGCGCCACTGCCTCAGAGTGAAAAGGGGAATACAGTAACTCAGTGTGGATCTCATACTGTATCAGTTGATCACCCCTAAATAGAATGTATCCCGCCCCTCCCTTATTGGGTTCTGAAAATGACCCGTCAACCCAACAGTGATTATCTCCTTGATCTTGTACTGTACCAGACAGGGTGATGATCCCCTTAAATTGAGTCAGATGCTATTGTGTACAGTGCCGATCCGCCAAGGCTGAAACCATCGCATTTTGTACTATGGTACCAACCAGTACAGAAGCATACAAATCGAATTAAAGAGGAATAAGATAAAAGGAAGAAAAAGGAATACCCATACAACAGTGCTATTCCAAGAGTTATATCCATTATACGTTTCATCATAACTTCAGAAGAAAACAAAACGAATAACAAAACAAATGAAGAATAGAACTCAATTGGGACCAAAACTTTTGGATTTCTTCATGCCTCCTATGGTATTAGTACACTAAAAAGAAGTATTTGTACATTTATACTGTTTAACCATACCTTCCATAGGAGTCTATGTCAAGGATTGTAGTTTTGGCTCATTGGCTCATTGGCTGTACCTGAATTTATTTGTACCACAATGTTACCACTCCATTTTTCTTTGGCTTTTAGCCTTCCACTTCCCTACTTTGACTTCTTTTTTGCTTCTTTCAACCGGAAATAAATAACTAAAAAGAAGCACAAAAATTTCAACTTAGGTCGACACATTCTGTTACCTGTTTGCATCTGCACTGCTATTGAAGATAATCTTTTGCTCTTCAGTACATTATCTTATCCGAAGTCCTAAATACACGGAAAACTTGCTCTAAGTGCAAAGTTTTTTAAATGGAATACATACGTAATGAAATATGTCACACGACTAAATTTTTATATACAAATTTTCA
The DNA here is from genome assembly GCA_025461125.1 of Carex kokanica. Lineage (NCBI taxonomy): Eukaryota > Viridiplantae > Streptophyta > Magnoliopsida > Poales > Cyperaceae > Carex > Carex kokanica. Next base: position 371,280 of record JAJGRX010000955.1, on the reverse strand, counting down.
TATTTAGTTTTTATCAAGATTTTAAAGAGACACATGCATACAGAACATGCTACTAAACTGGTATGGATGCACACACCATATTACCAAAAGTCCTGTCGCTCTCTATCTTTTTGTACTCCCTCTCTGAGCAGACCAAAAATCACTTACATAACACCAACAAAGCTAAATGTACAGAAAAAAATAAGCAAAATAAATGGAATTTACAGTGTTATAAAGCATGCTTAGCATCTCCCAAGTCAAAAGTCTGCAACAGAAATAATTAAAACGAGTTTAATTTGTTGATTTGTTTGATTGATCATATGGAAATTGGACCGCTCAACACAGAGTTGATTTTAGAAAGAAGACAGCAAGCTTATTTGTGCCTTGACTGGATATTCCCAAATTTATACAGATTTTGTCTTAAATAGCAGATAAACAAGATGATACCAATGACTCCAAATTAACATGCTGTGGCACTAGCCGTTAATGAACCAAAATACAGATTGGGATATTTGAATTTGATATCTTCATATAATAAGATAAGATTTTGGAATTGGAAGGAATTTGGCTAGAAACAGTGCAAAAAGTAATCAATCAGCAGAAATTGCCAACTTATGACTAGATCTGAATGGAAATACTCAGCTAATAATTCATTAACAAGATGGATGAAATTGAAATTGTACTGAATTAATGAGCAAAACCTTCTTAAATGTTAAATCTCCATTGATTAGTCATAAGTCTCAAGACGCCTGGTTTTAGTGAGCAGATCATGATTTAAACTCTAAAATCATCAAAATAAAGAGAGAATGGAAGAAATGAGTAACTCACCGAGATAGACGGAGAGGAGTCGGGCGTACAAAGAGGAGGCAACTCGAAGAGGAAAGAGGGTACCTCTTATAGACTACACCAACGTCAAAATAGATGAGACCAGAACTGGGCACATCGACTTTGATCTCAAGCACGGGAAACCAGAGAAACAACTCCTGACCAGAGATGCCCGATAAATATGTGATCTCGATGTCAGACGTAACCAGAAAACTCAATCGAACGAAGAACAAACTGGAATTTCTATAAATTTTGATAAGTGGATACAGTGGTTTAATTGGCGAAGCCAATTGAAAGAGAAAAATATAGTTCTACTCAAAGTTGCATAAAAATGGAAGATACAGATAGCTGCTGCTATATATAGAGACGATGCGATTGGTGAAGGAAGCGGGTCAATTCATCAACCCGTTTGCTCTATTGATTCTTCGTGTGACATCTCAGCCTCCATCGACTCCGGTTTCCCCCTTCCTTTGAAGAATTCTCCATTTCTGATGTTGTGGACCCCTTATCGCAGTGAGTATAAGAATTAATGAGCACGGTCAGATTCATAGGAGCGGACCCCACCTGCAGCGATCCTTTCTTTAGATTGTCTCTGCCCAAGGACGTGACCGTTGTGCACCGGACTCTTTCTCCTTCGCCTCCAATTTTGACTTAGTCAAAATTGGCTGTTTCTTTTCTCCAATCGCGATTTGGGATCGCGCCAATCTCGCCGTATGATAGTGTACCGGTGTTGAAAACACACTTGGCAGCTGAAGATTTGGAAATCAAACGCTAGGATCCATATCAATTCAAAGAAGGAAAGAAGATATGAAGAAAGGAAGATGAATATATTGGAAAACTAAATTCGGTTCAAGTTTTATTGTCGGGGAGTGTTATTCTAAGAGCATCAATTGAGTTTTTGAGTGCTGAGAGAAAACTTTCTCCATTAATTCCAGTTTTACCCTTAGTTTAATTAAGAAAGTCTTAATTAAGAAATGAAACAAACTTTTACTCTCTTTCTGACTTAATTAAGAATAAAAAAGTTAACAAAAATAATGGGCCTTGCAGGAGAAAAACCTAACTTCGTATTAAGTAATATTTACTTTCATATTTTGTATAGAAATTGACAACAAATACTTGTATATATATCTAAAAGTCTCACGAGCCGGAATGACGTCGCTAGACTTGCCACAGTCGTCTCATCATCTTCTGTGTTTTGATCTGATAATTTTTATCTCTCTTCATCTCTCTATCTCTATCGCTGAAAACCAAAGATTCAGGAGAAAGTTTGATTTTTTTCACAAAAAAATTAAAAATAAATATAAATTTTACCCAATTCTCAGCACTAAAAAAAAGAACTTCAATTCATTTGCCGTATTTGAGTTGTGGGAGGAAGAACGCTAAGGTAGGCATATCGAATTGTGGAATAAAGGAGGCGTATATATATAATTTAATTTCTTTACTTAAGAGTACAAGTTAAAATTGTCACACCCCAAACCGGGATTTCCGGATTAAGGTATGATCAGTCCCCGCCTCGTGATTAATTATCCTTAATCACGCAAGGCTAATCAAATACAAATAAATAACAACAGCGGAAGCATGAATAAAATCCAGAAAAGCACAAGTCATACATCCATAAATAAACATAAACATAAATATATCAATCCATACAAACCACCGTATCACAACACATAATCTAAAGAAAAGGGGTACATGAACTACAATCTCGAGATACAAACAAAAGTCTCGAGACTCAAAAACCCTAACAAAAGTCCTATAATACTACATCAAGCGGCGTGGCCATCGGGAACAGCTCCTGGCATCTCCTGCTGCGGAACGCCAGACTCTGTACCTAAAATCCCACATCAAAAGGTGGGTGAGCAAACAATTGCCCAGTATGTGACCTAGAATTACCCCTTCAGAGATCCTCTTTCGGTCAAAGCACTTTTAATATTAAATCAACGTAAGTTTAATATCGCAACTTTTAAATGCACATGATTTAATATAGTAATCCTAATTTAATAACTATCAAAAGGAAAATACATATAATAGATGATATGATGCGATTATCCTGTCATGCCAACATGCAAAAATTCCCGAAATAAAATATCAAAGAGAGTATTATTATAAACATCAAAGCGGAGTCCAGTACAAGAGTACTGTGTGTAGAATTTAATATGTAATAGTACGGATAGAATGTAAACACCCCGTGCTGTGCCAATCGGACCAACGGTCCTATAAGATATCAGCTCAAGGACTGTGGGCAGGGAGCTAATGATACACGATGCCTAGTGACATTGAGCATTAACTCTCCTGTACGTATAGCCCACTCGCCGATGAGTATATCTAAATTCTGAGTATCATCTCGCCTACAACGATCCATCAACCAAACATATAAAATAGGAGAAAACATACATGCAAGTCGTAAGAATGTGTTAATCCGTCTCCTCATGAGCAGACGACGGAACTCTACCGCCCGGCCAGACCAATAGGAAAATAAAGAGCTCGAGATCGGCTCATGTACAGAAAAGTAAATATAAGCGCCACCGCGACCGCGGAAGCCGTTCTAGGCATGTAGCTCCTAATGTAGGGGAGGGATCACATCCCGAATCGTATCGTGCCTCAGGGCTCGAGATCGGCCCGCACGTAATGGTAAAATGAATCGAAAAGAATATAATCGAAGTTTATGCATATAATATATATATCCTAAAAGACCATCTAAGGGATCAAGTGATCCATTAGCTCAATGGCTGCGGACCCGACTCGTTCCATCCCAACAAGCCGGAGCGCAGTCACTCGGTCTTCTTCTCAGCTCTCACCAATGCATATGATCGTTTATAAAATAATAATATTGTCCTCTACGAGAAGAGGACAAGTAATATCCTAAGTAACTATAATAATATCTATACCCTAAAATTAAGTTACACTACTCCTAATAAAACAGTAAATTCTCGAATTGAAAAGGGTTATGCAATTTCTAATTACAATTCGAAAAGATAAACATGCTCTAATGCATCTAATAATTTAAAGTGCGAATGTCAGGTCAAGTGGTCGACTGGTAAGAGTACGCCACGAAAAAGATAATTCAGATATCCCACACCTGTAAGGCTAGCTGAAGGCGCGTGCTCTAATCGTCTCCGCGATCCGCATGCTCCGCGTGTGCTCCGGTATAACCGTCAGCGGGATCGGTCCACGGATCAGGATCAAGATAGGTCTGATGACCTGAAATTCGTACGTGATTCCATTAGTCTAAACCAATTATCGTAACCCTTAATCCCCTTGTGTTATTACTTTTACTCACGCGTTCGAACCTAATTGGTCACTTACGGTGTACAATACTCAATCGGTTCGGTCGGCTCGGTCGGTCCGACATCGGTTCCGATTGAGCGTAAATATTTACGGCTAACTTAGTTTAATTTTAATCTAACATAATTATTTTATTTATAAACTTTTAATTTGAAAATAAACTGTTTGATTAAATTTTTAAAGTATATATATAAAACCCTATTTACTTATAATATAAAACACATAATAATTTATTACGTTAAATATTGCGATTATTAATCGCGTTTAGATGCTCATAATGTAAAATTATATATCTTACTTTAATTACTCTAATAGGTCAATTTAATTTATTTCTAAGTACTTATATAAAATCAAATGCGTCACTAGTAAAAGTTTATAGAAATCAGAATGATACAAAAACCATTAATATGTTGCTAATTAATTTGTCCTTAATAAATTAACACTATAATTTATATTCCTTGTAATTTTTAGAAATACTTATAATATTATTGTTAATTTTATTACTAACTAAAGTAAATAAGTAGCTACTTAACTAAATTAAATCTAATTTAATTTAATCAAATTTAAATGTGTTTATCATAATTAACTATTGTTGGGACTTTTAATTTTGATATAATATATTTAGCATTAACAAGTAGATATAATATTATTTTAAATAGTGCATTCCATAATTAATATATAACTGATTTGGCATGTCAATTTTATATGAATATGATACAAGTAATCATGTTTTATTTATCTATACCATATTTTATCAATTTTATTTAAATAACATAATTTAAGCTAAATATCATTCATATGGTTTAACATTAAATTAGATTGTGTTATCAAAAATATTGAGCTACTTCATTTGTTTATACACATATTCTTGGGTATCTATTATGTGCATGTATATAATTTGATTGTATTTTTCATCAGGGTCACCTTTTAAATATTTGTTTAAAAGGGTTCGGACCAAGCCTACTAAAAAGGAGACTTCAAGTCCCTATTTAAAAGTTTCTTTCCAATAAAATTTTACTTACAACTAACGTCAAAAATCAGATTTGCAAACTTAATCTCTATATTTATAGCTTTGTACCCTTTCGGCACAAAACAGAATCCAAATCTATTTTTAAATAAATTCCAAAAAAAATGTGTTTTGGGCTTGCACAGCCCAGTCATAATAGGAAAGGCCCAATCCACATAGTTATATTAAAGGTCCAATCCAAAATAAACTTTGCTTAATAAATTCCATTTTCAGCCCAATCAAAGACAAGGCCGAACCCAATTTAGTTTATAATTTTCATTTAACATCCTAAATAAAATCGGTCTACATAACACAGTTGCGTAGAGGCCCCTCGGATTAGGAAAAATACCAAAGGGCATAAAATTTACACAAGGACCCCACAAAATTATTATATTTACGTTTTGGTCTATGTCTTAGCAAATTCACCATGACCATGGCTGATTGGCTTCTCTGAAACGTCCTATACACAGATAAAGAACAGGGGAGCCAAATGACCATACATTTAAGCAATTAGACAATTTCTAAACGATAAATCAGATATGAACCGGAGTAAGAACAAATCAACAAGTAATTTACACATCAAGCTCATTTCAACAATTCAAATTTTCACAAGTTCAAGAGTCACGAAGGACTTAGATCGCATATACAAAATGCGCAAATGACTACCATCAACGAGCAAATACACAAACACAAATCAGAGGGGCTCAACCCACATGCCATCACAAGGCATAAAGAAAGGAAATCAGAGATTTGCAATGTTACCAGGAAATGCTAAGGGTATCCCTTGACGCGCGACAGGTACCGCAGCAAAGGGGGTCGGGCCTTGCTTGCCGCTGTCCCTCCGACTTTGCTTCTCCGAGTTTTTGACGAGAGGCGGTTCGTACCGAGGTTGTAGACGGTTGTTGCCTTCTCCACCTTGCTTCTAACCGACCTCGAGGTCCGCGAGCGTACGGCCAAGTCACATAAATGATTTGATAACTCCAATCGGTTTGTATCACCACCAAGTAATAACGACAACAAGGTATAGAGTAAAAAGGGAAAGCCCCAAATTGGATCTGACGGGTGAGAAAATGGTAAGAGTGAATAAGAGGTTTTGCAAGAGAATGGAGGAAGAGAGTGACAGCGAGAGAGGGAAGTGAGAAGAGAGTGAGTGGAGAGAGGGCGCGGGTACGGCTTCGTGGCTTTGTACTCTTCTCGTGCGCGAAGTCGCAGCGAGCGCGTGGGTGGAAGTTAAGGCGAGTGTACGGATTTGACTTGTGGGAGTGGAGGGATGAGATGACGGGACAGGGAGGTACGGCTAGGGCTGCGAAGTCATCACCATCTCGTGGGAGAGAGAAACGAGAGGGGGGAGAGGCGCTTCCTTCTCCAGGAAGGAAAGAAAAGAGGGATCGGGGAAGTGGGGTTCTCTATAGGCGAAAGAGGAAGTAGAGGGGATGAGGGGTGGGAGCTCACGGACAGGGAGAGAAAGGGGGGTAAAAGGGAAAGGAAGAGGGAGTGAGGGAATGGCTTTGAGATTCGTATCGGATATATTTGAACGGTTGAGATTTTCATCCACTTCTAAAGTATTTAAATTTTGATGTCTAATAGAATGAGAACATATTAAATTAACTAAGATTCAACGAGAATTTTATGTCTAAAATTCGTAAGAATATTTGTTGTTATTATTTTATAATTTAATTTAATTTAATATCTCATTTCTATACATGTTACGGAAATTTGTGTTCCCAATCACGTAAGATTTTCAAATCCACGACATTCATTAACTTTAATCTAATGTCACAACTTAACGTTTTTTTAATTTAATAATACAAATCTTTATGTTGATTTAATAATATCTTCAAAGTTTGAGGTATTATAACCAATTGGTTGTCATGTTTGTTATCTTTAACTTTAAGTTTTAAATTTTTAACTAGTTCAGGGTTCATTATCAGTAATTTGTTTCAAATTTACTATTAATCATTGTTTAAAGTTAATTACCAATAATTAAAATTACGGGTTATCACAAAAATTTCCAACAGGAGATACGCATTTCACTATTTCTTGTTATGATCAATTAGGAAAATAGAAGGTATGGAAATAGCTAGGGCCCACTTCATTCTTAATTAAGTCGGAAAGAATGTGTAAGGGAAAAATTGGAATTAAAAACCTCAGCGCTCAAAAACTCAATTGGTGCTCTTAATATAGCACACCCCTTTATTGTCTCTTGTAGCTAATTTTGATTGGCCATTACATTAATTCAATGTCAAAAATACGTTTCTTCATAAAGACTTAGAAGAAGAAATCTATATGGACCTACCTCCCGGTTACGAACATATTGAATCAGCAAACAAGGTGTGCAAGCTGGAGAAGGCATTGTATGGCTTGAAACAATCGCCAAAAGCATGGTTTGGAAGATTCTGCAAGGCCAATGAAAACTTTGGGTATAATCAAGGAGATTCCGATCACACCATGTTCTTGTAAAGAAGTGAAAGTAAAATTGTAATTCTTTGGGTATCATCTACGTTGATGACATGATTATTACAGGTGATAATAGAGCTGAGATTGAAAGGCTTGAAACCAAACTCTCGAAGGAATTTGAAATGAAAAATTTGAGAGGTTTAAAATATTTTCTTGGAATTGAAGTGTCACGAACTAGAAAAGATATATTTCTCTCTCAAAGAAAGTATGTTCACCTCTTGGCTGAAATGGGATGATAAATTGTAAACCAGTTAGTACTCTAATGGATCAAAATATGAAATTTGAAATATGTCTTGAACAATGCTCCACAAACAAAAAAAGATACCAGAGGTTAGTCGGTAAATTAATATACTTGTCGCACACTCGACCAGACATAGTGTATACAATAAGGGTAGTGAGTCAATTTATACACAACTAGAGTGAATATCACTTGGGGCTTTCATATGAATATTACGATATCTCAAAGGGACACCCGGTAAAAGAATCAAGTTTGAAAAGAATAAACATATTAATATCGAAAGGTATACAGATGCAGATTGGGTAAGAAACATCATGGATAGAAAGTCAATTTCTAGTTACTTTACATTTGTTGGAGATAACTTGGTAACACGGAGAAATAAAAAACAGAATGTGGTAGCCTTATCCAGTGCTGAAACTGAATTCAGGGGATGGTGAAAGAAATTTGTGAGCTACTATGGTTAATAAAAATGATCACTGAGTTAGGAGTGGAATACGAAGATGAGATGAAACTGTATTGTGATAACAAGACTGCTATTGACATCTCACACAATCCTGTACAACACGACAGGACGAAGCACACAGAGGTAGATCGACACTTTATTAAAGAAAAGCTTGACTCTATAATTATATCTCTACCGTTTGTTAGATCTACAAAACAGGTGGCGGATATCTTAACTAAAACAGTGGCAAACCTTTCGAAGAGATACTAGAAAAAATTAGAATGGTGGATATTTACTTGCCTTCGTGAGGGGGAGTGTTGAAAACACACTTGGCAACTGAAGATTTGGAAATCAAACAAGATATGCTAGGATCCATATCAATTCAAAGAAGGAAAGAAGATATGAAAAAAGGAAGATGAATATGCGCAGCATATATATTCTTTCATATATAAATAATATATAGTTGATTTTCTTCTAATGTTAGATTGAGTATTATATGTTTAACATATGTAATTGATTTACTAGAATATCTAGCTGAGTTGATAAATAGGAAGAGCAACACTGTGTAATGCAATTTGAGACGGAAAGAAATAAAAATTTCGGAGAAAAAGGAGATTCTTAGGAGTCTTGTGTTTGAGTTTTCTCTATTATTTTTGTCAACCTGAGATTGTGTTAGTTGACCCATAAAAAAAAAGGGGAGGAAAAAGAAAAGAAGATGAAAATAAAAACGGGTGAAATGGAGGCATCCATTAGCACACAAAATGGAGGAAGGGAAGGGAGTATGGTTTGAAAAGAAAAGGGTTCGGTTGGGTTCAAAACAAAAGAAGGAATTCAGCGACTCTGTATCGTCTGCATTAACGTACACATAATTTGAGTTAATGTATCTTGGCTGTCCATCAAAATCTGGCTAATCCGGTCAGAGGTGAATGCACGGAGTCCTTTAATTATTGTGTCAATACGAATCAGATGGTATGTATTCATTCTGCATTAACTCAAATTTTGAGTTAATACAGACGATATGAATTCAGAATTCGGCTGAAAAAGAAAGATTCAGTTGGGCCAAAAGAAGTTTTCGGGCATCAAAATTCATGCATACAACTTCAATATTCATGCAATTAATTTCATCGAATGCAAGTGATTTGAAATTAAACTAATGAAATTTAAATATGACACACCTATAGTAAAAATAGTTGGCCAAATTCATGTAGCAATTTTGAGGGATTTAAAGGGAAATAAATTTGGTTGAAACATATATAATCAAGGAAGAGTGAGTCTATGATACTATGCATAACACGATTTGGTCCGTAATACAGATCAATATTTTCGTTTTTAAAATCCTAACAGTCGATCCGACCGTTCAACATGATTTTCATATGAATATGTACTTGCAGATCGAATTTTATATTTTTTACTATTTTTTTACTATTTTTTAAGATAGATAAAAAATCACTGTTTTTGGATGGTCCAGAATTTTCAGATCAAGTGATTCTCTACCTATCTTAAAAATTAGTAAAAAAATTCCAAAAAATATAAAATTCAATCTGCAACTATATATTCATAACCGGATCATGTTGAACGGTTCGAATTGACCGTTAGAATTTTGAGAATGACAATTTAATCCGTATTACGATCCAACCCATGATATGCATAGTACCATATACTCACTCATCAAGGAATGCAATTATATGTGTACCCAACTATTCCCTTCTCATCCCTCGTGCATGTTTGTTTACTCTTATTTTTGGACAGACTCAACACTCTTGAGAGCTCTTTATTCTTTTTCCTACATGGTTTCCTAAACCAAAACCTGTAAAACAATTAATAAAGATACAAATATTAACAAATCAAAACGAAGCAATTCTTTCAAAACTGTTCTCTTGACAGTACCGCAGCTCTAAGGAAACCTGTCTCTCCATCTGAATATGCTTGTAAAAGTTTGTGATGAAGATCTCAGCCCTCTTATCAATGTCATCATCACTCGACGAAGCATTACTACTTGTCCTTGTAACTTGTGATGCATTACTGGTGGTTCTTGACACACCGGTAGAATTCGAAACCCATTCATATGAATCAACTGGTGTGGAGGTTGAATTGTTGGTGCAGTCGAGTAGACTAGGTTGTGAGTTGAAGCTTACTCGACGTGTTGTAAAGGAACCTCTAAGAGGAGACACAACCCATCTGGTTGCATTGAAAGATAGGAGAAATTTTATCTTTTGGATAGCTCTCTTGAGCTTGTTGAGGAGGGAGATATCTGTTGTAGCCGCCAGCATAGGTGATGTGTTCATGGTATGTAGATCTCTGGTATAAAGTAGGTAGTTATATATAGGTGTTGTGTAGAAGTGATATAGACTAGTTCAAGGAATAATTAGATTACAAAGAAGAGGAAAGAGACGTGCCAACGAATAATTCTACTGTTACAAGTTTTGCTACAACTAGTTCAAACAGAGACTCAGTCTACTAGTTTTTATTATTAAATCTTGGGCTGTTTGGTTTCACCCAAAAAGGCTCCTAACATGTATCATTATGTTAGTTTAATAGGGCCTCTATATATTGATTTCTCTGTGCAAAAGCAATAGGCAAATATTTTAGTTGTGATTAGTAATGGGCAAATTTGATTGATCAAACTATGTAATTAAAGATATTATAGATTTTAGCATTTTGATCTCTGGTCAGAGAATCTCCATTTCATTTGAAAATTAATTGAAATATTTACTGACATGGAAACTGCAATTTAAAAACAGCTAGCTCTTGGTTACAATATATACTATAGTGAATTTAAAGCAATCTATCTGTACAAAACAAATTACCAAATATAAATAGGGAAAAGAAGAACGAAAAGAAAATACACACAGTATAAGAAAAATATATATAACATTTGTGTTATATGTTTCATTTGCTTGTGGCTACTAGCTAATGTTATTTATTTTTGGCTTAAATAATTATTCACGCGAAAAAAGATATTTCAAGAAAGAATATATAATAGGTTGATTGTCACTGAATAGACAACATACAAATATAAAAATGATTATATCTAAATATTTAAAATTTGACTCTTCATTGAGTCATCAGCTAAGAACCTGGGGCTAAAATTTGTGGTTGTCAATAGAAACCTTTAATTAGCATGTGCAATATCCAAGAAATGTCAAGGTGGATATATAGCTGTTAGCCTGTTACAGGCAAGAGCAAACTTAGTGGCCAAGTTTATGTTTTTTTCCTGTAACCGTAAAGTCTGACTGAAAAAAACCTGGTTGACTGAGACTGGATTCACTGTTATGAGTGTAGAGATAAAATATATAATAAAATGTGAGAAAAATTTAAGAATAAAAACCTAATTTTATAATTATTTCAAATATTAAGTATATATTAATTATTTTAAAAAAAAGCATAGAAATGAAGTATATTTGGGGAAACATTTAAGGCGAGGTATATTTTTATAATTATTTTCCGAAAAAATACAGGAATAGAAACATGTTTTTGTTATATTTTTAAGTCAGGTGGCAAGTGATCTTCTCTCTATGATAGAAAATACCAATTGCCTATAATTTATGAAATAAATATTCAATAATTTTTATTTATTTATTTCATCTATTTAAGTTTTGCAGCTGCCGGGTTACTTTAGCTCATTAAAAATATGTTCTCGCCACAGAGGATCCGTCCTCATAACTAGTAATTAAGTTTGTCATGGATGTGCCTTTTTTTTTTTATGATAATTTTAGAATTTATTTTATAAACCATAATTAAAAAAAATATTTTTACGAAACCAACATGATTACTTTTTCTTACACAAACCATATGAACTGAAATGTCATTTCGGTCCGTTGTTTTTTTTATTCCTCACTGAAATGACATTTCGGTCCGGTCCTCTTTTTAGATTTTCTGTGGCGACTCATATGAAAACTTGTGAAACTAGTACCACGGAAAATCCAAAAAGAGGACCGGACCGAAATGTCATTTCGGTCCGGGATAAAAAAAAAATAACAGACCGAATTGGCATTTCGGTTCTATAGTTTTTGTAAAAAAAAAGTAATCACGTTGGTTTCGTAAAAAAAAAAAATTAATTATGGTTTATAAAAATAATTCATAATTTTATGTTTTTATTAGCCAAGTCAACTTTCTGCGTCGCTATATAAATGCAGTGAATGCGTATATGATTACGCGTCACGCGGTAAAAAGTGCGAAAAAAATAATTGACGCCTAGAAACTTTGAAATTAGTTATCACTCAACACCTTATTTTATTTTTCTTAATAAAGTCTTAATTTCAAAGTTGAATAAGTAATACTTGCGGTTCTTCATGATCATCAATACATCTTTAATGAAAATTATATTAGATATTTTGCTTTGCTACTTGAAATTTTTTAAATATCCGCTAATTTTTTTTTTCCTTTTTTTTGAGATAATTAATTCACATCAATACATGTTTAAAAAATGATCATCAATGAAATGTTTATGCTCTCATCTATAGCGTGAGAATAGCAGTATTATTACATGTTTAAAATCTGACTGTAGCAACTTCAAAAAAAAAAAAAATATTCAGACTGAAGAATTTCTTAAAAATATTTAAAATTGAAAGACTTGATTCTCATTTTTATTTAATTAAAATGGCAATCAAAATAGTGCTCCACTTTGATACATATCGTGTTAATTTAACACTATTTCTAAGCTATATCATGTTCATGTTAACTTTAATTGATGGATACAAAATTATCATTATTAAAATATGAGTAGGGTTAAAATGTCCCATTGGATTTTTTTGTCCCCATCATACCCTAACATCATTATCTTTATTTTCAAAGTCTAAATAATCGATCCCAACCGTTCAACATGATTTTCATATTCAAATGTGCTTGGGTAACAAATTTTATAATTTTAAAACTTTTTTAATAATTGTTTAGAGAGGTACAAAATCACTCTTTTTGAATGGTCCAGAATATCCTAAAAACAGTGATTTTGTACCTATCTTAAAAAATAGCGAAAAAGTTTCAAAAAATATAAAATTTGGTATCCAAGCACATTTTAATATGAAGATCATATTGAGCAGTTCGGATCGATTATTTAAACTCTGAAAATAAAGATAACAATATCGGAGCATGATGAGACACAAAACCAATAAAACATTTTAACCCTATTCTTACAATATATATAGGCGCCCGTTTTGGATCGGATCAGATACTTATCCAAATCCAATACCCAACTCGTTAAAGTTAACTAAAACTGTTTCCAGCCTGGTACAAGCAAGAAACTAATTGACCACATCTAATTTATATCCGAAACTTTTTTATTTTGATTTATTTATTTTGTACTAAACCAAGAGGTAGTGTACTCGGTCAACAATACTTGTTTTCATTTTATTGTGCAAGGGTTCTGATTTCACTGTTGACAATTTTTTCTTTATTGTTTCACTTCCAAATTATCATTCCATTATAAATATAAAGTAAAAATTACAGCTCATAACCGAAGCAGGTGGGATCTTAAGTTCAATGTACCAATTTCAAATCGAATAATATAAACGAATAATCCATCTGATAGTTCCTAGACTGGTTGTGTTGGATTGATTAGTTGTCCGATTGTGATACATCACGGATGATTTCGTTATCTCGAAATCAATCTTTTTATTGTGAGGAATCAGATCAGCATCAATCCTATTTGATGATTTTGATCTAAGCTCTGTTGATTTGAACTTGCGCATATGGCTTTCAACTGTAGATTGTTGACTCAATAATAATGGAATTTGAGTTTTCTAAGCTTGAATTAATTACTTAATTATCTGCACATGACAAGGATTGTAGAATTAAAACGGAGATTTTACAAAATAGTGGTTGATTCCCTTTCGTCAAATTTTAAACATTTTTTCTTATTGAAGAAAATGGAGAATTTCATAACAAAAATGAATAAAATTACTGGTATGAAAGAGCATAACTAATAAACTAAGTCAATTACATATTCCATCCGACGTAAAGAGACCCAAAGTAGGGGTGAAAACGGAGCGAATACGGAGCGGATAGTGGTAAAGCCATATCCATATCTCTTTTTAATTTTTCGGATACGGATACGGATCGGATATTTATTAAAATAATATTAAAAAATACCAAAGTTCATAATATTTATCTAATTTTAATGGTGAATAACAATATTTTTTCATAATATATATTAAAATATATGATATATATATCTACTATTCGGATACGGATAATTGAAACGTAAAACCATATCAGTATCCATATCCACACGGATATTCAGATATCGGATATCCACATCTAATTTTTCGAATACAGATCGGATATTATCCATACCGTTTTCACCCTAACCCAAAGCCATCCTTATTTAATTTAATTATTTTTATTTAAAATCTTCCTATTTTTTCAGGCCCATTGAAAGAGAATATAAAGACCCAAAATATTAGGCCCAGATTGTCAATTAAACAAGAATGAGGCTATGGTGCTATGCATAGCACGGATGGCTAGTGTACTACGGCTCAATATGGTACTTTTTAAAATCCTAACGGTCGATCCGACCGTTCAATGTGATATCCATATGAATATGTACTTGCAAACTAAATTTCATATTTTTTCGAATTTTTTTACTATTTTTTCAGATAGGTAGAAAAATCAGTGTTTTTTGAAAATTCTGGGCCATCAAAATTCTACCTATCTGAAAAAATAGTAAAAAAATTCGAAAAAATATAAAATTTAGTTTGCAAGTACAAATTCATATGGTTATCACATTGAACGGTCGGATCGACCGTTAAGATTTTAAAAAGTACCATATTGAGCCGTAGTACACTAGCCATCCGTGCTATGCATAGCACCATAGCCTCACTCATTAAACAAACTGTAAAACTCACGTGATGCATCCAAAATATGTTGTATCCGATGTTGACCTTAATAAGAAATATCATTGGTTGACCTTTCTACTCTGTTCAACTGTGTCAAACTAATAACAGCCTTATTTTAACTTTTGCAAATACACCTTATAAAAGGCGTATATTGCCCATATGCCCCATAACAACTGTACCGGTACATAGGTTCACCTGGGAATTTATTTTGGTGGTTTTTCTTTGCAAGAGGTCTTTCACAATACATTTCCAATTGGGGGTGTTTTGGTACAGAGACTGATACAGTTAATAGGGACGGATTCAGAATTTTCATTAGGAGAGTGCAAAAAAATAGTGAATCGGATTTAAATAGTTAATTAGGTTCAAACTCATTAGTTAAACGGGTACTACATAAAAAACAATGCTAAAGTTTCTAATTTTCAATGCTCTAATTTCTAATTCTAATTATTAATCAAAATTCAAGAAATTTATTATAATTTTTACTCTAAATTTAACATTAATTATAAATTAAAATTCTAGACGGTGGTAAATAAAATTCCGGAGGCAAAGTCAGTCCAGACGTTTAAATTTCTATAAATTTCAAAATCCAAAGGAGAGGTGGGGGCATACTGCACTGATAAATTTGTGGTATGCATGAACAGGAACGAACTCATTTTTTGTTACATGTGAGTTTGCTACAAGTGTGTATACATTTATATACATGTGAGTTTGTCAACCAGACCTGACCCCATTAAAATTTTTAAATTTATTAAATATATTTTCTCTGGACGAGCGAAATCACTACCCATCAGAAAAATTAGAACAAAATTACTGGTGTCAGGTTAAAAATCTTTAACCCGTACCCGCGGTCCATATTATGGATGGCTAATTATTCCCTTTTGGAGTTCTCATAAATTACTTTGTCAATATTTTCTGGTGCAGTTCCAACATTGTGCCTTGAGGTGCTATCGGGTTGGGTCTGGTTCGGATATTATTATATTTGGACCTGTAACTCTAAAAGTATTTGAGTTCGAATTTCAATCTATATATTTATTTGTTTTATGCGCTCGATACCAGTATCCCTTTAAAGCAAGCAATACACGAGTGGCCGGAGGCCATACACACACTTTTCAAACCCAACCTTTCTTCTCAGGCACAACAGGAATTGCATCAAGTGGGAGTCATAATCAGTGGGGTTCAGCTGCACCAAAATCAGAGTGATATCATAGCATGGAGGGGAGACACATCAGGCCGGTTCACGGTTAGATCAACATACCGACTACTGAAGCAGGTTCCGACAGTAAATACCATGATTCACAAGGTTTGGAAGCTTCGGGTGCCACCAAGGATGAAGGTTTTCGGGTGGCTCGCAATAAGGAACAGTATACTCACGCACGATAACTTACAAAAGCGGGGATGGTCGATAGTGAGTCGGTGCGTGCTATGCACAAACGCGAGTGAGACGGTACATCACCTGTTCCAAAACTGCAGATATACATTGAGACTTTATCACAAATTAGTCAATTTACGACCGGCTCTGACATGGCCGGCTGTACCGACAATTGACATAACCAACAAAGACAGGACTGGTTCTATGAATAAACAACAAAAGGCATCCATGCTCATCATGCAGTTTATAATATGGAGAGAGCGATGCGCTCGCTGTTTCGCGGATAAGGCTAAGGAGGTGGAGGAACTGCTACAGGAAGTTCTCTGGCAACTCAAGTTCTATGAACAGGGGGAGAGTCGCGGGGGTTAGGAGCTTTCGGCCAAAATGGGAGGGGGGGGCAGCACTTTATGCGGGCTAGAATTTAAGCATCTCTAACGGTACAGCACTGGTACGTAAATACTGGTACAGGACCTTGTTAGGGTGCTCTTAAAATCTGGAGCGGTGGTTTGGACTGCTACACCTGCGCATCCAAAATCTGCACTTAATGTTATTTTCTGCGTTTTCTTTTCCTTTCATTTGTATTTGTATTTTCTTATTTTCTCTTCTTTCCTTTACTTAAAGCTCAAAGTGTTGAGCTGCTGTTATGTTTTCATCCATTGGGATACAAACTTTGTAACCATTTCATTAATCAAATATGGGCTTGACCCTTATTTTACTCAAAAAAAAATTTATTTGTTTTAAATCGGATCGGATCTGGATCAGGACACCTATCTATCTCTAGATATTTCGGATTCAATCTTTCCATTCCAGATAGATAGATATTCATAACTTATTTGTAAATTATCAGGTCCGGTTCGAATGCAAGACAATTCCCGATCCGGAGCGGGTATATGTCACAACTATCCCAAGTATTTACCCAAAGGCCCATTAAAAGGGAAATATCAAACCCAAAATATAAGTCTCAAATTGTCAATAATAGTAAGTGCTAGACTGCTATTATTAGCCCACTGTAAAATTGTAAAAATGGACGGGACCTTTCAGATGGTTGATCTAATCAAACCCAAAATGGATAGGACCATGGTTGAAATTGAACGGTTGAAATTGAAATCGCAGGACGCTGCGATCGCAGAGGATCGCAGCAGATTTATTTCCATAGGACCATAGTATCAAAACACAAAAATATCCAAAATTGACCTTTCAGATGACATTATACCACGGGCCTATTTATGTGGTGCTGGTTCATTAGATAGGTCTGGTGGGCCATGTGACATGTTCATTTTCGTACGGACTACAGTCTGTAAAATCAGGGAACAGGGTTCTCCTCAAAAAAAAAAAAAAAAAAAATCAGGGAACAGGGGCTGATACTACCTGTTGAATGTTGTGGAACTTGTGCAAATGACACCCCAAATCATGCTGTTCCATTAATTTGTGATGATTCACCAAACTTTAAACCTTTATCTGTTGTGTGGCTTTGGAGAATGTCAAAGAAACATATAATAAGATATTATTTTTCAAGTTATAAGTGCGGTTCGTTTATAAATTGGAGAGGTTTTAAAGGTTTTTATTTTTTATGCTGGTTTTCATTATGTTTTTATTTTATTTTAATAACTTAAAATTTAAAACTTGTATATGAAAATAAACTATTAGATATGATATAGAGTGAGTCTATGGTACTATGCATATCACGGGTTGGTCCGTAATACGGATCAATATTTTCGTTTTCAAAATTCTAACGGTCGATCTGAACCGTTCAACATGATCCCCATATGAATATGTACTTGCAGATCAAATTTTATATTTTTTAGAATTTTTTTACTAATTTTTAAGATAGGTAGATAATCACTTGATCTGAAAATTCTGGACCATCCAAAAACAATGATTTTCTACCTATCTTAAAAAATAGTAAAAAAAATAGTAAAAAATATAAAATTCGGTCTGCAAGTACATATTCATATGAAAATCATGTTGAACGGTTCATATCGATAGTTAGGATTTTGAAAACGAAAATATTGATCTGTATTACGGACCAAATCGTGTTATGCATAGTACCATAGACTCACTCTATGATATATATTATTTTTTCTATGCACATATAAAAAATTATGACATTTCAATTTTGCTTTGGTTGTTATCAAGAGCTTGTAAAAATATATATATTGATGTGGATAGTTTCCACTTATTTATATAAATGCAATTTGAAAAGTGATAATTTTTATGTGTGAAAATAATATAGATCAGGTCTAAAGGGTTTATTTTGACATATAATTAAGTTTCATAAATTTTGTTAATAAAAATAATATTTGAGAGAAAATTGTTATTAGAAAATTAGAAAATGTGGATGTGATGGAGGCATGCATTTAAATCTTCCTCTTATTTAATTACTTCTTTGCAAAAATCTATAATTAATGGAGTTTATACATTACAAAAGGAGTCCTTTGAATGTAGTTATAACACCATGGAGCTAGCACTTATTTTGACATGTTTATATAGTACATATAATCAGTGAAAAAATAATCGATTCAATATAGTATGCTATTGGGACTTTGGGAGCACCAGGTCATCTAGATATTTTTTGTGCTGATCTCAAAAACAAAACTGGATAGTGAGTAGAACTGATCTCAAAAAAAAAAAAAAAAAAAAAAAAAAAAACTGGAGGTGAACTGGGAGGATGAGTAGAACTGGAGAGTGATCTAGATATTTTTTGTGCTGATCCAGCGCTCTTATCTGCACAGATCTTACGGTTTTGAAGTTGGTACACTTAGGTTGAAATTCTAATATGATTATGATATTAGTCGGACTCTGTAGTTGAAATTCTAATATTATATATGATATTAACCAGACTCCGTTTATATATTCTAAAACATAGAAGTTGACATGATAAACTTTTATTTTAATAAACGTGGGGAAAGCCAACAATTTTATTGAAATCATAATAATGTTCACATGATAAACTTAATATAACAGATTTGAATCCTGCTGGAGATTCATAAAACAATTCACTCTGTGGGACACCTATCGGGTACCCATAGCACAATACAAGGAAATTTTGCATATTACACCCTTTTCTCCTTTTCTGTTCTTCTCTCCGTTGCTTTCTATGTTTGCCTATGCAGCAGTACCTTTTTTAGTATTATTTCTAACGGCTTTCTAGCCTTGGAAGTATATATAGAGACTTAAGCTCTTTCTGTAATGTATGACAACTATTCAATAAAGCAAATAATCCATTCAATCAAATTATTAAATCCAAAAATCGTGTTAAATGGATTAAACCTTAAACTTGCAAAAGGTTGCTCGTGTTGTGAGGAGTACAGATTTACAAGTATATATAACCGAATTATAATATAACCGTCCGTATCTTAAGCTCAGTATACTATTATACAGATTTGGCGCTGTATATGTATGCTGGCGCAACATATTACTAGTAGCTGCTGCATCTTCTAGATTGCATCAGGGGTCCGACTCTGCTGCTTTTCTGAGAGAAAAGCAGCAACCAGTTTTTTCAGATTCAACTATTTAAATTTGTCGAGATTTGTGCATGAAAAGTTTCTTTATCGAGATGCGCAAAATAAAAAAATTTGAATGGTTGGATCTAAAAAAGCAGCAGAGTCCATTCCCTGCATCAGGGCCAGTTTTCATATACTGCATTTTGTTTTTGACTGAAAATTTTATTTGACATTTTGTTGTTGTTTATATATTTTATATTTTAAAGGACGGAGTAGAAAACAAACAGAGAACAATTGAATTCTCTATCTCATGCATGCTTCAACTTCCCACTTCCTGGGTCCTGGATACACAGTACAATAGATTGCCTTGTTTGGAGTATCCTTCAAAACTAATTGTAAATACTGTAGCAGAATAATATGACAAAGAGATAACAACAGTATTATTACTGCCTTTGTATTACAAAGAGAAAACAACATGTCTCTCTTATTGCTACTGAGACACTGTCATAGATGGGCCCCAATGACCTGGATTTGATTTGTCCACATATTCTGTAATTTAAGAAAATCAACCAATAAAATTTTAGTTTCAGAACCCAGAATTGCTTATGCATGATGCTTGTTTAAAGATTCTGTGCGCATATCTGGATGACTTCAATAAGTTATTTTTATAATCTTTGAATAAAAACAAAATATAATCTATAATGAGAATGTTTTCTGCAAAAATATTTATGCACTTGAGCAACTAAAAAAATGAACTGCATGCAGACTTGCTGTTAATGATTATAATAATAATATTTATATATGAGTGAGGCTATGGTACTTCGGCTAGTGTACTAGGGCTCAATATGGTACTTTTTAAAATCCTAACGGTCGATCCGAACCGTCCAATGTGATATCCATATGAATATGTACTTGCAAACTAAATTTTATATTTTTTCGAATTTTTTTACTATTTTTTTAGATAGGTAGAATTTTCAGTGTTTTATACAAATTCTGGACCATCAAAATTCTATCCATCTAAAAAAATAGTAAAAAAATTCGAAAAAATATTAAATTTTAGTTTGCAAGTACATATTCATATGGATATCACATTGAACGGTTCGGATTGACCGTTAGGATTTTAAAAAGTACCATATTGAGCCGTAGTACACTAGCCGAAGTACCATAGCCTCACTCTTTATATATTATGTACATGTCTAGCTCATTGCAAAAATATTGGTCGCTATCATCTGTTCCTGTACATATAATCTGAGAAAACAAACAAGTTAAATAATTAATATGAAGTTATGAACGTACTACATAAAATAATAATAAAATTCTCCGTAAGCTTGCTGTTATTGATTCATCATCATATTCGTTAATTAAACACCCAACAGTATTGACGAACAAGTTGGTTTAACTGTATCCTAGCAGTTTAAAAAAATGATCGCCTTACTCAAAAAAAAAAAAAATGATCGCACGTTTGAATAATATTGATTATTTTCGACTTTTGTTTATACCTTTAGATTTTTTTTTACTTTTTATATTGATACATTTTTTTCATATCATGTCTGA
The DNA here is from genome assembly GCA_025461125.1 of Carex kokanica. Classification (NCBI taxonomy): domain Eukaryota; kingdom Viridiplantae; phylum Streptophyta; class Magnoliopsida; order Poales; family Cyperaceae; genus Carex; species Carex kokanica. The sequence goes on along the minus strand of JAJGRX010000955.1, from coordinate 349,849 downwards.
AAACCTCAACACCAGTATATCTTTATCTCCAGATTTGCAAGTAATTAAAAGAGGAAAGTGTCCTAAGTTAATTGAAAAGAGGTAGAATAGTATAGTGGCTTAAAGGTCAGTCACTCGTTTCAAATTTGCAAAAATGACTAAATTTCACAGCTTTTTTAAAAACAAAATTTTCACTTGTTAACAACTGAAAAAGAAAAAAAAAAATACACTCGTACGTCGTTACAACCACTGTAGGAAAATGCGGTTCATGCGGCCGCATATGCGTATGCAGTTGGCAACCGCATGGAAAATCAATATGCGGTCCAATATGCAATTTTGCATACGCGGTTGCATATTCGGCCGCATATTACCGCATATTACCGCATATTTGATTGTATGATACCGAATATTACCGCATACTACCGCATACTTGTTTATATATATATGAATTCTCATTTTAAAATCCGCATATATGAGTACCGCATGAAAACCGCATATGCGGCCGTATACCATATATGCAGTATGCAGTGGCCTTCCGCATACCGCATGAAAACCGCATTTTATAACCTTGGTTACAACTTAAATTATAAAATTTAGCTTGCTGCAGATTCAGGGATCTATTCTAGGGAAAAAATTGTACTTTTGTTTTTCCGTCATTACATTTAAAGACAAACACTCCCCACAAATTCTGGACCTGAACTCGTCCCAAGTCTCACATCTTGATTACATAGATACAGACATTCAATCCTTTATATTAACAAATAGACCCCTACGCTTACTTGACTATTAATCAAGAGACTAGAATTCCTTAGCCATGGAGACAGATGTGGAAGGCGTTAACCTAGACCTATCTCTTGAGCCGTTGTCACTCCCTGAGCCAGAGCCGGAGAAAGTGTTCATTTGCATCTACTGCAATAGAAAATTTCAGACGTCTCAAGCCCTAGGGGGGCATCAGAATGCACATAAGCTAGAGAGAAGTATAAAGAGGACCCGAGAAATGGCCGCTGCCACGCGACCTCCCTCTGGGTCAAGTGAATATAAAGAAGGCCATGTCAGTGTCATTGAAGAAAGAAATTATGTTGTTGGAAGTGTTCAGAGACAAGAATTAGGTGGAGTGGCACAATTGGAAGTGAGGAATAGAGAGAAGGAAGAAGATAATGAAATTGACCTCGCGCTCAAGCTGTGAGATGTTTTTTTATTTCTTTCCTTTTTTCTTGAAAAATGAGGGAATCCTCAAAATGTCATTACAAGCTTTGAGATGTTCATCTTCATCACCTAAGGTTGATATTTTTTCCAGATCATAAATTTTTGTATTTGCTTGTTTGTTGTTATCTTGGTAGATCTCTTCATAAATAATGATTTTCAATTCAAATTAATTACTTGATGATTAATTTGCAATATTACAAGGTATATATGCACCCAAAAATGGCTAACACTTACAACTCCAAGGATTTATTTTTCTTGAAAGACTCAACTACAAGGATTTCACTTTGGCATATTGGTACTTTGGTACTGAAAATTTATTAGTTGCTTACCAATTCAAATAAAAGGAAACTTCTATAGTTAATTGTTCCTTTTTTTAGAAAAAAAATATCAATCCTCATAATATATTAACTAGTATCATGCCCGTGCGTTGCAACGGAATATATGATAAGATAACAAAAATAAATTCTCATACAAAATGACAAATTTTCATAAAAAAAATAAAATTAGAAATATATTCTACATTTATATAGAAATAAGGAAGTAGATAAATAAGAAAGTGAACAAAAAATTGATTTGCATTGTGATCCGCCGTATAGAAAATTTCAATTGGAGAGTGAGAAATAAGGAAACAAAAAAAATAAGGAAACAGAAAATTATATCACAAAATTTTAGAGTCCGTTTAATTTTAATTGTAACGCATCGTGTGGCAGTATGTGTGGCGAGTATGTTTGTAGCTAAATTTAAACTTCTACACATAAAACATATGCATTTAATCAAAAAAAGATAAATTATGTGATTGGAGAGCTGAGATTAAATCCAAAAATTAATCTTTCAATCGCAGCCGTTGACGGATCGGACACCCAACGTGCTTAATAATGGAATGGAGATATATTGCTTTCGGAATACATCTGATTTAGTTTCTTGATGATCAAACAGTTTTTCATAGAACACTTCTGAATCTTTAATTTCCTATTTTGTAATTGTAATTTTCTAAACCTAACAAATGGACCGGGTGTGGGAATATCGTACTGGATATTTGTTGGGAAGACCAGAGAGATCAGAAACTATGATTGTATATTGCAATATTTGGTAAATTCTCCAACATGCATATCATCCTTATTTTCATGGTTGTTTCTAACATTCAAAAAGTACAAAAATGGGAATCTCTAAATGTATATATACTATTTGCATATTGAGGTTTCTATATCTTGCCCTTAAATATATAGGTTGCATACAGATAGAGTTGTTAAAGTTTTCAATACATTGTGTAAGAAATAGATGTATGCAATCAATATACTTCAATTTATGTAATTATTAATTAAAACATTCTGGATCAGTTATCTCTCCGAACAAAAGAGGAAATTTCAGATATATTCCTTTTAATATTTCCCGGTTGTACGGGGCATCAATTGCGTTATCGGTTGATCGAGTGTATTTTTTTCATAAGTTATCTAAATACAAAACAATTTTCTTTCCAGAAATAGTCTCATTTAAAATTTATTCTTTTCTCAATAATAACTATCTCTTCTATCTTATAAAGCAAGTAGATATTTTGTTCCACCAACGACGGTGATTAAAAGATGAAATTTCGAATTAATATCAGTCTTCCGGTCAAATAGTTTTTTTTTATTCTATGCATCTTTTTTATGTTTTATACATATAAAAGTCTAAATTTATTTAAATACGCACTCGTCACGCGTACTTGTACTCTCGCTATAGGAGTTAGGCAGTGGTTGAGATTTTGAATATAGGGAAAATTTCTGGTGTATCCATACAAACTTTCAAAATAGCCAATTTACCCATAAAAACACTATAATATCCAATATACCCATAAAAACTTATAATCCTTTCTTCTATCCCCTTTTATTTATTCAATCTATTATTTAGTTATTTTAAAACTGAAATTGACAAATATACCCTCCTTCCTTCTATCCTTGTCCTTCTCCTCCATTCTTCACTGCAGCAACTGTAAATAACGAAGGTTGTGCGCTAACTGATTTGTATAGGTCTAGAAGAAAGTTATTTTTGATTGTACGCTGCTTAATCTCTGAATTACTACTTTTATTTTTCATATAATTTAAGATTTGTATATACTCAGTGTAATAAGCATAATGAGCTTAAGCTGTATAGTAGAACCAAGAAAAGTATTTAGTCACCTTGGCTATATATATTCTTGGAATTTTGTGTAGAATCAATGTGATTCCTGCTATTGAACAGGGATTTCGAAGATTTAAAATATATGGTGGCGTAAGGTTGCTACAGTGAAGAGGGAGGAGGGTATATTTGTCAATTTCAGTTTTAAAATAACTAAATAATAGATTAAATAAATAAAAGGGGATAGAAGAAATGATTGCAAGTTTTTATGGGGATATTGGATATTATGGTGTTTTCATGGGGAAATTGGCTATTTTGAAAGTTTGTATGGGTACACCAGAAATTTTCTCTTGAATATATATAGTAATTAAAACTGTAGCTTATCATTGCACTGTGTACCTTAGAAATGCAACGTGCGCATTTGGAAACCCAGAGGATAACTATCACAAACAGTACAGTGTGATCCTATGGATCTATGGAGATAAGTGGTGCATGTCGCATTTCAGAAGTGACAGCTGATCCATATATATTTGTTGTATTTCGAAGGGGACAGTTGATCGATATATATCATATATTCATCTGTGTACAATATTAATTGTCCTTCACAAATGGGTTCTATTGACGAACAACTAATTAAGTACTGCATGTGACAGAAATTTGGAATCTGCTGAAATATAATGCCAAACAAATAACGTCCGCATTTGTTCATGCCTTGGCTACCAGGGCACAGATTTAACAAGGAGCAACCAATCAAACAAAAATGGATGTAGATTAGGATTATCAGTGTATATGGAATTGCCAAACATCCCCTTATATGGTCTTCAAAAGTCCCAACATTTTGTCTTTATCTGCCAAGTTTATGCTTAAAAATTAATACAAAATAAGTCAGAATAAATTAGTAAACAATATTATGATATAAAATACCATATATTGTATTAATTAGTAATTACTAAACAACAAATACTAGGCTTGGATCGGTGATTCACAATACAAGTGTTTGCAACTAAAATATTAATAGTATTGTGCCCATGCGTTACAATAGAGATATTATAAGAGAACAAAAAAAAATTCTCGTACAAAATGATATTTTCATAAAAGAAATAGATCAATGAAAAGAATAAGTATTTAGCAATATCCATGAATGATATTAAAATAGATTGGTTATAAATTCAAATTATAAGTAAAAAGTCAATTAATATAACGTCCAATGAAAAATAACATTGACTTAGTGCAAATTAAAGATATCATAATTATAACTATATTATACACCTTGTATCTGTCAAAAAAATATTATTTATCATTTAATGATCTCATTTAAGTAAATATAATTTTGTTCTCTATTTTAAATACACAAATACATATAAATTTTAGATAGAGCATGATATATAATTCTTATAACAATAACAATAACCATTTGAGGAAAAATTAATCAACAGATTTTTAATCTAATGACAAAGGCTAGTGTTGTAAAATATAATCTTTCCAATTAGTTGTTAGCGGTGATCAAATCATTACGGATCATCCGTTTTCCATTTATGCTGCCAATTAGTTTTGGTTATTTTATTTTATTTTTTTTGCATTTATTCGTTATATGTACTATACTTTATCTTGTCTTATATGAGTTTTTCTAAATAACAATTTCATAAAATTTTATTAATTAACAATGAAAGTAAGGTAAAATAAGTTTATTTCATAAGTTTGATAAGTTAAATTAATCATTTTAATAATTTAAAGTATATGCATATAATTTTAATGAAAACACAAAATTATCTGTAAATTTCAATTATCAGCTGCATACCGATTAATCGCTTAACTGTACTCCGTCCGTTTGATGAGCGCACACCGTTATTTACAATAGGGTCAAAGATAATATTCCCTATATGAGATAATATTCCTTGTATGAGAGATGACAGATTTGAATCTTAGGTGAATAATTTCTTGTGAATATTAAATAAGTGAGTGACTTGACCCTCTCCAAACTTTACTAATATAAATTAATCAAAGTATCAACTAGGTACAGTACGATCAAATATTATATTTTAAACCAGCCACAACAAAATATTGCAATTAATAATCAATAACCCATATAGAACGCATTAGCCGAGAAACTCGAGATTTTAACGTAATTATCATGCATGCATCCATAAACCAAAAGAAATACCACCAGAAAATAAAAAATATATAAACATTGATATCGCCGAATGTTCAAGTCAAGATAACATGCCACGAACTGATATCTCGGATTTTTTTTTTCTTAACAAATTAATGATTCTTCTAAGTAAAGTAACAAATCAGACTACGTCTTTTTTTTCTGTCTTTCTTTTATGTGAAGTAGTCTAGATTAACTTTTTTTCCGTATAGTTTTCTTCTACTGAACTATAAATTAAATTCAAGAGTAGACACTTGCCTATCCCTGACTCTTCTTGAGTCCGCCACTGTTTGTGCATGTAGATAAAGTAATATAAATTACTTCAGACGAACTTATATTAATTGTTATTTGAGTTTTATGTTGGTTTCTATTAAAGATAGTAAAAGTAAAAAGGCATGCAAAACATACAGTGATATATAATTACTGTCAGTAGGAGATATTACCGGGAGATTAACATAGGCATGCAATTTTGCAAAACATATCTAGAAAAACAGATGTAGAAACTTAATTACCGGGAGACCAACCTGTACTGTGGTGAGCATAGGACCAGAAGTTGGGTGGAGAGGGGAGAAAGCAGAGGCGCCTTTCTTGGCCCCCAGCAATTATGGAAGCATCACCAGGAGGGTGACATGCAGGTGTCTGTTTTTGGGACCATTTTCAATCCTTCTCTTCATACGTGCTAGCTGTAATATTACACGCCTAGTTGTCGGGGAATCCATATCCCCTACATGAGAGGAATTCACATTACCTCAGGTTACTTGACTGAAGACAATTACAATCGGACAGTTCTTTTAACATGACACGAATCTCAAAACAGACATTCTACAGTCTCCATAGGCACTGGATTGAGTTTGGCTCAAATAGGTTTAATCTGAACCGTCGGTTTCAATTTGGTTGAGTCAGGTACCTGGGAGGATACGGATCCACCTGAGAGATATCTGATACGTGTCAGGCATATGTAGTTTTAATTCGATGTCTGTTAGAGTTAATATAGGGTGTCCTGTTTTGAAATTTTTGTTTTCGGGAGGGGTACAAATGATCGAGCATTGTGAAGTTTGAAGCGATATATGAATATGTAGTACAAATTCGAATATATCTAAAAATTTAGATATTGTTATGTTTGACACGTGTCGGACACGGACACATACAAACATGTATATCATGGCGTGTCATATCAGATACTTGTATTTAAAAACAAGCTGCATTTGTTAATATGCGATGTTATGGATCACTTTTGTTATGGATCCATATTTTTATTTTAAAGTTCAAACAGTCAATAAGAATAAATAAGTATGATCGTTTTATGGAAATGTATTTGCAGACCAAGTTTTATTTATTTCAAAAATATTTTATTATTTTTTATAGATAGATACAAAATAATTACTTTTTTATGATTCAGAATTCTCAAATCAAATAGTTTTTTACCTATCTAAAATAATAGTAAAAGAAATTAAAATTTGATCTGTAAATATATGCTCATATGAAAATAATGTTGAATGATTAAAAACAATTGTTTGTATTTAAAAAAAATGAAAATATGATAATGGACACATATGTAGTACTGGCCGATGTCGAGCATTCATATTACCATTGCCTCACTCTTTTAACAAATTATAACTTCTGAGTGTGTGGTTTATTTATTTTGTAAATATATTTATCGAGTCCATATACGCTCTAAATTACCCCCTAAATATGTACAGCGCGTGCGTTATAAAAAATAAACACCAATAGTATATTTGCTACAATGTAACTGCGATAATATTAAGCAAGTTATAATTAAATAATTCTTTTTAGAATAAGGTGGCAAGTTGCCATCTTAAATTTTCCACTAATAAAAAATAATATTTACATTAAGTCTAAAATTATGCACAGTACAATATTTACATTTTTGTGTGTCTCAATTAGGGTTGTTAATGATCCGAGTTCGAGCAAGTTGGGATATGTTCGTGCTCAGTTCATTAACTTAATGAGCGAGTCAATTTGAGTTGAGAAGACAATACCGAGTTGACAACTGTACTCGTGCTCAACTCGTTAAATGCTCGAGTTGATTTGTACTTGTTAAGTGACTCCTTAAGAAATCAAGCTAGTAGGCAATTTTGAATTTTGTTTTGAGTTTTTTATTTCAGAACTAGACAAACAGATAAGTACGTGATAGCTAATTCCTCCAATAAAAAATATTAGCATACTGACATGTCGAGTTGTACAACCAGATTCAAGCATCACAAATTACCAGCTAATTAATTTCAATAGTGTCTTACAGGTACCATATAAAACAAAATATTTGCAACTATTTGGAATTTGTTTTTGGTCATCAACCCAAACAACATATCTTAATGTTACAGCTTTCTACATAATTAATGAATAATTGCACCAGATAAAAAAGAAGAAGCAAATTGTCATAATAAGATCCTCTTCAAGAATTAATAACAAATACATCATTCAAAACAACGTGCCTGGGTTAAGGTCCATCTGCTAGTGGATCCTTTTGTAATTTTAATTTAATTTGGGTTTGGATCCGGTTGGAAACTATTTAGGATTGAATGTGGCATGATTTCATGTAACTCAATTCTTATTGAGCGAGTTATGAGCGAGTTGGAGTATGCTCATGTTCGGTTCATTAAGTTAACGAGCGAGTTGTTAGTGAGTTGATAATTAGCAAGTTGTTAGTGAATTTTTAACGAGCGAGTTAGGAACATATCACTAATGAGTAATTTTCTCACACTGATACTCTCAATCTAGTCGCTATATATGTACAATAAAATTCCAACCTCTTTGCTAATTAATGGTCTATATATATAATTCCAACCTCTTTTAATAAAAAAGAATTCACTGCCACCTCTTTTGTAAGGCAATGGACTATATAATTCCAACCTTCGCACTACAATCAGACTTTTCAACATATTACAGTGTTAATTCAAGCCCAAAATTGAAGTTTGGGGTCTATATTGTAGGTTGAAAGAAACAAAATTAATTGGATTGGACCAGGGCTTATATAAAGTTCAAACTTCTGGTGTTTGATTTGAGGGCCCAATAATAATTAATCAACTAGTATTTCCTCATTATTATGTTGTGTATGCCCTTTTTATTTCTCCAATCTGCAAACTAACGCAGATTCAATTATATTCCCATTTGTTTAGTTTGGACGGTAGAATTACTTGTGCATGGTTTTGAAAATTTTCAAGGAGATGCAATTTTTTTCTCTAAATGTCAATTAATTAATACACAGTCAGTCAAATACTTTTATATAATTTACAAGCAAAATTCCAAAAACACATTAGTAAATAAAATTTCCAAAGAATACTGAATTAATTGCCACAAAGAGACCGGCTAATACGCTTCACCATATCCTTATAAGTCATTTTTGCGTTTTCGAAGTCCAAACAGTCAATCCTAACCGTTTAACATGATATCCATATTAAAACGTGCTTGGAGACCAAATTTTACATTTTCTGAAATTTTTTTACTATTTTTTAAGGTAGGTAGAAAATCCATTAATTCAGAAAATTCTGGACCATAAAAAACAATGATTTTCTACCTACCTTAAAAAATAGTAAAAAACTCCCAAAAAATGTAAAATTTGGTCTCTAAGTACGATGATTTTCTACCTACCTTAAAAAATAGTAAAAAACTCCCAAAAAATGTAAAATTTGGTCTCTAAGTACGTTTTAATATGGATATCATGTTGAATGGTTCGGATCGACTATTTGGACTTTGAAAATGCAAAATAACTTATAAGCATATGTGTTGAAGTACTTATGGAAGCGTATCAGCCGGTAGTATATATTCTGATATCTCAACTTCTAATATCATTTTGTCTGTTATAAAAATGACTGAAAAAAATTCTGCATATGCTTTTTTTACAACCTATTAAGTTGTCCAAATATATAGAATTTTATGTGGAGATATTTCTCATAATAAATAACAAGATCTACGGTTGAAATTTGATATTTGAATTTCAAAATTAAAAATGATAAGCAAAACAACTGTTGCGTTTTGTAATACAAAAAAGAGTGATGCTTCTATGGACTTAAGGACCTATTTGTAAAATAAACATATTTTCATTTTCAAAGTTCAAACAGTCGATCCGACGTCCATTCAATATTATCTCCAAATTAAAATGTATTTGGAGGTCAAATTTTACATTTTTTGAATTTTTTTACTATTTATTAAGTATTTTACAAAAACTAGTCAAATTCAGACCATTGAATTTTGTAAAATACTAAATAGTAAAAAAATTCAAAAAAAATGTAAAATTTGACCTCCAAGTACATTTTAATATGGAGATAATGTTGAACGGTCTGATCGACTGTTTGAACTTTGAAAATGAAAATATGTTCATTTTACAAATTGGTCCTTATGTCCATAGAAGAATTTGCCTACAAAAAATTGTGATATTTTCAGTCAGGGGCGAAACATAAGCATACCTGGGGGGTGCTAAGCCACCCCAACTTTGAAATTTTTTTATTACCAAGTATATAGAAACCTTTGATATTGTTTGTTTTACATGTATAAGCCCCCCCCCCCCCCCCCCCCCCCCCCCCCCCCCTCCCCCCCCCCCCCCCCATAATAATATTCAAAGTTAAAGGGACTGCCCAATGGGACAAAAAAAATTAATGATATTATTTAGCCCCTCCTATACTCAAATCCTGGTTCCGCTCCTGTTTTCAGTGAGTCAAAAAGATTTAATTTGCTTCAAGGCCCAAAAGAAATAGTACTACGAGGTTGTGCTATAGAGAATTTTCCTTAAAAAAATGAAAAGAGATGGAAGGGGTAGAGAAAGGCAGCGAGTTCACCTTCTCTGTACTTCAAATTAGGTCGAAAAACCTTTAAATTTCTATGCGGAGCGCGCTCACTTCCTCTCTCCTTTCCTCCACTTCGCTCTCCTTCGAGATTAGCAGTTCTCCTAACCGTGTTCTGGAGCATGCTCCAAGGAGTTGTCACAATCTCTAACATAATGCAACGTGGTTTCTTCAACATCCAGGACCCACACAAAGAAATCGAGAATGAATCATGGATCTCCACATCGATGTACATTAAGCATATATATATACGTAAGCGTCATATTCAATTCAAGAAATAACTGTAGATAAGAGTTGGTAGTGACACCAAGGGGAGATGTAACTATGCATGTAACCCATGTGGATGCTAGTTGGGAATTGAAATAGGAGCATCAGCTCATGGAGATGATCGATGATTTAGTACTTTCAAATAGCGTACGCGTCGTTACAGAATGGTATACTATTCATGAAATTGTTTTTTATGTAGGCATGCACTCATAAAAGTCGGCTTTTCCCATGCACATGTTTATAACAAAATACAAACATTACTTGTTTACAATATGATAGTTACAATAAAAAACATAACCAAACTCATTAGAATCATGGGATGCAACACTATCACAGCTGACTAGTAGAGACGAAATTGATACATTTAGAAAAGCATGCTCATCGCTACACCAAATTTCTTCCCATATGCAGAAACCCTAAATCCTAACCAACTCCTTTTACTTATTCTCTTCATGTTCCTATCAAGATCTTCATACTTCTGCTAGTGTCCCATCTTATTTTCAATTAGGGAAAATTGTTAAGGTACAAGTACAGTTATGCTATAGCGTGTAATGTTGGTCAGTGGCGGGGCAGTCAAATGTTGGAGGTGGTGGTGGGGGGGTGGAGGGAGGTGCAAGTTTTGTGCCAAATGATGTTTAACGTCAGTGCATTTCATTTATCGCGTGATTCGCGTCATCAGAGATGAATGTTATGCTTACACCCGGGCTAGCTTCCTTGCACTTAGCCTTTGTCTAATCTTCTATATATGTTTATCATTTTCGGACTGTAATTTTGCCAATATTTTCTGCCCAACGGGAATATTAAAAACTTGTACGTACAGATAGTAACGAGGAAACACAACATATGCATCTTTTAAGTAGATTAGAAGTCGGTTGATCAGAATTTGAAGTAATTTGTGTACAGGGAAGAGCTAGAAAATTTAGAACGAAGCACTGCTTAATACTGAATTTTATTTAGAGAGTTAGAAATAAAGTACTAATGCATACAAAAATTATAAAATTCAATGAACAAAATTATAAATGCCTGACACAAGTAAACTTTCAAACTTCTCCATGAGTAATTGTAAAGATAAAAATGATTAACCTTTTCATTCAAGAAATTAAATATCAAGTCGAAGAAATTGGATGAACAGGAGTTGTTCTATATATAAATTCTACATACAAAGCCAGCCTACTTGCCTGTAGGTCAACAAGAGCCTTTATTTTTATGGGTTGAAGATTTGAAATGTCCTTTATGTCATACTTATAGCACACTTCAAACCAATTGATCAAATTTAATCAGTTTAAGAGGAATCCAAACCAGTCAATATGTAAATCTCAGAGCTTCAGAGTTAGGTCAATTCCAGTAGCCACTTCCACATGCTCTTCTACCTCTTTATTTCTTATTGCCTGACGCAGCTGAGAAACCCTAATTACAGTTCTTTCTCCCTCAAGTCTTGCCACGGTATATCTCCGATCATCGCCACATCTCATAAATTCACGCTCTCTTGAGATCTCTCCAGCAGACGAGCCATTGGTTGCTACACGAGGCCGTATTCCTAAGGCCATTTCTCGAGACCTCTTCATGCTTCTTTCGAGCTTGTGTGCATTCTGGTGCCCACCTAAGGCTTGAGAGGTTTGGAACTTCCTTTTGCAATAGTTGCATGTGAATACTCTCTCGGGTTCAGGCGGTGATAATGGCTCGAGGTATAAGTTCAGGTCAAGGTCTCCCGTCACAGCCTCCATGAGCGTAGTATCGCTCTCTATAAGTTGGAATAAGTTGGTTATGTTTTGAAATATATCCGAGAGAAGATGATTGGTTGGCTAGGGTGTCAGGTGCAGCTATGTAGAACTTGTTATTTATGATGTTCCCTGGGATTAAATTGACAAGTTGCGGCAATGAAATTGATATGAGGTGTTCTTTTTGACAGGTGAATAAGTTATTTTGTACCTTTTCTTTTTGTTTTTTCTCTTGCCAGATGATTGGTTGAGTGTTGACATACAGTGCGAATAAATACTTTCTGTTGAGTTACACATATACAGTAGGAATATTTAAAACTACAACGACTTTGTCAATCAAATATGGTATGGGTACAGACATTTGGTAATTCAATAGGGCATGATTGTTTTACATATATCACCTCTATGTTTTGGGCTAAATGTTAAACTGGCCTATGCTAAGAACAGTGATTAATTTAAACAGTTGCACAAATATGGACATAAAGAGCTAGTATTATTGACCTTATTATTGAATATGGTTCTCTTTCTAAATTAGTTATCGTATAATTGATACCTAGCCAACATAACAATTTATATTTGATTTATTTAAATCAAGTAGATATTGGATCGTAATCCAATGTTGAGAATATATGTAATATAGTTATGGATTGTATATTGTCATATATGATTGTCACAAATTAAGTGATCTAATATGAAATTGAGATGTTAGACAATCTATGTATTCAATAGGGTGTAGTCCATAAATGTATAGAACAATTTAACTAAAGATCAAATCATTAATAGACTGATTATAAGATTTGCAATTAAGAAAAACTACCTATTTAGAGAGTCTATGCGGCCCAAGCATGGTCTGGTAGTACACCCCTATATAAGGATGGATCCCCAAGACACAAGATACTACGTGTGATGACAACACAACTCAGTTTTCTGAGCTGTAATTATTTTAGATAGAATCTGAGTGTCTTCTCTTATTCTTTCACCATCAAAGATTAGAGATTATAAATCCATTAGGAAACTTGGAAAAGATTTCTTATAGGCGTGTTTTGCTATCTTGAAAGACTTAATCCACGACCATACGACATGCCAGTGAGATGGGTTTCTTGCTGTTGAAGACTTGTCTCGTGCACACGGAGATGACTCTTGGCACTTGAGGATTCCATGGCCAATGTCATGGAATTAGGTATTGTATTCCGCACTTATAATTATATTTTATGAGTCGGCTTTGGCATAAACGGTCCATATATTAAGGTGGAGAACTATTTCTCCTTTTCCGGAATGTAAGTGTTTGATCTCTAGATGAGATATAATTGTTTAGTCTCTAGATAAAACATAATTGTTTGGCCCTTATGATTTCCCAACAAGTAGAAAGAAAATTAGTTAACATTGAATCTAAATATTAAAGTACTTAAGCATGTGCAAGGGCCCAATACTTGTTCAAGTATAGGTCCACCTCTGACCAGGAGAAGTGTTAAGCTTTAATCAAGTAGGCTAGCTTTTCAAAGATAAATCATTTCAAAGTAATATTATTCTGTAATAAAGTGAACATTTTTGGTGTAATAGCTAAAGGTGATGCAGTATGTTTTAAGTTAACAATTATGATGTCACTGCAGGATGTTTAAAACCACCCTTTACAGGTAAACTTAATTCAGTAGGATGAATAGAAGGGCCTGTCAATCATCCATGGGTATTGAAACACCAGACTGGAGATAAATTCTATTAGTCTTGATTTAATGAATGTCTGTAATGCGTTAATTTTGTTAACAAAGGTCCTTGGATTGTCAGTTTAATGCTATATATACTTTTGTAGTTTGTTATTTTCGTTGCTACGTACTTTTTGTACTTTGTTTATAATAGGGAATAATGTACTTAGTAATTATTACAGTAAGACATTATTATAGGATGGTACCAGTCATTTGGTATAAGACAAATTCTATTTCAATGAAACCGGTGGACATGTTCCACTTTTATACAAAAAAAAAATAACATAGTGAATACTAATTAATTAATCGCTTGTAGAACATCTGATAAAATTTGGGGAGAATTTCATGTATACCTCCCAAAAATTTCAAAATTATGTATTAGCCCTTCTAAAATTAATAATATCATATTACCCTTCTAAATGTCAATAACTCACATATTTACCCATTTTATTGTCTTAATTTCCTATTAATACACATTTTAAATTTATTAAGTACCAAATTTACCCCTTATTAAAAAATAAAAAAAATATGTAGCACGCTTTATGAAAAGTATTAGTTTGCTAATTGGTCAATTTTTGTGGGCAAATGTGTCATTTCTCTACTTTTGACGCATATACAGTAATAAATAGGTATATGCTTGTATAAATGTCGGAAATAGAGAAATGACACATTTGTTCTTCGAACTGACTAATTATGAGACTAATATTTTTCTAAAATGTGCTACATATTTTTTTATTTTTCTTAATAAAGGGTAAAATGTGTACTTATTAAATTTAAAATGAATTTTAATATGAAAAATAATAAATTGAGTAAATTTGTGAGTTTTTGAAATTCAGAAGGGTAAATATGATATTATGAACTTTAGAGAGGGAAATAACATGATGATGGGCTCTGAGGTTATGACTAATTAAGGCAATGTTTTACCCTAAAAAAATAGTTATTATATATCAACTTTAATTAACTAACAGATAGAAATTATTATTAATATCTTTTTAGTAACTAGAACTCTAGAATTATCTAATATATCTTATAATAGGTGTCGTAACTCGGCTAAATTTGGTGGTAAGGTAAATGAAAAAGTAAAAAGAAGGAACAAGCCATGAGCAGGTGGAGGGTCGTAGAATTCACTTAATTACCAGCAGTTGTAATTAATGTGAAGTAACGCATAATTATTGCAGATAGGTGAATCGCTCACATCAGAGTTTACATGACGAAAAATTGCACTGTCTTTTCTCTTGATCATTACTAGTCCTGATGAGACCTATGACTCTGACCCACAAACCCAACAAAAATCATGAAGGCTGTGATAGTCATACATAAATGAAGAATCACACAGAGAATTTCAGAAATGCATGCTTTCAGTGACAACACAAATTGAAAGGAGAATTCTATGTAAATTTGTTGCATAATTGGGAAGTACGGCATTTCCGCATTTGAGACATTGCCGACAAATAATTTTGCATACTGAAAATTTCACACTTGTTTCATCTGAGATTATGCAGATCACTGAAAGCCATAGGTGTAAATAGTTAAATCTGACATTGTAGCAACATATTCTAAATATAGCTAGGAGAGAGAAATTGGCAAATTGAACGATAACTTGTACATTATTCTAAACCTTCAAAAAAACATGTACTTTATTAATTCTATTAATGAATCTTTTTAGACGAATTGTACAATGTAACAACTAGGGTTTCTAGCTACATTAAACTAAAAATCGAGTCGAGCTCGAGTTGAAATCAAACAAGATGGAGCCAATTGAAGTATATATGAATCGAGCTCTAGATCAACTCGAGCTCAGTTCCTAGCTAGGATTCATTATATTTCATGTTCAATAATCTTAAATAATATTTGTTTATTATTTTCTAAAATTATATTTATTTATTAACTAATTAACATGTTTTGTTGATTTTATAATAAAATTGTAAACAATTACGTCCTAAACAATAAAAAAAAAATATTACATTAATTACCGTATAGCTAGATATTCCAAATTAAATACATATTGTATATTAAGCTATGTCAAAAAGATTTTGAGCTAGGTTGAAATCAATCTTAAACAAGTCATGAGCTCCAACTTTTTCTTGCATCCTAAAATGTAAGGTGAAATTGAATTGCGGTATAGCCGATCATCGTTGCCAACTCCTTCAATATTAAATAACCAGGAAAATAAACAACCTAAGCACTGCAGTTTCAATTAAAACAATTCAAGTATTGCAGTCCCTAGCTAGATATCAGACGTAGTTAGAAGGAAAGATTAATTCATAATCAACCAGATTGATATATATATATTAACGAAGTATATATTTTCTATAAAAGAATCTGCAATGTTTTATAAAGAGGTGATATTAAACATGCACATTATGCACAACTTCATTATTAGATGCTTAGATATTCATGGGCAGATATGGTAATGTGGAGGAGGCAGCAATGGTAGACTGTAATGGGCGGTAGGCAGGAGAAAGCGAGGGAGAGGAAGAGAAAGAGATGTTGAACCAGAGACAATTATAAGATCCTCAAAAAAATCTCCTAAAGTACAGGGATCCAAAGGCAAATCACAAGTTAGGTTATCCAAAGAGAGAAATGCCAAGAAGAACAAACCACAGATTACATACAAACTATTCACCATCAATTACTTCAACCAAATCTCATTCAATTCTGTTGTACTTTTTCAGATGCTAAAAGTTGCTAGAGAAACTAACTGCATTGCATTTAATTGCGCATTAGGCAGAACATCCGAAGATAATCTATTTTCCAATTTGGTAATTTAGTTTGCTATTTCTACACTTTATCCTGTGGGGAAGGTAACTGAACACGTCATGGGGTGCTTAATGGAATTATTGTAAAAAAAAAAAAAAACTCGTAATTTGTTT
This sequence comes from Carex kokanica, assembly GCA_025461125.1. Classification (NCBI taxonomy): domain Eukaryota; kingdom Viridiplantae; phylum Streptophyta; class Magnoliopsida; order Poales; family Cyperaceae; genus Carex; species Carex kokanica. Next base: position 333,064 of record JAJGRX010000955.1, on the reverse strand, counting down.
GCTTGATTGTGGTTCAACTCGTCATTAGCGAGCTTAAACTTCAGATTTTATATTTTGATTTTTTGAGAGGTGCCAGAGAAATCCGATAATGAACATATTCGTAACACATCTTTACTTGACAAAATGAGCATAGTAAAAGAGAGCACGTACGTACACTCATACTTTTTGTTATTCAAAATTTATTTAAATATTAAATTACAAATTATTTCTTGAATCTAAACAAGAGCATAAATCTTGACACATATTAAACGGTTCAAACCGAATGTCATATCAAATTTGATACAATGCTTATCAAATCTTGTTGGCTCTCTTTTTACCTAGCCCATACAGCCAACGGTCGGCGCTCTAAACTGTATATCAGATTCGGAGCTCAACTTAATCACGTGTATATATACAAATTAACCTCACTAGCAAAAAAAAAAAAAAAAAGTTGGCGTAATTCTCCCATTTGGATATATATGTTTGTCTGTTTCGAGTACATGCACTTGTTCATTTATCATGTCCAGTAGTTAATAATTATCAAGTACTAGAACACGGGCAATAATAGATTGAGAGAAAGTAACGCATTTGTTACTATATGTTTGTCTCTTCTAAACTAATCTCACCGCACTTTTCAGAAGTGATTTTTTACAACGCATTACAAACTACTAACTTAGACTGTAGCCAACTAGCTAGCCATATGTATAGTGGGCCTTTCATTTCATATTTTACAGCGAAATAATTTCTGTAATAAAGTAATAAATTTAGGCCCGAATATGTCCAAAATCCTTTGGGCTGTCTTATTAGTACCAAGAGATGACATAATTTTTTTTTTTTTTAGTGGTACGTGGTGTCATGATTTTATTTTTTTGAGATCATATGGGATAATAATTAGAATATGATATAACTATATTAGAAATATGTTCAACATTTAGTATATGACGTATAATTGTTCATTTGTTTCTCTCTATAAGAAGAGAGTAGCTCTTCCCTCATGATCATATACAACATATTTAATTACCACTAGAACTATAACAATCTCTATTTCTCTCTCTCTTATAATTGTTTTTTTTTAGTAAAGGTTGAATTAAGTCATCAAGTCATATAACTATTTTTAATATGTACATGCAGAATCCTATCTGAATTTCGAACCTGCGATCTCAATCTCACACAAAGGCTAACTCTTATAATTTTATAATTGTAAAACTCTTCTTATAAGCAATAAAGTCTAATTGGTGGCTGAGACTTTTACCAGCCACACAATTATTCTTAAATTCTTCGTATTAGTTTTGTGTCATGTTGTGCGGATCATCTATAGTTATCATAAGGAGTAGAACTAGGGTGTTCTTAAGCTCACCAAGTTCCTTTGTGAGCTTAATTCAAAAATCTATTGAATTAGTTTCAAACGATGCATTCAAACCGTTGAAACCGATTTACTTCATGAGTGATGCATTTACATGTTAAATTTATAAATTTTCGAACTAATTTAGTATAAAGTCAAGCGGTAAAAAAAAAGATGGTTTATAAGTTAATTTTAATGTATTCATTTTCATTCATTTTTTGACCGCTTGACTTTATATTAAATTAGCTCGAAAATTTAAAAACTTAACATGTAAACTCATCACTCGTGAAGTAGATCGGTTTCAACAATTTAGATGTGTCACTTGAAACTAATTCAATGAATTTTTGAATTAAGCTCACAAAGTTAAGAACACCCTAGTTCTACTCTTATCATAAGATATATAGTTCTGTTATTCTGCGCATAAATCCAACAAGTGGTATCAAAGAGTGTCTACTCTAATATCCAACAACTGGTATGAGAGCGAGCATAGGTGCATGTTACGATGTGCCAACACATGTTACTTCATACTACACTCTTACTCGCATATAGCTAGACTCCCTCTATTTTCTGAAGTGATAAAGGTATTCCCTTCATCCTGGATCAAAAATTAATTTTTATATTAATTAAAATTGACTATTATTAATTTTTCATTAAGTTCTTAATTCAAGTAGTATACCTAATTAATCTTGTAACATGTGTTGTAATCAACAACTAAATAGCCTCGCTAAAGTAGCCGCTAAGACCGCTATTTAAAATCATGAGTGTTTTGACAGAAACATTAAGCTACTAGATAAAGGAATGTTATATATTATTTAAAAAAATTCTCCCTCAAAAATAATTTATATTTTTTGCCACATTTTTTACAAGAAATAAATAGATATTTTTTTATACATTAGTTGTATGTCTATACGTACAATTGCAATTGTTAAAAGGTTTAGGTAAGGAGTCTACAAGTACAATACACCAACTATTAACTGTTTCAAAGTAAGATAGTTAAAAGTATTATTTTATTATTTCACACAGTGTCCTTTCCAGTACAATGTGAAACATCATTATGGCATAGAACAATATGTTTTTTGAGATGGGCTTGTGTGGATGATCTTGAGAAGTGAATTTTTTAAGGTAGTTAGTTATTCAGACCATGCTGGATAACTATTTACGAGTAAGAGTGTAGTACATTATGTATGAGATATTTAATTAGTTATTAATTTCAAAATTTTAGACAGAAAAGCTCAAAACAAATCTATTTTGAATCAAGACTGTCAAATAAATTCAGCTAATGTAATATTCTCCGTATTAAATATTGTGTACAAGAAATTCAGCAGTCACATGCATGGTTAATTTAATAAAAGTGCCTAAACCCTTTATCTACTGAAAAAAATAACATTAGTATAGCATTTTTTGTTCATACTTTTAGTATATATCATATTAAATTAAAAAATTAGTAAAAGTTATATGTAAAGTTAACCAATTATTTAATAGTTACAAGGAAATTCCCACCAAACCTGTGACAATCCTCACAGAGAACATTAATAATTGTCTTTGCCACTTGATCAAAAGTTAGTTATTATATAAAATAAAATCGAGTATTATTAATTTGTTATTTAAGCTCTTAATTCAAGTACTATACCTAATCCTGTAACATGTGTTGTAACCAGTGTTCTAAATAGCGCGCTATAGCGTTTTTGGACCCCAAACGCTACGCTATGACATCAAAATGCGCTATTTGCGCTACGGCAGCTATAGCGGTCTGCTATTTGTGCTATACAATATGGTTTTTTTTTAATCAATTTATATAGGTTTAAATAAAGACCCAAAAAAGCTTAAACCGAAATTGAATTTGTTGCTACTTGCTACAGATAAATCAATTTGAAATTGGGAATATAAATTGAAATTTGAATAGAAAAAAAGTCCAAACCGAAATTAAAATTTGAATAGCAAAAAAAAAATAGATTATGTCATGAATCATGATGCTTAAGATATTTTTAATAGGAACAATCAATAGTTTATGATATTACTATGGATATTTTGAACCGCAATTTGAACTTTGTACGGGTTCAATATGAATATTATAATTTCTTAATTATTTTGGTGTTATTTATTGTTCTATGAGACTTTAGATAATGTTGATATTTAGTACAAATATTGAATATACGGAATGTAAAAAAAAAAACGCTATTCGCTATAGCTTTTTTTGTAGTCTTCCCGCTATGACGCTATAAACGCTATTTAGATCCTTGGTTGTAACCAACAACTAAAGCTAGCTAGTAGCATGGTTTTTTCTCTTTGACGATGGCCTTCGATAGAACATAACAAAAGCAAGATCACCTCTTCCACCAAAAAAAAGGCTATCTTTTTGTAGCATTAATTATACAATTCAGAGTAGGCATGTTTCACAACAGTTCAAACTGTATAAAGACTTTCACTGCTTTTAACCAAGACAGTGCTACTATAGTCGGCCGGGCAACAGACAAATATATCACTCTCTAAAAATTTGCAACAGATCAGAACGGAAATTAATATTTTTCCAATCATGATACCTCCAACTCATAAAAATCTTAAAAAGCATTTCTTGTGCCAATTACATTCAAACCAAAAGTCGAAATATCTATTCTACATAACATCAGTGAGCTATTGTACCAAATTAACCCATATATATATATATATACACGCACACAGATAAAATACATATCTGAACTAGATGGACAAAAAGAATGAAGAGCTTAACCTGAACCTTACATTGGAAGCATCTTCGACATCCGAGCCAGATAGGGTTTTCACATGCTGCTACTGCAAGAAGAAGTTCCGAACCTCACAAGCTCTCGGTGGGCATCAAAATGCGCACAAGTTGGAACGCCGCATCAAGAAAGCACGGGTCATAGCTGCGGCGCTGCCGGTCTCCCCACAATTTATCCGAAGAGTTCAAGTCATTCAGAAATATGGAGGAGGAGACGACATGAGTGTTCGAGAGGCAAATGCTAATAAAGATCATACCCAAGAGCATGAGCAAGAGGCTGGTGAAATTGACCTTGCTCTTAAGCTGTGATATGTATTTGCTTTTTAATTAGGGTTTGAGTTCTGGTATTTTGATTTTACCTGATCAGGCACCTCAACAAACATTCACCGAAACTAAGAAAATCCCTACTAAGTATTGAACACATCTCCGGGGATGGATGTGTGTGTGTGTGTGTGTGTGTGTGGGGGGGGGGGGGGGGGGGGCCGACACCCTTTCATTTTTTTTTTTTTTAATCAAGTACATAGAAGTTCAAATAAATTTTATTTTTTGTACATGGTAGCCCCCCTATGTAATATTACAAATTTATAGGGTCCTAAGAATAAATATTGAGAGCAAAACTTTTGACCGCTTTTTATTTCCATTTATTGTTGACTCCACGATTTCCGCACTCAATATTAAAAAAATAGAAAACTTGTTGGCTGTTGTTTGCTCTTGCAATTTGGAAAGTTGAATCGTTTAAAGAAAATTAAAAAAAAGAAAATTTATTGAATGATTGAAAGAAAGAAATCTCTAGATCTCCAGACTCCAGTTCACCAAAAAATGCAAACTATCAGAAAATTTAGAGGCGAAATCCCACATAGTTTATCTCCAGAAATTCAGAAAACAAAGTTAAAAAGAGCTACGAAATTCATTTTAATTGAGGTTTGTATTTGATTGTATTTTTTAAAATTATTATTCATTACAAATTTGAGATAAAAAGTGATAATTTATTTTTTATGTATAATTTGTACACAGATAAAATTATGTCTAAGAGAAAGACATTAGACTCTTATTTCAAGGTGAAGGAAAGCAACTCAAATTCTCAAACTCTGACAGAAATTTCAAGTCTTGATAATCAAATTTCTGAACCAATTCCACATGTGATGAATATCGATCAAGAACAACATTCACAGAGTTCTTTAAGATCATTTAAATATGAAAGAGATCCAAGTAAACGCCTCCAACTATCACATTACCCTACAAATGAAAGAGATGAAGTTAGAAAATTTTACATACTGAAGGGGTCTTACCAGTTTCATATGGATGAATATCCATATATTGAGCAAGGGAATCAACGTCATAGGTTTCAAAATCATTGGTTCAAAAATTTCCCTTGGTTATTCACCTCACACAAACCGTGCCTATTGCAAATGGAAAACCTGGTTCTGACACTTTCATTGTTTTGGGATTTCAAATTGGAGAAAGGTTAGTGGTGGGAAAGATTGTGCCTTTTTATCTCACATGAGTAAAGATTCCAACTCGGCACACAATTTTGCTGTTAGTTGTTATGAAAATTTTAAGAATAAGATGGGTCATATTGAAACGGTTATAGAGAAGCAAACTGAAAAGGAAGTGAAAGAAGCAAGGTTGAGGCTCAAAGCTTCTATTGATTCAATTAAATGCTTAACATTTCAAGCATGTGCGTTTAGGGGTCATGATGAATCTCGGGAATCAAAAATTTAACAGGGAAATTTTCTAGAAATGATAAAATTGCTTGCTTCATACAATGAGGAAGTGAACCAAGTTGTGTTAAAGAATGCTCCGAAAAATGCGAAATACACCTCACCGTTAATTCAAAAACAAATTCTACATATCATGGCTCGAAAAGTACAAGTTGCAATTAGAGAAGAAATTGGGAATGAGAAATTTTGTTTGATTGTTGATGAATCTCGTGATGAATCTAAGAATGAGCAAATGGCAATTGTTGTTCGATTTGTTGATAAAGAAGGATTTATTCGTGAGAGATTTCTTGATCTTATTCATGTTAAAGATACAACATCACTAACCTTAAATAATGCAATTGCTTCAGCTCTATCTGACAATGGTCTAAGCATATGTCGCATTAGAGGTCAAGGATACGACGGAGCAAGTAATATACGCGGTGAGTGGAATGGTTTACAAGCTCTTATTCTTAAAGAATGTCCGTATGCGTACTATGTGCATTGCATGGCTCATCAATTACAATTGGCCCTTGTTGCAGCATCAAGAGAGGTGCATGAAGTTCATAATTTTTTTCAGAATGTGAATTTTGTTATAAATGTTGTTAGCGCATCTCCAAAACGTCATGATGAGTTGCAAGCACAACAGGCTGAAGAAATGGTCCGCCAAATTGATTTGGGAGAGCTTGACACTGATAGAGGAGCAAATCAAATTGGTACATTGCAAAGACCGGGAGATACTAGATGGAGCTCTCATTTTAAGGCAATTTCCAGTTTGTTGAAGATGTTTGATGCATCAACATCTGTTTTAAGGAGCATAGCAACTGATCGTTCGGTACCATATGCTTCTCGAGGGGATGCCGGTTTTGGTGTGAAATTGCTTCTCTCATTCGATTTTGTGTTCATTCTACATTTAATGAAAGATATAATGGCAATTACAGATGTGTTATGCCAAACTTTACAATTGAAATCTTTGGATTTCTTAATGCAGCGCATCTGCTATCAAGCACAAAGTCACTACTTCAAGAGCTAAGAAATCATGGTTGGGAGCCTCTTTTGGATAAGATAAAATTGTTTTGTACAAAACATGAGATTGAAATTCCCGATATGAATAAAAGATTTGTTGATCTAATTCGATCTCGTAGTAAGAATGACAATACCACTGTAGAACATCATTATCGGGTAGACATATTTAATGTCACAATAGATCAACAATTACAAGAGATAAATGGTCGATTTAGTGAGCAATCTACTGAACTTCATACCCTTAGTACTGGTCTAGACCTAAGACAGATGAAGTCATTTAGTATTGAAAATGCTTGTAAATTGGCAGAGAAATTCTACCCGGCAGATTTTACTAGTCAAGAAAAAACACTGTTAGAATGTCAATTGCGACATTATGAGATTGACATAAGAAATAGCCCAGTTCTTAAAGACTCCCCGTCGTTGGCTGACTTATGTCACCGACTAGTGGAAAGTGGCAAATCCGTTGTGTATCCTCTAGTTGATAGATTGCTTCGACTAACTGCTACTCTTCCTGTCTCAACTGCTACTACAGAACGAGCTTTTTCAGCTATGAAGCTTGTTAAAACTGCGCTTCGAAATAAGATGGGTGACGAATTTCTCAGAGATTACATGCTTGTTTATATTGAGAAAGAACTAGCTAATAAGATTACTTCAGATGAGATTATTGTTGAATTTGATTTTTTTTAGGAAATCATAGGTCAAAATTTAAATAATTTTATGAATTTCATGTTTTTAATTTAGTTTTGATAGACATGGTATTTTATTGGTGCTAGTTATTTATTGTATTTTTTTTATGAACTACATGCAATAGTGAAAGATTTTGTGTTATAAAAAATTTTACTTTTCATTATTTTTCTTAAATGATGATTAGCCCCCCCCTATATTCAAATCCTGGTTCCGCCCCTGGGGGGAGGAGGGGGGATGTTGTAAATTTTATACATGATTTCTATTATCTTAATTTAATTATATAATTTATTTTCCTTATTAATGACGCATGAATTAATCATGTGATTTTTGCAATAAATTGGGTTGAAACCTCTGCTATACACAAGAGTTGCATTATTTTCTCCAAAATAGTGCCAAGCTTTTAACTCAATAATCACTGGTTCACCACCACCAAGTGAATGGCGCAATGGCATATGGTTTTGGCAAATAAAAAATTGCAACTAAAGGCTGCCCTACTTTCTATTCTACATTAATAATTTAATATTTCGTATTTTAAAGTCTGAAGTACGTACTAACATATAACCATCGATCTTAAATATTTAACGGCGCAGATTTATTTGGGAATTACCATTGCACCGGTTTCAAAATAAAAGAGGATCAGATCGAAGTCGGCTAAGCTGTGCTGTCTGTTCTTCTTTAGGTAAATAAATTGGACCATTATGGGCCCATTTATTCTGAAAATGATATAAAGAAATCTGACAATTTGGATGAGATATATATATATATGCCACTTGTGCATGTTGGGGACCGAGACTTGCGCATTTAGACACGTGCGCATAAAAATTGTGTGGACCACTTTGTTTGCACGTACGAAAGCCTTATCCTTGATGTTATTTATTTTATTTGGAAAGCCATTTGTATCACAGTTAATTATTTCCTATTTTATAACCGATTTATATTAAAAAGAATATATTAACAATCAATTTATATGAAAACTTAGACAACTAACATAATTTTTTTGTTAAGAACCACGTGTAGCACAGTTGGTAATTATTAATTAAGGATAATTTCTTTCATGTGTGAAGTTGTAACTTTGAAACCTAGCATTTGTCAAGATTTGTGAAAAAACACATAAACCATTTATTAATAAAATGTGTTATATGTAATTTATATCAGTGTCATATTAAATTTTATACACAAATTAAAACTGGGAAATTTCTTTTAATTATAAACCTAACATTTGTCAAGATTTGTGAAAAAAGACATAAACCATTTTTTATTAATAAAATGTGTTATATGTAATTTATATCAGTCTCATATTAAATTTTATACACAATTAAAATTGGGAAATTTGTTTTGTGAGCGAGGCTACGTTACTATGCATAGCGCATATTGGCGCGTAATATGGATCAATATCTCTAATTTTAAAGTATGTCCAATCAATCGATCCAAACCGTTCAATATAGTTAATTACCATATGAAAATATATTTGTGGATCAAATTTTATAATTTTGTAATTATTTTTATTATTATTTTTAATATGTAGAAAATCACTTGATCTAAAGTTCCTAAACTATTCAAAAATAAAAAGACTGGTTTTCTATCTATTTAAAAAATAGCAAAAAAATTCGAAAAAATATAAATTTAGTTTGCAAGTACATTTTCGTATAAAAATCATGTTAATCGGATTATTTGGACTTTGAAAACAAAGATATTGATCCATAGTCCAGAACAACATGCGCTATATATAGCCTCACTCTTTGTTTGGTTACTCATTAATCATGTCGATTAAACTGAATTATTTCACGTGTTCCTCCACTTATCGCATCTTACAGGACAGTGGAATCAAATGCATCTATCATCGGATATTATGGAAACTTCGGGTTCCGATGAAGGTGCGAACTTTCTTATGGTTAATGATAGCTAACAGAATCCTCACCCAGGAAAATCTCGTAACCAGGGGTTGCCAGGTGATTCCGGGATGTGTGCTATGTAACAGTGGCGTAATGGAAACCAGAGATCACCTCATGTGGGCATGTGCCTATTCTACAAGATTTTGGAGGGGATTGTCGGCTCAATTAAATCTACCGACGCCTAGGGGAGATAACTTGATAGACATCTGGTGGGAGGGTCGTGGCCAACTGTCCAAACAAACCAGACAGCGATGGGATGCGGCATGGGCAGCTGGAACGTGGGCAATATGGAAAGAGAGAAACAGGAGAATATTCTCTCAAAAGAGAATGGCGATTCATATCCTAGTTAATGCAGCGGCAATCGATGTTCACAACTGGTCCCTATTTATTTAGGAACAGGGGAGAGAGGAGCGTTTTTGATATATTTCAGGCATTTCTAGTTTTAATAGCAGAGTTATGTTCTAGTTATTGAGTGTATGTAATTAATTTTATTTTCTTTTATTTTATTTTATTTTATTTTATTTTATTTCATTGCATAAGTCCACTTGGCCTTGGCAAAAACAATGTAAATTTTCTTAGCATCAATTAATTCTTGGTGGATCTCCCACTAACCATCAACAAAAAAAAAAAAAACTGAATTATTAATTTTTCAGATCACTTGATAAATAGCCAATTGACATTCATATGTCACTAAATTTAATGCATAATCTATGTTAAGTAGAATGAATATATCTGTAATAGTGATCATTTTACACTGTCAATAGATGTTAACAGAATAGATGTAGCATGAACAAATTAGAATGTATTAAATTCCGGATTAATACTTTTAGATTTGGATCAGGATCGTCCACATCTAAGAAAAAGAAGCAGAAGCGTCCTCTATCACCGTACAGTTTTACAGCACAATGAAAGCAAAACAGCATAAATTGACCCAATACCCAATCAACTCATCCTTAGCCACTTTTCTTACTCTTATGTGACAAGTTTGTACCACCAAATGTTACTCAAGTCTCTCTAGTTTGGCCCAATTTTCTCCTGGGAGAGGAGGAATTCCGATGGATATATATTGAACCGGAATCCGTTGGATGTTTAGTCTAAGTCATCATATTTGTGTCAAAATTTGCACGAACAGTTTAGATGCACAGAGTAGTATTACTACAAATTTTAATATGTTCGCATGAATCTTGATGTGTATCGAACGGTTAAGATCAGACATCAGACGAATTTTGGTCTGATGCCCGTTGGAAACTCCGCTCCTATTGCCTCTTAGACAAGCATCATTATTTATGTATCTTCATTTGGTGGGACTATTTTGCAGAGGTAGTTTAACAAAATGTGTCCGTGATTAACGTTGTAAAGGTCAATATCAAAGATATTATTCCTATAATAGGGATCTGATATGAGAATTACATTAACCCTCCACCAAATAGTGGTCCTCTCTCCCTCTCTAGAAGTTGCTTGGAGCAACACCAAACCCTAATCTTGTCTGACACACATCACATGAAGTATTATTATGTTGATTGATTTCTCAACAGTACTAGCTAACACATGCACATCTTACCCAAAACTATCTAACTTACCACAAAGTAATAACATGGATTCTGAGCTACATGAGCTTAGCTTGGAACTAACTCTCCAGCCAAGTTGGTCACCCGAGCCGGCCAGGGTTTTCACATGCTACTATTGTGATAGGAAGTTCCAGAGCTCTCAGGCGCTAGGCGGCCATCAGAATGCACACAAATTAGAGAGAGGTGTCAAGAGAAGCCGGCATGAATTTTCTGCTGTAATGCAACAGCATGCGGTTCGGAACCAGGCGGGTCATGGCGACAATTCAATTCGGGGAACGAACGTGTTGGCCACTCTTCCTCTGGATTTTTTGGGGGATGTCGATTTGTCGCTTAAGTTATGAGTAATATATATCAATTAATGATAACTATTGCGGATTTTAGCTTTTTGAATTTTGATTGTATGTTGTGATTAATTTGTGTGTTTCCTTGATTATCAATTTGGAAATTCTTTTTATCTGTGCCGTTATACTTTTTCTTTCCCTCTGTCATGACATTATGGAAACCATACTATGTTATTATATATCTCATTTTATAACGAATGTTTCTTTTAATATTAACGAATAAATATAGGAACGTGTTGATGATGACGCAGTTTTTTATCAAATGAGGGGGCTCGTGCTTTAATTGTTTCACAAGTTTTCAGCGGAATTTGAATTTTGAAACTGCGTTTTCACACAAAGATTAATGTTTTGGTATACTCCACGGGAAATAAATCTGCTGCGATCCTCTGGGATCGCAGGGTCCTGCGATTCTAATTTCAACCGTTCATATGTTTTGAAATTCGTGCACAAAAACTGATTTCTCAAAAAGATCTTGGGTTTTATCATTTGAATGGTTGGATTTAGAATCGCAGAGTCCTGCGATCCCTTAATTAGAATCGCAGCAGACCTACTCCACGTGCTTCTTAGAATTCTCAAAATTTTATATTTCAGCTCGTCTTAATTAGAGAAAATTCTTGGGCTTGTGAATCGGATTCTACTTAGTATAAAAATTTCATAAAAATAATCTTAGCGGAACAAACAATATGTGATAAGTGAAGTTCATTCAATAAGAATTCTAAAATAATATTATTCATGCAATAGCATGACAGCATTATTGATATATTTTCACAAACAATGGTGACGTAATCAACTCGAGAATGTCATTTATTGATATAATAATAAATAAACAAAATATACTAATGATAGGGCCACATGCCACGGGCCCTAAAGAATGGCTCCCGAATCAAATAAGGAGCCGGTTAAACAAGGCCTTCCAAGGCCTTCAAACCAAACCTCATAGGATGGGCCTAAAATGACCGAAATAAGACCTAGTAAGGCCCTTTCTCGACAAACCATTCCGACACGAAAGGCCCGGCCCGAGACCGAGATCACTCGGACGGAGTGATCTCTGTAACTGCCTCTGTATGGTCTGTCAGGAAAATTATCAGGCCTCCAGACCGACACTACACGATAGTAAGAGGCCAACCTATATAAGGCCCGAGCCTGAGCCAAAAAAGATGTGGACATTTTCACACGACACAAAGTATCTAGAGGTTAGAGTCCGAATACTTTACATCCATTCCTCTTACCCTCTCGAGTCAACCTCGAGATCATACCGCTAGTCACCCGGACTAGACGTATCAACTAATTAAGACAAACAAAATGCATACAAATTTAACGACACCGTTGAACCAAGTAGCTAGACTTTAATTAGAATTATGAAGAAATCAGATTAAATAATTCACAGGCCTAGTCTTAACAGATATATTTATTTGAAGTCCCCAATTATATGATGGATTAATAATATATAATTCGTAACTAACCAAATAATTAAAAGATCACATAATTAAACTACAACAAAAACATTGTTTCACTAATGCATACATATAACCAGGTCACATCAGTTAGTTCTAACTTCTAAATAATCATTACTAATTTTGAGACTGTCCACGATTATAATATTTATAATGTTTTTTTTTATTTTATTAAAAGATTGAAGGTCAAAGTGATCACCCAATTATTTTCATTCAAGTTTTGAACACATAGATCATTGCCTTAACAACTAGATTAAAGGTTGGTTCCCAGTATTATAATATTTTTATAAGGATTGAATTGGTATCCTATTTTTACTTTTTAAATGTCATATTTATTCTTATTTTCAAAAAAAAAAAATCACAAACTTATGAAGAACCGGCTGCACACTCTACGAGTTCTTTCTACAGCAATTTAATTTGAAATGTAGTCTCTAATTAGCTCACATTTTCCCTATTTTCTTTAAAATGTGTGTCCTTTTTTCTCTGTCGCCATAAACTGAATGCAAATATATATACATCCAAATTTGTTTGTCTGCACACACATGCATGTATTCAAGAGTGAGGCTAAATGAATTGACACTTGACTTGAATACACCTGACACTTGACTTCAACATACATCCAAATTTGTTTGTCTGCGCGGCCGCGCGCACAAACTTACTACAATAATAGCAAAGGTGAGAAACAATTATTTTCAAGGTCGAGTAAGCCGACATAAATTATTATTCTCAAGAATATTGTTATTACCGATGGATATATCCGCACTGATACTAATTTACAAATAAAACAGATTCTTGTAGTATATGATACTTTACAAAGTACAAAACAATATGTGTTCAACTTCAACATGATTCAAACAGTTTACAAAGTTTAAACAATTGATATGAATCGTTTAACTTGATCTCTATATGAAAATATACACAGAAATAAGTAGAAAATCACTTTATCTAAAGATTTTGGACCATCCGAATTAAAGTAGTGATTTTTCTATCTATATAAAAAACAGTAAAACAATTCAAAAAAAATAAGACCTTAAAAAATTTGTAAAATGAATATAAAATTTAATCTCCAAACATATTTTCATATGAAAATCATTTGGAACGGTTCGGATCAACTACTTGGACTTTGTAAACGAAGATATGAATTCATTGCGGGAACCGATTCACACTTTGGAAAGTACCATCCGTAGCCTCACTCTTCATTAAAATAATTATTCTCTAATTTTCAAAAATTCAAAACTCATGATCTATAACTTTGAACATATGCATCCAGATGGCACTTCTAAGTTCTAAGTATATACATTCAGAAATCAACATAATTTTTGTGTCACTTTTATAATAAAAAGATATATATATTTGTTTATTATTTAAAAAACATGGGGCTAAACAATGAAAGAGAATTGGCATTTGGTAAGAGTACTGATGTTGACAAGAGCTATGCCTAACTTTTATATAGAAGTCTCTTTTTCAAAGAACAGTACACAATTAATAGGTCAGGTAGCTTTATATACTGTTTTAATGGGACATTTGAGTCTGATATTACGATTTCTAATTAATTGTTGTTGGGAAACACCAATACAACTGCATGTAAATTGTAAGCCATGAATGATATTGTCATCCACAGTAAAATATATATATATATATATATAGAGTCTGACTTAGCTACTTCATGAAGTAAAACGATTTTGTACTTCACGCCATATCTTCATTTTCAAAGTTCAAATAGTCGATTCGAACCTTCCAACATGTTCTTCATATTGAAATGTGCTTGGAGACCAAATTTTACATTTTTTGGAATTTTTTTACTATTTATTAAGCCCCTTTGAAAATCTGAAAATCCTTATGAACAGTAAAAAACAGTAAAAATTTCTGGACCGCCGGATCAGTGATTTTCAAAGTGGCTTAATAAATAGTAAAAAAATTCCAAAAAATGTAAAATTTGGTCTCCAAGCACATATCAATATGGAGAACAACTTGATCGGTTCGGATCGGTCGTTTGAATTTTCAAAATGGAAATAATGAGGCATGGAGCACCAAGTCGTTTTACTCCATGAAGTAGCTAAGCCCAGCACTATATATATATATATATATGCTTGGTCCCACAAAAAGGAAACCAAATTTCAATATCTAATACTGTACCTGCAATTTTTGATTGGTTACAAAGACTTTCTGACCAGACATGAAAATCTGAATGTGGATTCTAGCGGTCTCAAGTATCTTGTACCAAAAAACAAGGTATCTGCATGTAATCTTGTCTTTACTGTTTTATCTCAGATCATTATTTTTTTTACATAAGTAATTCAGAATTTTATATTAGTGGAAAATGTGAATATTGATTATGTTTCTTTTAATTTTTTTATGAAGTGATTATTCACATCAATAATTATAAACTTTTAAATTTATTTTGTTCCAAGAAGCTGAAAATGAACCGCTTAGTTCATTGGACCGTTGATTTTACTTATGCATCAATTAGCTAGATACAAAAATACAGTTGTTTCATATATATCATTGTACATATATGTACAATGGATTTTTTTTTCAAATAAAAATATTTGGGTCAATTAAAATTTTAATAGGTCATGTATTAAACATGGTACAATTTGAAAGTACTTCTTGAGCTTTTCATCAAGCTTAGGACAATTTAAAAAGTATATAGTCAAATGGTTGAGTTTCAACTGTATGGAATTTTATTGGGGTTGTTTTAGCTTATTTTTTAAATAGAAATATATAAGTTTAATAAAAAAAAATTGTTGGATGTCCAATCAAATTTTAAATCGACTCAATTTGATTTCCATCTAAATGATAGATAACACATGCAATACAATTTTTTTTTTCATATAAGTAATATTTTTTAAATAAAAAATGAGTGTATTATATATAAAAGATAGACGTGCAGAAGAATATTTATATTTCAATAGGGCAAAGAGTTGACAAATATTTAAAATTGAGAATATAATTGTAATACATTTAAAAATCAGTATATACGAAAAAAAAAAATAGTTGAATCAAAGCAAGCAAAAATGCATAATCATCTATTGGCAAGCCACAAAAGAAATTAACAATTGATCCCCGGAACTCAACTATCACAAAATTGGATGGAAAGTGGGGAGCATTCCATAGATTTCTTTAATTTTATGTCCCTTTTATGTGGGTGAAACTTTATAAATGCACTGCCACCTTTTCTTCTTTCTAACCGAAGAACTAAATGAAAGAAGAAAAGAACACTGTGACATAGCGCACTAGCAACTGTGTTTTTGTGTTTTTGTGATAGCTAGTTCGGGAACCGTTTCATATGTGCTTCGTTCTGATTAAAGTGAATTTTATATATGAATTTTTTTTATTATCAACAGAATCGTACATAGCGCACTAAAATTGTATTTATTTGCCATAAATAAACTGATAAACATTTTAATTAGATTACCCATGTTTAGCTCCTAAGAATTACCAATTTAAATAGTAGGAGAACTCAATCGGCTGTTGCACAAAATTAGTACTTTGTTTTGGGAAATAAATTGTAGCTAACACATCATTTCGGATCTCTCAGCTCAGCTGTTCAAGTTACAGCAAAACTGCATTGAGTGAGGCTATGGTGCTATGCATAGCACGGATGGCTAGTGTACTACGGCTCAATATGGTACTTTTTAAAATTTTAACGGTCGATCCGACCGTTCAATGTGATAACCATATGAATATGTACTTGCAAACTAAATTTTATATTTTTTCGAATTTTTTTACTATTTTTTCGAATAGGTAGAATTTTGATGGTCCAGAATTTTCAAAAAACACTGATTTTTCTACATATCTGAAAAAATAGTAAAAAAATTCGAAAAAATATAAAATTTAGTTTGCAAGTACATATTCATATGGATATCACATTGAACGGTCGGATCGACCGCTAGGATTTTAAAAAGTACCATATTGAGCCGTAGTACACTAGCCATTGGTGCTATGCATAGCACCATAGCCTCACTCAACTGCATTTGATAAACAAGGTTTAGGTTTAAAACAGCATTTGGGTTTTACAGGATAGTGGGCCGGACATGAGAAATGCTTCGGCCTATAAATTTCGTTTTTCTTTTTTCCCTTTACATTTTAAAATTTATATACCTCCAGACCAAATTCTTTGCCACACTTATTATGATATAATAAAGCAAAAACAAAAAAGTGGCAACCTTGGAGCAGAATACCTTTACTACCTTTCAAACGTTGATATGGGTTCTTCAAAAAATATGAACAAGAAACAAAAAATTAAAATGGAAATTAAGCATCATCACGTGTTAGATCTCCATCTGAAGAGAGTGATTCAGAATTAGAGGCTAGCCTATACAACCGATCAAGAGAAAAAACACCAAGAGGCCTCGAACTTGAGCGGAATGGGCTGCTGTACAAGTCTCCACCTTTCACAACTACAATCATTTCATATTTCTTGTCTAGAAGCAGATCAATTACCCGAGCAACTGCAGTTGAAGCAGTGACACATGGTGGTGGTCCCGTGATTATGGACGAAAGAGGTACATCCAACTGTAAACAATGAACATAAAAAAATTATTTGCAAGAAACAAAAGAAGCCAAGTGAGCATGAATATCACAATTTATCCTTTTCACCTTTACACAATCACGCCTTTGAACAATTCCGATACAGTTACCCCACTCGTCAGTGACAGGAATTGCTGCTTCATTGAAAAAGCGCATCACAACATCACGCAACATTATGTTGGCATTTAGTGGTCTAGCCTCTTCAAATGGTACCATATATTTCTCCACTGGTTGGTCCAACAAAACCTACAATTCCATCTACAATTAGAATAGCCATATACCAAACTTGTAAAATACAATTTAGAAATACTATAGCAATTTTGTTAAATTCATATAAGCGTATGACAGGTAAGAGAGGGAGTAACCTCGGAAAGAACACGAGGTCTAAATTTGGAGTTGGTGAATCCTGATAAAACCTCCACTTTGATTGCCGCCTGGTCAAAGTTGCAAGTATTAAATTGTGTTCATCTCTTAAATAAGTTTTGAGATCAGTCCAAATAAATCAACATTGCTTTTGTTAATGTGATATCCCGAACAATTTTCTTTACAAAAGAAAAAAAGAGAAAAACTAAGTACAAAAAAGATTGTTTCTCTACCATTCCTCCTCTGCTTGTCCAAGAAAAGCTTTGTTCATTTACTATTCTTGAAAGAAGCTTTTTGGCAACATCAACCTGTTGACATTGGAATTATATTAAAGATCAATATACTTCCACAAAGTCATGCAAGCACCTAAGAATATGCATGTGTATAATGTGCATGAAAAGTAGATATATAAAACTATCGCCACTACTGAAGGTAACTTGAATATTGTTACCCTTGTTTCATTCTATCAAAATTCAGAGTTTCACCTAACTCGAGCAAAGAGCTATTGAGATAGATAAAAATGGAAGATATGTATTATAGAATCACAACCTTTTAAGATCAACTTAAAACTGACAAAATAATTTGAAACATTTGCATCATAAACACCAGCTCATTTCAAGTTCTGTAGATGACACCCAACCACAATTTTATGTGATAAAAAATGGTAGATTCATGTTTTGATATCTTATTACTACTGAGAAGGATTTTTTTTTTTTTCACCAAAATCCAAATTAAAACAGAATCAAAACCATGATGATTTAGAGTTTAGATGATATGCACTGAGTTCAAGCATCCATTATATAAAGTAATAAACTCATTGTGAAGTAAATTTATTTTAAAAATTATTAAGGGCAATATAGTCATTATTTAGAAACCTAACTTTGTTTTAATTGGCTGTTTTATTTTCACCTGATAATTATCCGTATTAGTCATGAAATATGGGCAAAAAATTGATGAATGATATATAGATTCAGTAAACAACCATATAGAATATAGGGTTAAAAATTTTAGGCTAGAAAATGAACCTGGTTACAATTTATGGCAGCCTCCATTAGAAGCTCATTAGCTTCTGAACGGGTTAAAAGACATATTGACCCGGCCGAATCAAGCCACATCCGTGAATTGAACTTTTTGACTGAGTCAATATCACCTTGTGATGCGAAGGCTCTCATCATAGAAAGGAAGAGGTGAGGTTTTGGTATTAGGTCCTTATCATTGCCAGATTTCTTTATTATCTCACCAAAAATACAAAGAGCACCTACATTTTTAAACGCAATCTAGATATTAAATTATTTTAACAGCTTTCAGTACCTCCTCTTTTTTAACCCAACATTTGCAAAGAACCCCCCGTTTTTCTCCAATTTGCACCAAGCTACAGACATACATATATGTTACATAGAAGAAAATTTCTCCAAGAGTTTGTGTCTCAATTCAACCAAATAATTCTAACCAGTGTAAATACTCAGAATCTGTTATGTGTTCAACTTCAGCCTAATTTGGTCTTGACAAGGGTAGAACCTAGAAGGTACGCCAACTGAGGATAATATTGTCTACTTCTATCCAATTGAAGACAGGAGTTATGACTCAATTTCATACTGAAACAATTTAACTAATTAATATTATTTAATTACAGTAGCGACCTTTAATTGATCCAGAAGCCAACAATGCATCGACCATTGTGGAGTATGCAATCCTATCAATATGTAGACAAGTTGATTTTATTTCCATCACAATCTTCATCACCATATCTGCATCTTTTCTTTTCCCAAAACCCTACAATCACAACTATTATTTATTCATTTGAGCATTTGTTGAGTGGACATTACTATTTTCGCATGTAATAAATGTTAAAACAGGGATTAAATACATAACAATCTTTCTTTTACATTGAGCATGCACCTGAAGTAAAGTTGTGTAAGTAACAGCATCTGGGATGAGCTCGTTGCTGTCAGATCTTCTAGCTTCTTCCTGTATAAAGAAAACATATTATTTTCGTCAGCAAAAGAGCAATTTTAATTGGAACCTGAGTCACTTGTTAAATGATACAAAGAAGTGATCAGACAAGGTCAAATTTTCTGACAGTATAACATGACCTAAATAGTATCACCATTTAATTAGTCCTTAAAATGGATAATGACAACTCAAATAGGTATAATCATCCATTTCAATTGAAGAAAACTACATAAGGAAACATGAGGTTGCACTTCTCTGTTGAGGAAAGACAGGCCTTGCAAATTCAATTCAACATTTCGACCTTGTCCAATCATTTACATAATTTTGCATGCGATTCAAGAAAAAGAGGGAAAAAAAATTTGAATATACAGACAGAACAACAATACTATTCTCTTTGCTCATAATTCAATTTGGCCTCACCTAAGCATTGAATAGGATGAACTTCAAGGCAAGGTCAAATTAAACACAAAAGATACGATAATCAAGAAATAATGCTTAAAATGTATACAAGGTTTTTAGCTTAATAAAACAAAACTGAAATGAATTTTGAAGGGACAGCAAAAAATTTCATTTTTGCAGAAAGCTAGTAGAAATCTTTGGAAATAACACCACCTGTTATATTATTGGGACAGAAAAGAAACAATGACTTGCACTATTAAATAATAATTTCCAAAAGATATTGAAAATTTCGCCTGTAAAACTAAGCTCTCGTATTGTGCAAACCCAAATTAAACTAACATTAAAACAAGAAATTATCATGTTGAGCTAAAAGGGAATATGAACTTATGCATGAAGGAGATTAGCTGATATGATAAAGTTCTTGAAACTTATGTCACTTTTGCTTTAATGGACTTTGGCTTGGATGTAATACAGTCAACAATGTTGACAGGCAAATACATGGGAAGCACTTGATGTTCTTTGCAGAAAATATATATATATATATATAGAGAGAGAGTGGCTAATATCAAAACGTTTGTTCCTAGTCCCTTGGTGCTACCAAGTGGTTTTCCTATTTCCAAAGTTCAAACAGTCGATCCAAACCATTAGATGTTCAATCTATATTAAAATATACTTGGAAACCAAATTTTACATTTTTTGGAATTTTTTTACTATTTATTAAGATGGTTTGAAAATCGCTGTTTTGAAGTATTTTTCAGCACCGTTGAAAACAATGATTTTCAAACCATCTTAATAAATAGTAAAAAAATTCCAAAAAATGTAAAATTTGGTCTCCAAGCACATTTCAATATGGACAACAACTTGAACGGTTCGGATCGGTAGTTTGAATTTTCAAAATGAAAATATTGCATGGAGTACAAAGTCGTTTTACTCCATGGCTTAGCTAAGCCCAACCCTATATATATATATATATATAGAGAGAGAGAGAGATGGGCTATTGTGCTTTGCAAAGTAAAGCCATCGTTTTACTTCGGCTTACTTTTTGGATTTTCAAAGTCCAAAACGTCGATCCGACCGTTCAAGTTGATCTACATATTGAAATGTGCTTGCAGACCAAATTTTACATTTTTTGGAATTTTTTTACTATTTATTAAGCCACTTTGAAAATTGCTGATCACATGGTCCAGAAAAAACAGTGCAACAAAATTCTGGACCATGTGATCAGCAATTTTCAAAGTGGCTTAATAAATAGTAAAAAAATTCCAAAAAATGTAAAATTTGGTCTGCAAGCACATTTCAATATGTAGATCAACTTGAACGGTCGGATCGACGTTTTGGACTTTGAAAATCCAAAAAGTAAGCCGAAGTAAAACGATGGCTTTACTTTGCAAAGCACAATAGCTCATCTATATATATATATATATATATTTTAAAAAGGAAAAAAAACCAGTAGTATCTGATCAGTAAGGTGCACCTTGCCAATTTTTTTTTTTTAAAAATGGGAAATTTTTCAAAATGAGCTGTTGTAATAGTGACTAGGTTGATGGACTGTCAAATACAGCCCACGCGTTGTAAATACTTTTCTTATTAATATATCTTTTAGTGGAAACTTCTCCACTAAACTTCAAAAAAAAAAAAAATTAAAAAGAAGAGGAGAAATAGAGGACTAGTAACATCCAAATTCCAAATAGAAAGCACAAGTGACAAGAGATGTAATTTAAACTGGCCTTTGGAGCACTAGTGGCAAGACACCTTCATATCTGAAAGCAACTGAACTGCTTTCTCCATTTCTCCTGACTTTACACATGCAGAAATGAGTGTGTTGTAGGTTAGCTTGTCAGGTCTGACCCCCTGCCGCATCATCTCATCCTTAACTGTCAGAGCACCAAGAGGAAAGCTTGCCTTTGCATGTCCCTGAAAACAATAGTTCAAAAAATTAAAAAATACTCTCAAGTAAGAAATTATTATGTTAACTTAAATAGAGATTAACTTGTGTGTTTCTACCATTTATACTCCAAACTTGGCAAATTAAAGTAAATAAAGGAAGAGTAGGGTTCATATGCCTCATGTCTTTCTAGCCTCACATCCTTATCTCCATTTTCAAAGTCCAAACAGTCGATCCGAACCACTCAACATGATCTCCATATTAAAATGTGTTTCGAGACCAAATTTTATATATTTCTAAGAATTTTACTATTCTTTTTAGATAGGTACAAAATCATTGTTTTTGGATGGTTAGAATATTCTGAAAACAGTGATTTTGTACTTATCTAAAACATTAGAAAAAAATTTCCAAAAAATATAAAATTTGGTCTCCAAACACATTATATGCAGATCATGTTGAGCAGTTCGGATCGACTGTTTGGACTTTGAAAACGGAGATAGGGATGTGAGGCATGAAGTAGGAATGAAAGACATGAGGTATTTGAACCCTGGTCATAAAAGAATGACAAATGTGCCATATTGATCTAGAGTTGCAATAACTATAAGATATATTGGGCATTGTTGGCAAGTAAATAGTAATATATGTTTAGTTATTTATAAATACAACTCAGCATGGGAAGAACTAAGTTTTTGCACAGCCATGCACAAGGAATATGTATATAACATTCATGTCATTAAACTAATTTACAAATGTCAGAGAAATTTTAAGCAGAGGGTTACCTTCATTAGAAGATTGTACAAGTAAACAGAGTCACCTTCATCATTAAGAACTTTACGGCATCTTGCAACAAGTGCGTTTGCACGGCGCATATCTCCTATTGAAATTGGTATGGTTTATCAGGATATTATCAATACTTGTGTGGAGATAATATAGCAGAAATTAGATCTAAGTATCTAACAATGTCTTATCACTTTCATCTATTTAACAATAAACCATCTCCCCAGCTTATTTGAAGAATGAAAAATATTGAGCAACAAGAATCTTATGGTTCAATTGTGCCTTCCTTAATTTCTTTTCAGATCAATTAACCTAACTTAGCCTAAATTTTCCCTAAACTATCCAACTAAGCACCAAATTAAATAAGAATAAGAAGTTAACAAAGAAGAGCGGCTAAATTGTGGTCTTAGGAATACCAGTACAACTGGCACAAGCTGACTGTACAAGAATCTTAGTTTTAACCATTCACAAACCTTTTTCAAGAATTGCATTTAAAAGACCATAAAAAAGTCGAGCAGACAGCATGGGGCTTCCAGTAGCAGTACCATCTTCAACAGATTCAATAATTTGGAATGCTTCATCGAACCTTCGAGCCTGCCCCAAGCCCTTTACCAGAAAAAAGAAAAGAAAAAAAAATAGGTATTATTCATTGCAATAACTGGAAATTACACAAAATTGCATTATTTAAGAAACATGAGTAGAATTAGGGTGTTCTTAAGCTCACCAAGCTTCTTGGTAAGTTAACTTCAAAACCTATCAAATTGACTTTAATGACGAATCCAATCCGTTGAAACCAAACCACTTCACGAGTTATGCGTTTACATAAAAAAAAAAAAATTAATTGATTTAGTATAAGGTCAAGTGGTCAAAAAAGAAGGTTTATAGGTTAATTCTAATGCATTCATTTTTTTATCATTTTTTGACTGCTCGAATATATACTACATTAATTCGAAAAATAAAAAGATTGCATGTAAACGCATCACTCATCAAGTAGATCGGTCTCAACGGTTTGGATTCATATTTGAAGTCAATCCGATAGATTTTAAGTTAAGCTCACCAAGAACTTAGTGAACTTAAGAATACCTTAGTTCTACTCTAAGAAACATTGCCAAAGGGATACTAAACTCAACCAATGTCAAACTTTTTTTATCATCAGAATTTTTGTAAATAACACCAGATGCTTCACTAAATTGGCAAAGTATCCTCAACATTTCTCATATTTGCATACTGACGCTAATAATAATTTCGAATATGTGCAATTGACCCAAATTGTGAGATTACCAGGATGGACAAAGTACATTCAGTTGAATATTGACAGATTTACCCTTAACTGTAAAAAGCTTATTTATTATCCAGTATTCAACCACAATAAAGTCAAAAAATCTCTACTGGTGACAAGTTATATGAATTAAATTCGACAGGATTTATTGCACTAGTATAAAGAAGTTGCTGTGCTCCACATTTTAGTATTAGAATGTGAGGGGAAGTTATAAAAATTTACTAATCTTGGTCCGTAACAGTTATACAAGGAGAGGGGGGAGCCAATATAAGGGTAAACCTCACTGGCACTATCTTCCAAACATCCAGTTTTTGTAAACTCCAGAAAAAATCATAGACGAGATCAGAGAAAATTTGATATATCAGATTCCAAAAAAATAAAAAAGCCTTCTCTTTCTCTTAATTTTATTATATAAAGCATTATCTAGAATGATTATTTCCTTCTCTCCATGGCGACAAGCAGTGGAGCAAGTTTGCACATCTAATATTCCCATTCCTTTCTCATCCCTACCTTTCATCCACAACCCCTTCCAAACAACCTAAAAGTGCAAGGTTGTAATTGCAATTTTCAAACTGCAATAAACCTTCTTTCTTGATAGCAGGAAAATAAATTATTTGAAGTAACAATACCTTCAACAATATACCATACGATACACAGTCAACCCCACAACTATCCGGGCCAGACATTTCGTCGAACACCTTGCGAGCAGTATCAACATCCCTACAGTGCACACATGCCTCCATCACAGCATTCATCACAATAGTGTTCGGTTTAATGTTCTTTTTCCTCACCTCTTCCACCTCAGCAAAGATCTGCTTCAGCTGCCTCCTTTTCGTTAGTTCTACTATTCGGGCCGTGAGCTGCCTTAGATGGGGTCCAAGGGGTTTCATCCGGACTCGTTTGCGGGTTGGGGTTTGAGTGGGGCGAGAGGGGATAGAAGATAAGCGCGGAGGTGAGGCGTGGGTTTCATGGAGAGAGAGGAGCGGTCGAAAAAAGAGCGACTGGGGCATCGTTTGAGTGAGTGCCTGAGAAAAAGAAGGAGAAGATGCGATATGGATTGGGAAATGAAGATAGAATGCGGTGTGGTTACCGCCGTACCGACCGCTGGTGATTTGTTTCGCGCGTTTCACATTAGGAGACTATAGATCTTCTGTGGTCAGTTCGGACAGATATATGTGCAGAACTTCACTGAATTTAGAGTCCGGATACTCTGTGTCATCTCTGGGGTAGTGATGTCTCCTGCGAATCATTATGGATGTGTTTGGTACTTTTAATATATATTTTTTTCCATTATTTTATTTCCAAAATTTTCTTTTTCCTTTATAGTTAAGTGAGAATTCTATTTGGCATATGATACCAAACAAAAACTACTTTTCTTTTCTTAAGAATTCCACTAATTGTCTTACTAAAGTTTACTTTTCAACAAATTTATAACGAAAGTTGGTTTTAGAATGTCATATCAGCCGCACCTTTAATATTTCTGAGTTAAAAAAGAAATTATGATATATTTCTATTATAACTTCTTCGTCATTTAGATACTTATTCATCAAAATTTTAAAGTAGAATTTTCATTGTGCTTTTTGTCTATATTATTGGTCATAAAGGACCTCAAAAGTCTAGTAGTATTTGAATATCAATGCATCAGCATGCACACTTGAATACATCAAGACATGAAGAGCAGGTACCTCCTTCGGCTCCTTACTCAATTCAGACCATTAAAACCTCTAATTTGGGCCTTCGTTTAAACAAATTTATGGGTCGGAACAAGCCCAACATTAAAACATAACACGGCCTATCCTTGAAAGAACAAAAATAGAAAAAGATATACATATATATGGGAAGCTTAGAGAAAAGCATCCAGTCCGAGAACGCTGCAGCCCAGAAAATGAAATTAAATTCTGTGTGGCTGCTGCATATTCCACATAATGATACCTGGAAAAAAATAATGGATGATTCTTTGTTACATTGAAACAAACTAATTTCAACCCCACTCTCAAGACACAAACAACAAAGACATATATATCACAACATAACTTGATAAGTACTAGAATCAACTTCTATAGATACTGCACATGATAATAAGAAAAACAAATTAACATCCTAGATAGGCAAGCATTGAATCCAGCTTGCACAAATTGTGTTCTATCCGTAAAGGCGACTCGACGACATAACTAAGATCCACAAACAATCTTCATCAACCTCTTCAAATTCTCCTTTGAGCTACCATTTTCTCCTAGTGCTGCAATTACCATGTCCTTCAGCTCATTCATTTTGCTTTTCATCTTCTTTCCCTCATCCCTTTTGAATATCACATCAAAAGCCCTAACAACATTTTTCTCTGTGAAAACTCCAGCATCCAGTGCGACTCCGACCTTCCAAACACACGAAACCAACCTTGTATTTATCGTCTGATCTCCAAAGAACGGTCTACAAACCAATGGAACCCCTCCAACAATGCTTTCTAATACCGAATTCCACCCGCAATGACTAACAAATGCGCCCACTGCAGAATGTTTTAGCACGCTAGTTTGTGGGGTCCATGGAACAATTTTCCCCTTACCAGTCTCATTCATTCTATCTATAAATCCTGACGGAAGGTGAGATTGCGTCTCTTCCTTTAAAGACCAAAGAAATGGCACACCACTCGCTTCCAACCCATTGGCAAGGGAGGTAAGCTCAGACGGGCAAAGAAATGCAATAGTGCCTAAGCTTACGTAAGCAACAGTTGCCGGCTTGTGGCGATCAAGCCAAGAGAGGCAACCGTAGGAATCTGTAGGAGGCTCTTTTTGGGATGGATTAAGAAGGTGAAAAGGACCCATAGGAAAATAGTTGGTGAAATTTTGTTTAAAATAGGAGTCAAGATTGCATTCCAATCCTTGGATTGTGTTTGTAACAAGTATATCTGATTCAGGCAGCTTACGGGCCATTCGATCACATATCAAGTGGTATACAAAATTGGGATCACCTGTGTTGAGGCCGTAAGGAAGATCGGTTGCACGGTGATTGGAGAGGCAGGGGAGAAAGCTGAGCAGCTTGTCACCATAGGATCTAACAGCTGAGAAAAAAACACAAAGAAACAGTTAAGAGTCTTAGAGGCCAGGAGAACAATTAATATCATGATGCACACATTTGTCAATGATTTTAATCATGACTTAAGTTAAAAGCTTCAACAAAACAAAAATAATTTAAGCCAACTTAACTTAAAGTAAGATATTTAATCCTCCTTAATTTTAAATAGCAATCAAACATAAACATGATCTTATAAAATTGAAAAAAAAAAAAAAAAAACCGACACTGTATACATGATGATATATATTTAAATCTGACTATATAATGGACTAACCAATCGTCAAAATATTTTTTTATGACACTCATCCTAAGTCGAATGGTATTTAAGTTTAATTAAAATTAATTTAGCAAATAAATAGGATTGGAGCAATGATTCTCTTCATTATCCCTAATAAAAGGAGTTTGAACTAGCTAATTCCGACTTAACCTAATAATCATGTGCTTTAGTTTATCTAATGACTTTGACTAACTACTAAATTAGACAAATTATTTAATAGTGAAAGAGTTTGACTAGGAGTGTCAATGACACCCTTTTACCCGTTTACCCGACCCGTATCGTATCCGAAAAGACGGGTAAGGGTAAAAAAAAAGTTCGTTAGCTTATCGGGTACGGGTAAGGATAATGATTTTTTTCGTTATCTTACCCGTTATCTAACAAGATAATTTTTAAAAATAAAATTATATATATAGATATATATTTGTATGAAGATAATACATGATACAATAAAGTTTTGTATTTTACTAAATTTTCATAATACAAATTAGTTGTATTCATTATTATTATTATTTTTTTCTTGTTTTGAAATTTTTTTTATAGAAAGCATAAATCGAGATGTCAATGGCACTTTTTTATCCGTTTACCCGATCTGTACCGTATTCAAAAAAACGTATAAGGATAAAGATTTTTTTTCGTTATCATAACGGGTACGGGTATGAAAATGCCACCACCCGACCCGTATCGTACCCGTTGACACCCCTAAGTTTGACCTTGAAAAAAAGTTAAAATTTAATAGCATAATTTTTCAGTTAGGATTAAAGATTCAATTTATTAAATGATAAACGATAATGATAGTCATAATAAAATAAAAAAATCACAGACAATGATAATAGTTAAACATTTTTCTTCGGAGAATATAATGACAAAACGGACAGAAAACGAAAGCCATAAATGCTGGCATGCTTTGAATTGAGCTGCTACAAAACAAATAAAGCATCATCATCATCAAAAAAAACAAAAAGTGATTTATTTTGACTGGCAAAAACAGTAACACAATTGTTGCCTCCAGGGAACTAATTAACGTTGTTAGTCCACAAATCAGAAATGAAATGGGCTGGTTTCGGCCTTTTTTAAAAAAATAAAATAAAATAAACTAGTCAAACTTAATAGTTCTACCGTACAACTGGACTTAGCTTAATTAGGCCCTGTTCTATGTGGAATCAGATCCCGTGCGGTAATGCATGGTCCGTTTTAATTAATCTGACACAATTATCTTGAAGCAGACTCCTATAATTTACATAGACACTAAAATTATTTTAACTCGACTGAGAATTATATACCAAATAGGGCACCATACTCACGTGTTCTCTGTGTACTCTTTCAGTATCCGGTGTACTATACTCACGTGGCTGTAGAATTACTCAAAATCTAGTGAATAAAATAAAAATGATGATGGCTTGACCTTCAACATTTTTATCAAGAAAAAAAAAAGATTGTGTAGTGTTGTTTTCTCATTATATATTAAATTGGCATGAGTACCTAAAATGCATAAAAAAATCTAAGTGTGAGGCTACGGTACTATACATAGTGCATAATGATCCGTACTATGAATCAATATATAGTTCCATATGAACATGCACTTACAGATCAAATTTTACATTTTTTAGTATCTTTTACTATTTAATTAGATAATTAGAAAATCACTTGATCTAAAAGATTTAGATCATTCAAAAAATATTCTTCATGTTTAAAAAATAAACAGAAGATTGTAAAATTTATTCTGCAAGTATATTTTCATATAGAAATTATTTTGAACACTTTAATTGAACTGTTTGAATTTTAAAAAAATGAAAATATTGATCTATAGTACAGATCAATCTATGTTATACATGTCATAGAACGAACATACCTTCATCTCCAACACCAACAGTTTCCTTTATCAAATCAGCATTCAAACGCGCATACAAATCCAGAGGCGAACCAGTTCGTACCGGGACCCATTTAACGGCCATCTCATCTGCCACATCAGCCGCTAACCAGACAAACAGGTCGCTGACGATGCATCTCACTTCACAACCCTGCGCCAGCTCAGCTGCTTTCAAACCCTCTCTAAGGCTCTCCTTAAAGGACTTGAGAAACAACTCGATCGCCCCAATGTGTGTTGATGCCGCGTGAGGCGGGGTGATGCCATCTGAGATTGGTACGAGAGATATGTTGGGTAGGAGCTGATGGCTGTTGAATGATGAAAGGGAGCGTTTGGTGCTGAGGAAGGAGAAGTGAGATGACGGGGCGACAACAGCCATGGCACGAGCGAGGGAGAAGAGGGACCCGGCATGTGAGCTGAAGGGGAATGCCACGATGGCAACATGAGATTGAGTCATGCTGGCCTTAATTAATTATCTACTATTATATATTCTGGTTGAAGATAAATGCTTAGTGGTTTCTCGTTGAGAGGTGAAGAGGGGAGATGTATATATATAAATTGGCGCGAGGATACTGGTGGCTTTTGGGGTATTAATTAATTAAAGTTGATTTGAGTCTGTGCGATCGATAAGAATAACGTGGGTATAGTGGCCCAGTGGGAGAGCTGATGACGTAGCGTTGTGTCCTCCTCGTATTAGATAGAACACAATGTGATTGGTGATTTGTTGATCATCGTAAGCGTTTAATAATACCAGTATTAATTTCTTCAAGGGTTCAGAGTGGGTACCAAGAAATTGGAAGAGAGTAGGTTTCTGATGGGTATTGAATTGAAATTTAAATATCTGATTTGTATCGAGATTTCGTGCAGACGCTTTAGATTTGTAATTAACCTGGTTGAGATTAGTGCAGATTTTAACTCGATAGATCATGATTAATATCTGATTTTATCTTTTCATAATGATTTTAGCTGACTAATCAATTGAAACTGTGGATGAATTAAATGTTTGCATATCTCAAAGGAAGATAAAATCACAAGGTAGAGATTTATTGTTCACCATCAAAGTGTGGCAACAAGTTAGTATGGTGATGAATTTTGACTTTCTACGAAAAAATTTAAAATAGATATTGGAATTAACAGAAATTATTATATTAAAACGAGTAGAACTAAGGTGCTCTTAAGCTCACTAAGCCAAACCGTGAGCTTAACTCAAAAACCTATCGGATTGACTTCAAACAACATTTCCAAACTGTTAGATGTTCAATCTATATTAAGATGTGCTTGGAGACCAAATTTTTCATTTTTTGGAATTTTTTTACTATTTATTAAGCTAGTTTGAAAACCGTTATTTTTCAATGCTCCAGAAATTTAATAAAAACAGCGGTTTTCAAACCAGCTTAATAAATAATAAAAAAAATTCCAAAAAATGAAAAATTTGGTCTCCAAGCACATTTTAATATAGATTGAACATCTAACGGTTTGAAAATGTCGTTTGAAGTCAATCCGATAGGTTTTTGAGTTAAGCTCACAAAGGGCTTGGTGAGCTTAAGAGCACCTTAGTTCTACTCTCTATTGAAACAATGCTAACCCAGCCCGAATCCTTCTTCCATATATACCATATCCTAATATTTTCTTTTGAACTTGTACCTCTGGTGATTCTTTCATTAATGATATAATTAACACTTATTTTTTTCTCTTGCTAATTTCCAATATATAGTACTATAGTAGGCAGAATGTGTCAATCAGGATGTATTATGCGGTTGCACTTTTTGTCTCTTTTTTTTCTTGCTTTTTTGCCTTATAAAATCTTTCAACATTGTCATTCTCTACCTGTCTTAATAATTATCAGTTACAAGTTCACAACTAAACTTAAACTACCAAAGAAAAAATGGTTAAGAGTCTATTTGTGTACCTAAACAAATAAAACAATTTCTTAATTTTTCGAATACAGATAATACAAAAGTGTACTCATTAGAAAAAAAATGGTTAAGAATCTGTTTTTTTTTTCTTAACCTTCAATATTATATAATCTTTTTTTTTCTTTTTACTTGTTTCTAAATCTCCAAATTATGACAAGAAAAAAAAACCTTAAAAATGTGCACATTATCAAAAAAAAAAAAAAAAAAACTCTGATAGCGGCGGTTAATACACATTAAAAGCATTGCAGTTGCGATCTCTAATTAAATACAAAAATTAAATGCATTAGCCGCCGAGAGATGGCAACAAGAGCAATTTATGGGTCCCATTGGTTATGTTTAATTGTGGAGTAAAGTTAACGAGAATTAAATGGCTTACTCTATCTTACTCCACACATTTTATATCTTGTTTGGTAGTTATAGTCATGACTTAAAGTAATCCGCATAGAGGAGTAAAGTGTTGAAAAATGAGACTTTGTCTATGACAGTGGACCCTACAGGTGGAGTAACTGTAAAATAAGTTAATCCACCTGGAGAGGTGGAATAACTTACTCCGAATTAACTCATCTCTTACTCCACCTTATATCTCGTTTGACTACTTAAGTGTAGAGTAAGGGGTTTACTCCACCTCTTATTCCACAACCAAACATGACCATTAAATCTAACATTAAATTATATAATTAACCAGGCACACCTTGACCGAATACCAAATATGTTATATCTACTTGGCAACTATGTTACTCGAATACTTCTAATTGGGCCCAATACCCGTATCAAGTGCGTATCAGATACGAATACAGGTACGATAAGTATCGGATACACCAGCTGGCGTATCAGATGATGTAGCGTATCTCTAACCATTTGATACGGTCAACAATACGGATTGAAATGGGCCGATACACCCGATACGCGCGCATGGACCCGGTCTTGTGAACCGCGCGTCACCACTAGCAAAAAATTTATTCTAGCGCCATCCGAAATTCGAACCTGGCTACACGTGATAAACAACATATACCATTACTAATTAACACACTAACTCACATTTGTTGTTTGAAACTACTATCAATTATATATAATTTATACTTGAGTTGATTTTTTATATTATAATTTATATAATACAAGTATTAAATTAATAAAATAATCTAAATAAAATATATATAGTAACCGTATCTAATTTTTTTGAAAATTACTGTATTCCCATATCCGTATCGTATCCGATGCGATACCCATATCCGTATCCATACGATATAGTTTTGGCACCCATATTTGGCCCTTGTATAAAAACAACACCTAGCTCCAGAGCCCGGTAACCTAGAAAATGAAATATCTGACTTTGGTGGCTGCTGCATGTCCATAGAATGACAGTTAGACAAAAGATAATGAATTACATGATGTTACAAGTGAACAAACTAATTTAAACTGAACTCCACGCAAAATAATAAACGTAGTTATTAAAAGACATTTGATTTGCACAAATAATAAAAAAAGACATATATAATATCATACTTTGAGATAGAAACTCCGACTCCTAGATTTGTATTATGATATATTATCTATACATGATAAGTGGGAAGTTTTTATATTAATACCTTCATCGACTATTTTTATAATTATGTTATGATTCAGTACAATGATTTTATGATTTAATTTTTTAAGGTTGATTTTATGATTTAATTTATTTGGATATGTCTTGATCAGTGTTGAACTCCAAAAAATTAATTAAGGAATACTCAAAAAACAGGAATTTAACAGCAAAGAGATTTTTTTTTTTTTTCAGTTTCGATTAGACAAAAAAGCATTTATTAATTCAGTTGAATAATTAATTTATCTGAATAATTCATTAATAATAGTTATTATTTATAGTAATATAGGTAACGATTCTACATTTCTTACCACGAAAACAATTTTGATGAAATGGACGGACAATGATAGTCATGAATGCTTTGCTAAGTCCAACTTAATATAGCGTCCCCACCATATATATATATATAGAGAAGGGATCCAATTACATCTTTTTTGGTGACACATCATGACACTGTTTTTTTTATAGTTCAATTTTGGGATTTCAAAATCCAAACAGTCGATCCGAACCGTTCAACATGATCACCATATTAAAATGTGCTTGGAGATCAAATTTTACATTTTTTTGAATTTTTTTATTATTTATTAAGATGGTTACAAAATCGATGTTTTTCAATGGTCTGAAAACAACGATTTTGTAACCATCTTAATAAATAGTAAAAAAATTTAAAAAAATGTAAAATTTGATCTCCAAGCACATTTTAATATATCCATCATGTTGAATGGTTTGAATTGATTATTTGGACTTTGAAAATGGTAGGTGTCAAAGTGTGTCACCAAAAAAGGTGTAACTTGATCCCTCCTCACATATATATATATATATATATATATATAGGAATTGGCTACGGTGCTACGCGTAGCATAGAGGGCCTCCGTGCTACGGCTCAATATTTGAGTTTTCAAAATCCTAATGGTCGATCCGAACCGTTCAACATGATCTCCATATGAATATGTACTTGCAAACCAAATTTTACATTTTTTAGAATTTTTTTACTATTTTTTTAGACAGGTAGAAAATCACTTGATCTAAATGGTACAAAAATTTTCAGATCAAGTGATTTTCTACCTGTCTAAAAAAATAGTAAAAAAATTCTAAAAAATGTAAAATTTGGTTTGCAAGTACATATTCATATGGAGATCATGTTGAATGGTTCGGATCGACCGTTAGGATTTTGAAAACTCAAATATTGAGCCGTAGCACGTAAGCTCTCTATGCTATGCGTAGCACCATAGCCAATTCCTATATATATATATATATAGATGGGGGCTAACTTGCTTTGGGAATTAAAGATAGTGCTTTACTTTGCGCTCATATTTTCATTTTCAAAGTTCAAATAGTCGATTCGAACCTTCCATGTTCTTCATATTAAAATGTGCTTGAAGACGAAATTTTACATTTTTTGGAAATTTTTTACTATTTTTTCAGAATTTTTGAAAATCATCACTTTGCTGAATTTTTTATTATTTTGTATTTATTGAAAAGTTGTGATTTTCAAAAATTCTGAAAAAATAGTAAAAAATTTCCCAAAAATGTAAAATTTAGTCTCCAAGCATATTTTAATATGAAGAACATCTTGGAAGGTTCGAATCAACTATTTAAACTTTGAAAATAAAGATATGAGCGCAAAGTAAAATACTCTCTTTAATTCCCAAAGCAAGTTAGCCCAACTTATATATATATATATATAGAGAGAGAGAGAGAAAGAGAGATGGACTTAGCTAAGCCATGGAGTAAAACGCTTTGTATTCCACGCCATATTTTCATTTTGAAAATCCAAACTACCGATCCGAACAGCTCAAGTTGTTCTCCATATTGAAATGTGCTTGGAGACCAAATTTTACATTTTTTGGAATTTTTTTACTATTTATTAAGCCACTTTGAAAATCGCTGATCCGGATGAACAGTAGCACAACAGTAAAAAATTCTGGACCAATAGATCAGCGATTTTCAAAGTGGCTTAATAAATACTAAAAAAATTCCAAAAAATGTAAAATTTGGTCTCCAAGCACATTTCAATATGGAGAACAACTTGAGCGGTTCGGATCGGTAGTTTGGTTTTTCAAAATGAAAATAATGAGGCGTGGAGCACCAAGTCGTTTTACTCCATGGCTTAGCTAAGCCCAACTCTATATATATATAGGAGGGATCCAATTACACTATTTTTTTTGACACATCTTGACACTGTTTTTTTAAAGGTCAATTTTGCGATTTCAAAATCCAAACAATCAATCCGAAACGTTTAACATGATCACCATATTAAAATGTGCTTGGAGATCAAATTTTACAATTTTTTGAATTTTTTACTATTTATTAAGATGGTTACAAAATCGCTATTTTTCAATGGTCTGAAAACAACGATTTTGTAACCATCTTAATAAATAGTAAAAAAACTCAAAAAATGTAAAATTTGATCTCCAAGCATATTTTAATATATCCATCATGTTAAGCGGTTTGGATCGACTATTTGGACTTTGAAAATGGTAAGTGTCAGAATGTGTCAAAAAAGGTGTAATTTGATCCCTCCTCATATATATATAGGATTCACTTACATCTTTTTTTGATGACACTGGATTACACTCTACATTTTCAAAGTCCAAACAGTTAATCCAAACTGTTCAACATGATGGATATATTAAAATGTGCTTGCAGATCAAATTTTACATTTTTTTTGAATTTTTTTACTATTTATTAAGATGGGTACAAAAATTCAATGGTCTGAAAATAGCAATTTTGTAAAATACTTAATAAATAGTAAAAAAATTCAAAAAAATGTAAAATTTGATCTGCAAGCACATTTTAATATATCCATCATGTTGAACGGTTTGGATCGACTGTTTGGGTTTTGAAAACTTTGAAAATATAGAATGTAATCCGGTGTCACCAAAAAAGGGTGTAGGTGGATCCCTCCTCATATATATATATGAGTAGAACTAGGGTGTTCCTAAGCTCACCAAGCCTCTCGTGAACTCAACTCTAAAACCTATCGAATTGACTTCAAACGATATTTCCAAACCGTTAGATATTCAATCTATATTAAAATGTGCTTGGAGACCAAATTTTATATTTTTTTGAATTTTTTTACTATTTATTAAGCCGGTTTGAAAACCGTTGTTTTCCAATGGTGTAGAATTTTAATAAAAAAAGCGGTTTTCAACGGTAGAATGTCATTATGCCGCGGTGAGACTAGCGCGTGGATTGTTGGCAGCCTCAGCGAAACTTTCATAAAAAAAGAGACTGGAGTTAATAGCCATGAAAATGGACAATGATAGTCATAAATGCTTGCATTTCTTTTTAGCGGCTATACAAATCGAAATTTTTATTTTTTATTAATACCCTAAAAAAAGGAAAAATAACAAATATGTCCTCGATATCAAAAAAATTTCAAAAATATTCTGACCGCCTCATGTTTGGGCGGTCCACTCTCCCTACCAAACCGCCTCACAGTGGGGCAGTTTGGTGTTTTTTTTTTTAAATATCGCGACCTAGCCGCCCCATCACGAAGCTTGAGGTTAGGTGAGATCGAAGCACGAATCACGAAGCACAATCTGATTATTTCTGGATAACCCGACCTAACTTATTTTATTTATGTTTTGTGTCTTGCAATTGTTAGAAATTGAATTGTTAATTATCATGTGCGGGTTGTTGATTTTCCCGACGCGATTGAATTGCTCGGATTTTTGATATTTTGTAATTGTTGCGACTGAAATTGTAAGAATATATTAAGGAATTGCCTTGCGGGTTGTTGAATATCGTGTGAGGGTTGTTGATTTTCCCGACGCGATTCATTTTACTGTTACACCATTTTTAAACAAAATTATAACAAATAAAACTACAATAAATATATAACATATTATAAAACATTACAACAAATAAAATTATAATCGTCAATTATAAAAATATAACTATAAATTACAAAATTACAATAAAACATTACAACAAATAAATTATAACCATAAAACATTATAACAAATAAAATTATAATAGTCAATTATAACAAATCATAACCATAAATTATTATAAATATTAGAACTGTAAATTACAAAATTAAAAAATAACACAGCATTAAAAAAATAAAACACCAAACCGCCCCACTGTGGGGCGATCTGGTATGAATAGGTGACCGCTCCACTGTGGGGCGGTTTGGTAGGAAGAGTGGACCGTCCAAACATGAGACGGTCAGGGTATTTTTGAAAAAAAAAAAAAAAATTGATATCAAGGGCATATTTGCTATTTTTCCTTTTTTTTAGGTATTAATAAAAATTTCGGATATACAAAAGCATCACAAACAGCATCTCGGAGGGGACCCCAATAAAGTTCTAGAAGTAAATAATTAATGTAGTTAGTCTTATCCATCATAAATAAATGAATGGTTTCTTGATAGCTTCTATCAAGTTTTCAAAAAAAATAAAAATAATAAATGAATGGTAGTATCATTAATAGAGCGTCCCCGCCATATTTATATATTCATCAATTATGTCCTTTTAAGTTGCTTGACCTTTCGTCTCTCCAATACTAAGTTAATCTTTTTTTTAAATGCCCGCAAAAATTGCAAAGTCATGAGAGATAATTAAATTATCGATCTTTGAGTAATCAATAATTCTAAATTTTTTTCTTAACCAAATGTGCTTCCTCCTCTTTCTATACCAAATCAAACATTAATATGAATAAAATCATAGAATAATTATCACTATTTTATTTGTTAATTTTTAAATTGGGAGATTTTTTTAGAAATAATTATTAAATAATATTGAGAAATATATTGAGTATCTTGAATTTTCAATGACGACCTAGATAGTGTTGAGTTTGTAACTTGAGTTCAAATTTTGAAACCGATTTAGCTCTCCGGATCCAAACTCCAACTTTTTTCACCAACACAGATCCGAACGTAAATTTCTACATTAAATTCTACATCAAATCTCTTGTTTTGAAGTCGGTTTTCTGTGTTGTTATGGAAAGTTTGAAGCCGAATCAGTGTTCTAAATTATTGGCTTCCATTATGCAGAAGTGGAGCTCAAAATATTAAGAAGAGTAACAAATAATGTTAATTTTTGTAAAAATTAAAACTAAAATTTATAGTGGACTTAGCCCCTTTGCCCTCTAGCCGCTGCAATCAATCCTCCTAGAATGAAGCTGTAAAATTCTTCCAAGATGAATTTTACCAGAGTAACAAAGGTAATTTGGACATTGAAATCACTATTTATTTGTAACTTAGAATTTTTGAATATTACTAATTTTTTTAATTCTGAACAATAAAATATAATGATTTAAAAAATAATAAATAGTAAAAATATTCAAAAAACATAAAATGTTGTCTCTAATCAAGTTTTAATACGAAAATCATCTTGGACCGAAACTAAAATAAGAACTTTATTTCGGAAAGCACCTTAGTCCAACTTTTCATGCTATAATTATCATTTACGATGTATAGACTCACGAGTCCGGCTAATATAACATCAGTGTCATTTGAATCTAAATAACACCACATCATGAGCCGTCTGATATGCTTTAATATCCGTGCATGATGTAGCACTGGATCAAAAGGATATCATGCACGGATATTAAAGCATATCAAACGGCTCATGATGTGGTGTTATTTAGATTCAAATGACACTGATGTTATATTAGCCAAACTCTAGACTCACAACTTTAATTCCGTTGTGGCAACGTTGGTTCCTGTATTAATTGCCTGTCAAAATCTATCACTTTTTGGTCCCTCCGAAATAAACTGATGACTGATGCTTTTTGTTTTGTAGCTGCTCAGAAACATGCCAGCATTTATGGCTTTCGTTTTCTGTCCGTTTCGTCATTATTTTCTCAAAGAAAAATTTTCACAGTTCTTTTGTTTTATTATATTTTATAACTATCATCATCATTTTTACTTTTTTTTGTTTTGTTTTGTTAGAACTGTCCTCAACTTCTTTTGTTTAACCGAGTCGGATCGGACCAGTTCAAATTAATCAACTCCTTCACCATTAAACTTAACTATGACTTGTATTAGGATTTAAAGATGATATTTTGGCGATTCATAATTAGTCCACCAAATATACAGTGTCGGAAGAACATTTTTTTTTTCAATTTTAAATGATTAATTCACCTATTAATTGGTTATTTTCAATTAATTGACACTTTAGAGCATCTCCAACTCAGCAATCTATAAAAAATAAAAATTAAAAATTAAAATTGTAAAGCACTGTTTAAAAATTAAGTTCATTTTAATTTATTAATCCTTCCATTCCAGAAAATGGGTCAAAGCCAATAAGAAAGAAAACGAAGGGGTTAGAGCCAATAGGAAAGAGAGAGAGTACCAACATGTCTAAAAAAAATCGTTTGCTTTATAAGCAAATTTATTTTTGGGTAATTATATGTTACCCCTTGATTCCTTTCCCCATTTTTCCCCCAACTAACTAACTTCCTTTTCTAACTATAATAATCAATTTTAACTAACTAGTGGTCCCTACAAATTAATTAGTAGATTTTCTCCTTCTATTTCTTTTCTCTATCCCTCCCTCTCCCTCTTCCACCTCCGCCTCCCCCTTCCACCTCTGCCTCCGCCTGCCTCTCCCACCTTCGCCTCTCCCTCTCCGCCTCCGCCTCTCCTTCTCCGCCTCTGCCTCCGCCTCACACAACGAGGATGAATACTTGTTCAATGATAGATGAATACTTGCATGACGAGGGTGAATACTTGTAAAAGATGGGTGTGATATGTCCAGTTTTTTTTAAAAATACTTAATATATCAGGGTGAATACTTGATGTATTACAAGTGAATACTTCATGTATTATAGATGAATACTTGATGTTGTTTCCACTTGCGGTGACGGTTATGCGGTCCCCACGGTAGTTAGTGATGGCGGTTGTGCGGTCCCCCCACTTAATTACGCGTTTTCTTTTGTTTTTAGCGGACGGCAGTTGTGGTACCCTACTATCTCCGCGTAATTAATGCTCTTAATGTCGTAATATTTTCATATATAATTCTTTCTCAAAGATGAGTACTTTTATTTATATGGATGAATACAACTCGTGTTAAGTGTCAATACTTTTTCGCAAATCGTCCCCTACTAATTCCACCACTTATCTCCGCATATTACTGTGGTCCCCTACTTATCTGAAGTCGCGGTTGTGCGGTCCCACCATACCTTCATGTACTCTTTACACTTACACGACGAGAATGAATACTTGTTCAATGAGAGATGAATACTTGCGTACGAGGTGTGAATACTTGCGTAACAGACAACTCGAAAGTATGTCATCATGGATCTTATTTGAAAGAGAAAATTGTGTAGAAGACTTTCGTGGTTTTAGATTTGAAAAATTCCTCACAGATCGTCGGAAAAATTAGTTAGAGTGAACGTACAAAAAAAAAACCACATCTAAAAACGTGTCAAAGATGGGTGGTAATGTTTCCTTATATAGTTATTTCTCAAAGATTAGTACTTTTCTTTACATGGATGAATACTTGAGTTTACAAGGGTGAATACTTCTGCACCTGTAATGCTGTGGAGGCATTTTTGGTCCCCTTCTATTTTCCAATAATTAACGGTTTACTGTGGTCCCCTACTTATTTCAACGGTTATTAACAGTTTACTGTGGTCCCCTACTTATTTTTAGTTGGGGGAAAAATGAAGGATGGATGGCGGGGGAAGGTTAGGCCCTCCCTTTATTTTTTTAGAAATCGGTCTACAACCCAGCAATTATATTAGCAATTAACACATTAAATTAGCAATTTAAAAAAAATTATCGTTATAGATGCTCTTATAATAATTTGTGTACTGTTTGGCACCTCTTTCATCAAGCGTCATATTACATGGAAAGATAATTAATAATGATATGTGAGCTTTCACCACTGGTATTTGACACAATTTGCTAGGGACTATTTTGTTTCTCTATGTAACTATACTAACAACCAACATTAAGTTAGGGCTCTTGCATATTAAATTAAAAAGGTGAACATATATATGACTCCCAATTAGGGCTGTACAAAAATGCTCAAATTCGCAACTTGCTCATAACTCGCTCAATAACTGCTCGTTTAAACTTGCTCATTTACAACTCGGAACTGTTCCAACTCGAGTTGACTCGCTCGTTTAACTAATGAGTTGAGTTTGAGCATATTTCAACTCGCTCATTAACAACTCGAGTCGCTGTTTTACACAAAATTCACCACAATAAATCTCATGAGTCAGCTATAAACGAGTTGGTTATGAGATATAAATGAGTTATAAGCAATTTCATGAGTTGGTAATGAGCTGAATTCAAAATTGTCTTATAGACTATCTTATGGACTTAGGTTAAATGAGTTATATATAAATGAGTTGTGAGCCAACTCGAGTTAGCTTTGCAACTCGTTATTGTCATCCCAACTCAAGTTGACTCGCTCATTTATTAAATGAGCTGAGCACGAATTGGAGGTAACTCGCTCAAACTCGGCTCATTTACAGCCCTACCCCCAATTAAGCCAGCTGGGTTAGTTGCTGTTAATTCATGTTTGCTCAAGTACATGTTCAATAGTCCAAATTTGCAACCTCAACTAGCTAGACAATAATACCTAGTTAATAGACAAATGGTTGTTTGCTCAGCCGTTAGATCCTATGGTGACAAACTGCTCAGCTTTCTCCCCGGCATCTCCAATATATGACCGTGCAACTAGGGGCGGACCCATAAAGGCCCAGGGGTAGGCAAGTGCCTATCCCTGAATTAAATTTTTTTTTTAGGCCCAGTGTATATTTATTCCTGTGCCTACCCCTGGTCCAGAATAACAGATCTGCTGCTCTGATTAATTCATTGACCCAGTCCGCTGCTTTGATTAATTCATTGTGCCTACCCCTGATCAAATTTCTGGGTCCGCCCCTGCGTGCAACTGATCTTCCTCACGGGCTCAACACCAGTACGTGATCCTAATATTATATATATATTACATGATATGCGATCGAGTGTCCCGTAAGCTGCCTGACTGATCAGATGTACTTCTGATAAACATGATCCATAGATTGCAATCCAATCTTGACTCCTACTTTAAACAAATTATTGTTCCCCAACCCTACCGGACAAATAAATGCAATAGTGCCTAAACTAATTACATAAAGCCACAGTACGTAGCTGGCTCATGGCGATCAAGCCAAGAGAGGCAACTTAGGAGTCTGTTATCGGTCACACGGTATGGTACCGCACTGGATCTGAACCCACAAAACACAAAAGCATCATCTTCTTGAAGAATATCAGAAAAAACAAATAGAAATTAAAGTGTTGGATTTTGACCGGCAAGACACCACGAATCGTTGCTTGATGGGAACTATATATACGTTAGTCTATATATCATAAATTAATGATAATATCATGAATACCATTTATGTAGAAAATTTTCTCCTGCACGGGTTTTGACATTTTTATTTATTCAAGATTCTGGAACTAGAGTTACCTAGATAACCAGCTAAAATCCAATCATGTCAAGTGCCGTCAACAGTACGTACCAGGCACCCCATTGTGTACATGGAAATCTAAAAGAATATTCACCACTCAATAACTTATGAATTTCTTTCATTTAGAGGAGTCCAATAAATACAGTATGCTATGATGTCGTGGCAGCTACCTATCCCTCATAAAAACAGAATTTTATGTGGCTATTATTCAAAAAGAAAATCCTCACTAATTAAAAAGATTATACAAGCCAAGGGATGGACAGGGTCAACCTTGTGTCATTTCTGAGGAATCAACTGAACACCTGTTCCTAAAATGCGCTTACTTATCCAAAGTTTGATGTTGGAAGGATAATTTGTCAGACCTTGTTCCCTATACCAAATTTTCAACAACAGATATTTTTTTATAGTAGTTAGTGCTATTTGTTGAACCATATGGCAAACAAGAAATGATGTGTGCTTTAATGACAAAGTCCCTAAATTAATTAGACAAATAATTATTCTGATATGCTCTTTATTGAATTGTTGGTCAGGAAATGTCAAAGAATCCATCTCAGAACACATCCAACGGTGAAAGCCTGACAATCTGGATATGATCTCTCCCATGATGGAAGAGTTGAAGGAACCTGAGGAAGAAATACTGGTACCAGTGGTACTAGTACTGATACTAGAATAAACAGTGATGTTAAATTTTGTGCTACTGACGATATTTACAGTAGTTCTTTGCTACTGAGGAAGAAATCGGGCATTCCTTGGGTTTTCTGGTATGGCTTCAAAACTCAAAAGTAGGTTTAGAAGAAAGAATTTGGATAGGGTTAGTAATATGTAAAACTTGGTTCCATTTAGTTTAATGTACATGGGCTGTTCTCAGCCTCTTTTTTTTTTTTTTTTTAAATCCAATAATGTCTCTCCAACTGGGGGTGTCAATATATGGCACCCTTTTATTTGTTTAACCGATACGTACCGTACCCGATAGACGGGTACGGATAAGATTTTTTTTTCGTAAACTAATAAATATTTTTTTCCGTTATCTAAACGGGTAAAGGTACGGATAAAGTCTATTTTGTACCCGTTACCCGATTAGGTAATTATAAAAAATATATATATTATATATAATAATAAATATTGAAAAGAGTACTTTAATTAGTTTACTTGCGTTTAGCATGATCATAATTTTTTTTCAATAAAGTACTATACATGTGTGAAATAGAATGTATATGTTTTAATGTTTTATTTAATAAATATTATATTAGTATTACCCATTATTTACCTGCTACCGTTTCGTTATCCGACAACCATAACAGATAAGGGTAAGGTACGGGTAAAATAATTTGTAACAGGTACGGATATAAAAATGCTTCCACCCGACCCGTACTGCACCCGTTCACAACCCTATATGTTGCTCCAGTGTTCTCGGACTGGTTGCCAGTCTGCCAGATATATGTACATCTTTTTCTATTTTTGTTCTTTTAATTATGGTTAGCCCTGGTTATGTTTTAATGTTGGGCTTGATCCGACCCATAGTTTTGTTTATACGAAGGCCCATAATTAGAGGTTTTTCTATATGTCGACCGGCTTTGTTGGGTATTACCGTATTGGGATCTTTTTAGCTTGTTGGGTATTGAACTGAATTCGCATCCTTTGAGATATCTCAAACTTGTTTTTATGGAAAATCTCAACTGTTCAAATACTTTCTGCACGAATCTCAAAGCAAACATAATACTGACCCTGCGCTATCCCCGAATAGGCACCGTACACGTCGGTCACGCAAAAGTTGAGATATCTCAGAGGATACGCACTCGTATTGAAGTATTGAACTCACCCCTTACTCCCTTAGCATCTATAATTAGGGATGTCAAAAAAGCTCGTAGCTCGTGGCTCGATCGTGACTCACACCTGACTCGCTCGCTCGTTACTGGACCGAGCTGTTAACGAGCCAGCTCGCCACTAGCTCGGTCCAGAACGAGCTAGCTTGCCAGCTCGGCTAGGCATCAATTTGTAAATTTGTATGAATTTGTGTGCATTTTATACTGTTCAGCTCGGTCCAGCTCGTCTGGCTCGGTTCAACTCGGTCCAGCTTGGTTCAGCTCAGTTAAAATAAGATACAGTTAGACCCAACGAGCCAGCTCGGCCTGGCTCGTCACGAGTTCGAGCTGAGGTTTTAACTCGGATGTCCTAAGTCCAGCTCGTTCGGTAAGAACTCGGTCCAGAATTAACGAGCTGAGCTAGGGCCCAGCTTGTTTACATATTTGTAATTATTATTTTTAAATAGATATTTATAAGGAATTAATTTTTATTCTTATTTCGAACT
The DNA here is from genome assembly GCA_025461125.1 of Carex kokanica. Classification (NCBI taxonomy): domain Eukaryota; kingdom Viridiplantae; phylum Streptophyta; class Magnoliopsida; order Poales; family Cyperaceae; genus Carex; species Carex kokanica. The sequence goes on along the minus strand of JAJGRX010000955.1, from coordinate 288,725 downwards.
CGACAGCTTTTTTTAATAGTTAGACACGTATGTTACCGACAACTTTTTCTTAAAGCTCACAACTTAGCATCTATTTATTTCTTTTAAGTAAAATTAAGATTAAACCATCTAACTATTTTAATATCTATAAGAAATTAATTTTCAATTAAATGTTGAAATTGTAACTTCCTATACGAAGAGTACTGCTGCTTTTCTCATCAGACCAAAAATTAGTTGTGAATTAACTATTTGTAATTGTTTTTTTTAAATCCTGAGTTGTTACTGCAATTTACATTTCTTTTACTATTCAAGGGGCACCATATTTTGCAATAATATGTACAACCTGTTATATATTTTAGGAGCACATGGGGTCCGACTAATTGTACCCAAAGAGTTGTACCCAGTTTTTACCCAAAAAAACTGTCATTTGACTTGAGCGAATACTGTAAAATACTCTAATAAATACTGTAACTTCAATAACAAATCATGCATAATACCGAGTTAAAAATTCTAACAACCCAGTTTTTACCCAAGTTAGTTAAAAACTGTTAGGAACTAAAAAAGTAACTGTACTTCCAACTGTACTTTCAGCTTCTAGAAGACTTAACACAAACCACTTCCAACTTTACTTTCAACTTGTATGGCTGTACTTCAAGCTTCTAGAAGATTTGAAAAACACACTTCTAAAACTTGTTGTTAATTTGTATACTTAAAATGATGCAAAAATAATTTTTTTGCATCAAAATTAAAAAAAAAATTCGAAATTAAAATTAAAAAAAAATTGAATTTTTTTTTTTGAATTCATGATTTATTCTTTAATTATTAATATTTATATATGGATATATATACTGTAAAATAAGATTTCAATACTATAAAATTAGTTGATGCAAACTATAAATCTAACAGATGTTAACTACAAGATTTCAATACTGTAAATTTGACATATTAAACTATAAAAACATCATATACAAACTATAAAATGACACCAGTCACAAAAAATTCATAAACTGTACCATTTCACCACAAAATAAACTGTACCATTTAACCATTTCATTTCACCATTTCACTATTCACAAATATTTTGAACTGTATCTAACATCAAACACAACAAAAAGCTGATCAATTATTACAATATTTGGATGGTTACTTCATACACCGCTGATGCGAATTATTTGGATGCGTGAGGAGTTTCATTGCTAGAACGACACGTTCTTTAGAAATGTCATCCTACAAAAAAAAATTGTAAGGGATTTAGATTTATGCAATACTGTAAAACAACCATGTGAATACTGTAAAATTGTATGTCAATACTATGAAATTACTTATGAAGTATGTAAAGTACTGAAATTAATGATGAATGAAACAAATACTGTAAAATAACACTGTGAATACTGTAAAATTGTATGTCAATACTGTGAAATTACTTATGAATTATGTAAAATACTGAAATTAATGAAGAATGAAACAAATACTGCAAAACAACACTGTGAATACTGTAAAATTGTATGTCAATACTGTGAAATTACTTATGAAGTATGTAAAATATTATGAAATTAATGATGAATGATGAATGAAACAATACTGTAAAAGAACTCTGTTAATACTGTAAAATTGTATGTCAATACTGTGAAATTAATGATGAATGAAACAAATACTGTAAAACAACTATGTGAATACTGTAAATTTATATGTCAATACTGTGAAATTACTTATGAAGTATGTAAAATACTGAAATTAATGATGAATGAAACAAATACTTCTAAACAATAATGTGAATACTGTAAAATTGTATGTCAATACTGTGAAATTACTTATGAAGTATGTAAAATACTGTGAAATTAATGATGAATGATGAATGAAACAATACTATAAAAGAACTATGTTAATACTGTAAAATTGTATGTCAATACTGTGAAATTACTTATGAAGTATGTAAAATACTATGAAATTAATGATGAATGATGAATATGTAATATCAGAAAATATGTAATATCAGTTATCAGGGGTATACACTACCCTCTTTATACAATATGTAATATCAAGAAATATGTAATGTTATTGTTGGTGAAATGGAAGCCTACGGGTATTTGAAAGTAAAATATATACATCATAAAATTACCTGTGTAAAGTTCATAAGCATCTCAGTGATCAGATTGTATACAAAGCGCAGCAGAAAAATAGCACAGTTCATCGATTTTGGTGCCTGCTTTGGGCAGTTCTGATGAATAATGCCAACATCTTTCCAAAAAGCTTTAGCTAAAAGAAAAAAAATGATATCAACATCTCATACATCTTATAAAACTATTGTATGAATCCTGTAAAATAACTCATACATCTTATAAAACTATTATATGAATCTTGCAAAATAACTCATACATGTTCTACTGGTTTTGGATCGATCCGGCTGATCGTAGATGAAAATCACAAGAGAGATCGCCAATTTGGAGAAGAGATAGCTAAATTTGGAAAGAACGGTGGAGAGAGACGAAACAACGCTAGTTGGAAACTTAGTTTGCTGATTGATAAATCTTGTAAACCTAGGAGATAAATCCTGTAAAATATTGTATAGATCCTATAAATCTATTAGATAGATCCTGTAAATATATATTATAAACTAAAATTTTCAAATATTGATCGAGATAAGTGTTATTTAGTCGAGACGGAGGCGATCGCTAGAGAAATCGAGAAAGTATACAGATCGTCGATTTGAAGAAAAAAAATCAGCAAATCGACAATTGTATGATGTCAAAAATCAAAATAGTGAAAAATCAGAACCTAAAATTGAGAAAAAATTAATTAAAAAATTGAAAACCTAGATCCTTTGAAAAAACTGGACCAAAGTTTAAGAGGCGATCGTTGCCATCGTGTGTCGCTGCCGCTGCTGCCGCGACCGTCGCTGCCGCCGCCGCCGCCTATGTTGTAACAATGCACTCTAGTCCTTCTGACATGATCAATTTATCAACTTAGGGAATTTTGCAAATTTAACCATCTCAACATTGAACTGTACGAGAACCGAGTCCCAAACGATATTAGTTGACAAATGATAATTGAATTGAATTGAATAGTTAGATTGATGCGGCAGAAACGGAGGAATTGAGCAGCTTTAACCTTTTCAATTCAACGAGCAGAAACGGAGGAATTGAATAGTTGACAAATGTTACAACAAGTCCACGTGTTGAATTCAATTTGAGCAGCTTTAACATTTTCCCTTTTCCCTTTGAAAAGAAAGAAATTGCACAAAGGAATCAATCAAGCGATCGATCGCAAAAATCAAATCGATGGCAGAAGCGGATCTGAAAGCGATGGGTGAGTTGGTAGAGGATTTGTAAACTATTGCTGCCACGTGGCATCAGAATCCACCACTGAGCGGAAGCCTCAAGTCAGGAGAGACGAGGGAGAAGATGCAAGCATCACGTAGTGGTGAGAGAGATCACTAATGGAGAGATCGTTAAAAGAGATGTGAAGAGATATTGAGAGAAGAGGAGATCTGAAATTGAATTTATAAAAATGGAAAGAACGGAGGAGAGAAGAGAAAGGGATCCAATCAGAGTGGGGACCACCTCAACAGTTAAAATTAGTTTAAAATGCGTTAGAAATTGTTTGGGTAAAATTCGGGTACAAAGTCTTGGGTATAGAAACCTTTTCTCAAATAAATATAATCTCGCTAAAAGAATAAACCTTTACAGGATTATAAATATATAACCAGACCAAAGAAAGGTAAAAAAAAAATGTACACATACACTGCAACATATATACTAAGAAAAGCATAGCATATACTTAACTTACAAACAACAAACTAAAATAACAAAATTGAAAGGCAAACTCTAAAACATAAACTATGATATGTAAAGAAAACAAATCAAACAAAGAAATATCAGGCAAAAATACACATAATTAAACACATTTCTGTCGGCACTATGACATTAATTTTAAAATTTGTTGAATAGACTTCAAACTATGAATCGAAATTGTTCAAACCGATTTATTACAAGTGATGTGTTTACATGTAAAATTAATATTTTTTTCAAGTTATTACTAAAAAAATGTTGAAGAATGAATGCATTAAAACTAACTTAAAAAATTTATTTGACCTCTTGACTTGATATTGAATAAATTAATTCAAAAAATTATAAAATTTGCATGTAAATGCACAACTAATGAAATAAATTAGATTGAACAGTTTGAATTCGAGTCAGATTCGATAAGTTTCGAAATTGGTAATATATGTGTGTGTGTGTGTGTGTGTGGCTACGGTGCTATGCGTAGCATAGAGGGCCTCCGTACTATTGCTCAATATTTGAGTTTTTGAAATCCTAACGGTCGATCCGAACCGTTCAACATGACCTCCATATAAATATGTACTTGCAAAACTAAATTTTACATTTTTTAGAATTATTTTACTATTTTTTAGATAGGTAGAAAATCACTTGATCTGAATGGTACATAATTTTCAGATCAAGTGATTTTCTACCTATTTAAAGAAATAGTAAAAGAATTCTAAAAAAATATAAAATTTGATTTGCAAGTACATATTCATATGGAGATCATGTTGAACGGTTTGAATCGACTGTTAGAATTTTAAAAACTCAAATATTGAGTCATAGAACGGAGACTCTCTATACTACGCGTAGCATATTAGCATTTTCCTATATATATATATATATATACTAGTATCGTGCCCGTGCGTTGCAACGGAATATATGATAAGATAACAAAAATAAATTCTCATACAAAGTGACAAATTTTCATAAAAAAATAAAATTAGAAATATATTCTAGATTTATCACAATAATATGTATAGAAATAAGGAAGTAGATAAATAAGGAAATGAACAAAAAATTGATTTGTATTGTGATCCACCGTATAGAAAATTTCAATTGGAGAGGGAGAAATAAGAAAACAAATAAATAAGGAAACGGAAAATTATATCGCTAAATTTTAGAGTCTGTTTAATTTTAATTGTAACATATCGTGTGGCGGTATGTGTGACGAGTATGTTTGTAGCTAAATTTAAACTTCTACACATAAAACATATGCATTTAATCAAAAGAAGATAGATTATGTGATTGGAGAGCTGAGATTAAATCTAAAAATTAATCTTTCAATCGTAGCCGTTGGCGGATCGGACACTCAACGTGCTTAATAATGGAATGGAGATATATATATTGAAATGACACTATCCAGACTTCTCTTCACAATAGAAAAAAAGTTAATCACAATAAAAGAAAAGTTAAGCAGAAGAAAAAAAAATTAATAGAACCAGCTAACAACAACATATAAAACAAAAACATCCACACAAAAAAAAAAACCCAATCGACCTCCCAAAATGTTACCTAATAAATAAACTCATAAACTAAAGCACCTCAGAATGTTACACAATATGCATCACCAATAATGCAACCCAGTATAGTATTATTACAACCCTCCCGGCCTCCCCTAAAAAAAAAAAAAAAAACCCTGTATAGTATTACATCCCAGTATAGTATTCTAAAAGAAAAAAAACAACCCTCCCCTTAAAAGAAAAAGAACCCTCTCCTAAAAAAAACAATACAACCCACTACCCAGTATATTATTACAACCAAAACAACTATCTTACGTCTCTTACACAGAGCAAACACAAACAAAAATAACACAAAACCCTTCTCTCAATTAAATACGGGCAAGACCCATATTTTTCATTAAAAAAAAAAATAACACAAAACCCAATTACCACTACGCGTGAGTCGTGACCACACCATTATATGGTGTTTTTAAGGCAGTAGGGGGACCAATCTAGAACCACATACTAAAGTACAGAAACCGGACCACTGAAAATCCCTCAAAAAAAAAAAAAAAAAAAATTTCGATAGAGCTACCGGCGCGTCAGAAGAATTGAAGGGTAGTTGATTCACATATGAGATTCATCGGCCTAAGCGTTCGTACCAATGTACCATGCAACCATATCTGCACCGAATCATCCGGCTTAAAATAGATATATGTATTTGATATATCATCAATTCATCGTATCAAACTGATTCATCTATGATAGCAACAAATCCCGTGTACCCAATACCTCATATGATCCGACAACAATTAATTAAACATCAAATGATAATTGATACCTATTACTAAGACCATAAAACCTCCCCCTTAATTCTCAAACGATCTCACCAAAACCCTGATCATTCATTCCTCTTCCCTCGCCATGGTTTCTCCTCAATCTCACATTGCCGTGGCGGCATTCCCATATGGCACACACTCAGTACCTCTCTTGTCTCTCACAACCGCTCTCGCCTCTCTCGCCTCCTCCTCTCATTTCTCTTTCCTCAGCACCAGCCGCTCCCTCGCCTCCCTTCCCCGGCCGTGCCTCGCCAACATATCCTTTGTCCCGATATCTGATGGCATAACCGATCCCTCGGTGCCGGCAAACATTGAGGAGCAAATTGGGTTGTTCCTCAAGTCGGTTCAAGAGAGTCTAAGAGAGGGTTTGAAAGAAGCAGAGGTTGAGGTGGGTTGTAAGGTGAGTTGTGTGATGAGCGATGCATTTCTCTGGATGGCCGACGATATGACAAGTGAGATTGGGGTGAAATGGGTCCCGGTCTGGACCGGTGGGCCCCAGGCATTGTCAGCGCACCTGCACACTGATCTGATAAGGAAAATCGTTGGAGTTGGAGATGAAGGTGATGCATTAATTATTCTTAATTTTCTTCTTCCTAATTTCCTCTCTAGATCTTACCCATATTTAATTCGTTATTTGTTGAATTACCTCTTGCATTTATATTATTTGTTATATTCTGCACACTTGTTCCTGTAATATATAACTCCGGTAATATCTAATTAAAATTGGGGGTTTTGTTTATAATTCTTAGCCTCTGCAATCTGCATTCATATCTATGCATGATATTTATTAGGCCATTAATATATAAACCAATGAGATGCTAATGTTAGGTTAATTTGTTATTAATTTATAAAATAATATGCAAAATAATGTTAGCTCAATTAATTTATTACTAATTAATTGTTATCAAAACATTGGAAGTTGTGTCAACTTCAATTTTAACTTATAATAACTTAATAAGTACTTAATAGTTGATACCTTAATATAGTATATGTCCATGCCAAATTGTTTAGTTTACTTAATATATAGCATTTCAATTTATACTTAATAGTTGATACCTTAATATAGTATATGTCCATGCCAAATTTTTTAGTTTATTTAATATATAGCATTTCAAATTTGACTTTCTTTGCAAGTTAATATATTATATATATAGTAAAACAAGAAGAGATCCCTTGGACTTTTTTCTGATAGAAGCCCGTAGGCAATCACAGGCTGCACCAAGTTTATTTAATTGGGTTTTGAACAGTGATAACAGTATTAGATCTGTACTATTACAATTACTGCATGCCATTGAGATTGAATTTAGCATATCTACCATATCTATATATATATACTAAAATCATAATTTATTTGGACATTGTATTAACACAATGGTATTGGTACCTCAACCGGTGAAGTACCAACCTAACTTTTTGTATTAATTTGAGTTTGATGAGCTCTACTTCCGTCCGATCCACTTCAAGATCGGTACGCACTTGATCCATACGAATATTGAAGCGGCACACATGGATGTTGAAGCAAATTGGACGGAAGCAAAGCCCGTCAAACTCAAATTTGAGTACGATGGACATCAGACACATTCTTTTCCCAACTTCCAAACAGTCACTTAATTTTCAAACTTTCAATAATAGCATATTATACAATATTTTTTACATTTAACACAAATAATGAAACTGTGAAGCCTTTTAGCCTGATCTAACATTTCCTTTGTTGCCTTCAGCCATCAAATCCTATGGTGACAAGAAGATCAACTTTGTCCCTGGCCTTTCTAACCACCTAGCAAGTGATCTTCAACATGGCATCATTGGGGGGGATCTCAATTCCCCCGTCTCCACCATGCTTTATCAAATGGCTCATCGCCTCCTCAACTCAGATGCGATCGTGCTAAACATGATCCAAGGACTTGACCCGACTGTCGAATCATATTTTACACAAAAGTTCACTAACTATTTACCGGTGGGTCCCTTCCACCTCCTAAATTCACCCGAAATCGAGCAAGCAAGTGACCCCTATGGTTGTATCTCATGGCTTGACCAATACGAACGGGCTACCGTGGTTTACATCAGCTTAGGCACAATTGTAACTATTCCTCCATCAGAGCTTACCTCACTTGCCAATGGCTTAGAAGCAAGTGGTGCATCATTCATTTGGTCTCTAAAAGAAAATGCACAATCCCTCCTTCCCTCAGGGTTTATCAACAGGATGAATGAGACGGGAAAAGGGAAAATTGTTCCGTGGGCCCCACAAAACAGTGTACTTGGACATAAAGCAGTAGGTGTATTTGTTTGTCATTGCGGGTGGAACTCGGTGATGGAAAGTATTGCCGCAGGCGTTCCAATCCTTTGTAGGCCGTTCTTTGCTGAACAGTTGGTAAATGCGAGAGCAATCTGGCAACTATGGAAGTTTGGAATTGTGTTAGATGGAGAAATTTTTAGAGGAATTTTTACAGAGGAAGGGGTTGTTAAGGCACTTGAGGTGGTGCTTAAAGGGGAAGAGGGGAGAAAGATGAGAGATAAGGCTCGAGAACTCAAGGATATGGCGAATAATGCGTTAACGCAACATGGAAGCACTCGGAACAATCTCAAGAGGTTGATGAAGATTGTATGTGGATGTTAATTCATTTATGGATTTTTTTTTTCTGGTTATGTTATGTTTTTGTTTTGAAATTTTAAAATTATGAATTTTGTTTTGGATGCTGAATTTTATTTGCTTTATAATTTTATTTTCCTTAAAAGACAGAAAAACTAAAAATTAGATAGTTTAACCAAAAAATAGCACAAATAAAATCACAACAAATAAATTCTACTACAACACTATGTAAAGTCTACTGGGATTTTCTCACAATATAAATTAGCTAATTTTATATTGTGTTGTAGTAGAATTTATTTGTTGTGATTTTATTTATGTTATTTTTTAGTTAAAACTAGTTAATTTTTAGTTTTTCTATCTTTTAAGGAAAATAAAATTATAGAGCAAATAAAATTCAGCATCCAAAACAAAATTTATAATTCTAAATTTGCAAAACAAAACCCAAAAAAAAAAAAGGTTTGTGCGCACACTGGGGAATGGTATCACTTGGTGCGCACCCTGGGAAAGGGTATTACTTGGTGAGTGTCTCCAGTTAGAGCACCAATTTGTACCCTTCCTTAAGGTGCGCATCATTCTAATTTGGTGCGCTCCCCCAGTACGCGTGAGTGGTATTTGTTGAAATAAATTGATTGGGTGGTATTTGTTTAATTAGAATTCAATGGATAGTAACTAAAAAAATTTCGATAAAGCAAATTGTAACCAGGCTAACGAACACTTGTTAGAAAAATATATCTATAAAGTCATTTTTCCTATATATTTCCACGGGAATGGGTGTTGCCAAATAGAGCCTAAGTGAGGTGGAACGGTTGCATCAGTCTCATTACTCTCATTTCATGTATTTAGGTTGCTTAAACTTGTGTTGTCCTTATTGTATTAAATGTCTGGATCAATTAAATCTCCTACTTAATAATTTTGAATCATTAATTTTGCACCATATGGGTTTCTTTAACTAGCATATTTTAAAATAAATATTGTTTGTTGCTTGATAGTGACTGAAAAATTAGAAAAATGATATAAACCTTGGAAAAGTATGTAAATTGTATCTTATACTCTGATTGTAAATGTGCTTAAGCAGCTGTAAAAACATTTAATTTTGATTGGAAAATCCGGAAACTGTAGTAAGCATAGTCATAAGATTTGCGAATAATTCATGTTTTGGTGATGGCGAATTGAACTTTGACCGAATTATTCGCGAATAATTGACGAATTTTATGATTTTTTGGCAAAAAAAATTTTGGTTTTTTTTTGCTCCCTTGTGGAACTGAGATCTTTGGTCTGGATAATTCCGAATCAATTCCGAATTATATCCGAATTATTCACAAATCACGAAGTACTAGATCAACGGGTGGAAATAAATATTTCCTCTCTAGATTTTTCTCAAAAAAAAATTTCCTCTCTAGATCCTACCCATATTTAATTCGTTATTTGTTGAATTACCTCTTGCATTTATATTATTTGTTATATTCTGCACACTTGTTTCTGTAATATATAACTCCGGTAATATCTAATTAAAATTGGGGGTTTTGTTTATAATTCTTAGCCTCTGCAATCTGCATTCATATCTATGCATGATATTTATTAGGCCATTAATATATAAACCAATGAGATGCTAATGTTAGGTTAATTTGTTATTAATTTATAAAATAATATGCAAAATAATGTTAGCTCAATTAATTTATTACTAATTAATTGTTATCAAAACATTGGAGGTTGTGTCAACTTCAATTTTAACTTATAATAACTTAATAAGTACTTATAGTGGATACCTTAATATAGTATATGTCCATGCCAAATTGTTTAGTTTACTTAATATATAGCATTTCAATTTATACTTAATAGTTGATACCTTAATATAGTATATGTCCATGCCAAATTTTTTAGTTTATTTAATATATAGCATTTCAAATTTGACTTTCTTTGCAAGTTAATATATTATATATATAGTAAAACAAGAAGAGATCCCTTGGACTTTTTTCTGATAGAAGCCCGTAGGCAATCACAGGCTGCACCAAGTTTATTTAATTGGGTTTTGAACAGTGATAACAGTATTAGATCTGAGCCGTACTATTACAATTACTGCATGCCATTGAGATTGAATTTAGCATATCTACCATATCTATATATATATACTAAAATCATAATTTATTTGGACATTGTATTAACACAATGGTATTGGTACCTCAACCGGTGAAGTACCAACCTAACTTTTTGTATTAATTTGAGTTTGATGAGCTCTACTTCCGTCCGATCCACTTCAAGATCGGTACGCACTTGATCCATACGAATATTGAAGCGGCACACATGGATGTTGAAGCAAATTGGACGGAAGCAAAGCCCGTCAAACTCAAATTTGAGTACGATGGACATCAGACACATTCTTTTCCCAACTTCCAAACAGTCACTTAATTTTCAAACTTTCAATAATAGCATATTATACAATATTTTTTACATTTAACACAAATAATGAAACTGTGAAGCCTTTTAGCCTGATCTAACATTTCCTTTGTTGCCTTCAGCCATCAAATCCTATGGTGACAAGAAGATCAACTTTGTCCCTGGCCTTTCTAACCACCTAGCAAGTGATCTTCAACATGGCATCATTGGTGGGGATCTCAATTCCCCCGTCTCCACCATGCTTTATCAAATGGCTCATCGCCTCCTCAACTCAGATGCGATCGTGCTAAACATGATCCAAGGACTTGACCCGACTGTCGAATCATATTTTACACAAAAGTTCACTAACTATTTACCAGTGGGTCCCTTCCACCTCCTAAATTCACCCGAAATCGAGCAAGCAAGTGACCCCTATGGTTGTATCTCATGGCTTGACCAATACGAACGGGCTACCGTGGTTTACATCAGCTTAGGCACAATTGTAACTATTCCTCCATCAGAGCTTACCTCACTTGCCAATGGCTTAGAAGCAAGTGGTGCATCATTCATTTGGTCTCTAAAAGAAAATGCACAATCCCTCCTTCCCTCAGGGTTTATCAACAGGATGAATGAGACGGGAAAAGGGAAAATTGTTCCGTGGGCCCCACAAAACAGTGTACTTGGACATAAAGCAGTAGGTGTATTTGTTTGTCATTGCGGGTGGAACTCGGTGATGGAAAGTATTGCCGCAGGCGTTCCAATCCTTTGTAGGCCGTTCTTTGCTGAACAGTTGGTAAATGCGAGAGCAATCTGGCAACTATGGAAGTTTGGAATTGTGTTAGATGGAGAAATTTTTAGAGGAATTTTTACAGAGGAAGGGGTTGTTAAGGCACTTGAGGTGGTGCTTAAAGGGGAAGAGGGGAGAAAGATGAGAGATAAGGCTCGAGAACTCAAGGATATGGCGAATAATGCGTTAACGCAACATGGAAGCACTCGGAACAATCTCAAGAGGTTGATGAAGATTGTATGTGGATGTTAATTCATTTATGGATTTTTTTTTTCTGGTTATGTTATGTTTTTGTTTTGAAATTTTAAAATTATGAATTTTGTTTTGGATGCTGAATTTTATTTGCTTTATAATTTTATTTTCCTTAAAAGACAGAAAAACTAAAAATTAGATAGTTTAACCAAAAAATAGCACAAATAAAATCACAACAAATAAATTCTACTACAACACTATGTAAAGTCTACTGGGATTTTCTCACAATATAAATTAGCTAATTTTATATTGTGTTGTAGTAGAATTTATTTGTTGTAATTTTATTTATGCTATTTTTTAGTTAAAACTAGTTAATTTTTAGTTTTTCTATCTTTTAAGGAAAATAAAATTATAGAGCAAATAAAATTCAGCATCCAAAACAAAATTTATAATTCTAAATTTGCAAAACAAAACCCAAAAAAAAAAAGGTTTGTGCGCACACTGGGGAATGGTATCACTTGGTGCGCACCCTGGGAAAGGGTATTACTTGGTGAGTGTCTCCAGTTAGAGCACCAATTTGTACCCTTCCTTAAGGTGCGCATCATTCTAATTTGGTGCGCTCCCCCAGTCCGCATGAGTGGTATTTGTTGAAATAAATTGATTGGGTGGTATTTGTTTAATTAGAATTTAATGGGTAGTAACTAAAAAAATTTCGATAAAGCAAATTGTAACCAGGCTAACGAACACTTGTTAGAAAAATATATCTATAAAGTCATTTTTCCTATATATTTCCACGGGAATGGGTGTTGCCAAATAGAGCCTAAGTGAGGTGGAACGGTTGCATCAGTCTCATTACTCTCATTTCATGTATTTAGGTTGCTTAAACTTGTGTTGTCCTTATTGTATTAAATGTCTGGATCAATTAAATCTCCTACTTAATAATTTTGAATCATTAATTTTGCACCATATGGGTTTCTTTAACTAGCATATTTTAAAATAAATATTGTTTGTTGCTTGATAGTGACTGAAAAATTAGAAAAATGATATAAACCTTGGAAAAGTATGTAAATTGTATCTTATACTCTGATTGTAAATGTGCTTAAGCAGCTGTAAAAACATTTAATTTTGATTGGAAAATCCGGAAACTCAAGCTACGTAGTAAGCATAGTCATAAGATTTGCGAATAATTCATGTTTTGGTGATGGCGAATTGAACTTTGACCGAATTATTCGCGAATAATTGACGAATTTTATGATTTTTTGGCAAAAAAAATTTTGGTTTTTTTTTTGCTCCCTTGTGGAACTGAGATCTTTGGTCTGGATAATTCCGAATCAATTCCGAATTATATCCGAATTATTCACAAATCACGAAGTACTAGATCAACGGGTGGAAATAAATATTTCCTCTCTAGATTTTTCTCAAAAAAAAATTTCCTCTCTAGATCCTACCCATATTTAATTCGTTATTTGTTGAATTACCTCTTGCATTTATATTATTTGTTATATTCTGCACACTTGTTCCTGTAACAATGTATATAACTCCGGTAATATCTAATTAAAATTGGGGGTTTTGTTTATAATTCTTAGCCTCTGCAATCTGCATTCATATCTATGCATGATATTTATTAGGCCATTAATATATAAACCAATGAGATGCTAATGTTAGGTTAATTTGTTATTAATTTATAAAATAATATGCAAAATAATGTTAGCTCAATTAATTTATTACTAATTAATTGTTATCAAAACATTGGAGGTTGTGTCAACTTCAATTTTAACTTATAATAACTTAATAAGTACTTATAGTGGATACCTTAATATAGTATATGTCCATGCCAAATTGTTTAGTTTACTTAATATATAGCATTTCAATTTATACTTAATAGTTGATACCTTAATATAGTATATGTCCATGCCAAATTTTTTAGTTTATTTAATATATAGCATTTCAAATTTGACTTTCTTTGCAAGTTAATATATTATATATATAGTAAAACAAGAAGAGATCCCTTGGACTTTTTTCTGATAGAAGCCCGTAGGCAATCACAGGCTGCACCAAGTTTATTTAATTGGGTTTTGAACAGTGATAACAGTATTAGATCTGAGCCGTACTATTACAATTACTGCATGCCATTGAGATTGAATTTAGCATATCTACCATATCTATATATATATACTAAAATCATAATTTATTTGGACATTGTATTAACACAATGGTATTGGTACCTCAACCGGTGAAGTACCAACCTAACTTTTTGTATTAATTTGAGTTTGATGAGCTCTACTTCCGTCCGATCCACTTCAAGATCGGTACGCACTTGATCCATACGAATATTGAAGCGGCACACATGGATGTTGAAGCAAATTGGACGGAAGCAAAGCCCGTCAAACTCAAATTTGAGTACGATGGACATCAGACACATTCTTTTCCCAACTTCCAAACAGTCACTTAATTTTCAAACTTTCAATAATAGCATATTATACAATATTTTTTACATTTAACACAAATAATGAAACTGTGAAGCCTTTTAGCCTGATCTAACATTTCCTTTGTTGCCTTCAGCCATCAAATCCTATGGTGACAAGAAGATCAACTTTGTCCCTGGCCTTTCTAACCACCTAGCAAGTGATCTTCAACATGGCATCATTGGGGGGGATCTCAATTCCCCCGTCTCCACCATGCTTTATCAAATGGCTCATCGCCTCCTCAACTCAGATGCGATCGTGCTAAACATGATCCAAGGACTTGACCCGACTGTCGAATCATATTTTACACAAAAGTTCACTAACTATTTACCGGTGGGTCCCTTCCACCTCCTAAATTCACCCGAAATCGAGCAAGCAAGTGACCCCTATGGTTGTATCTCATGGCTTGACCAATACGAACGGGCTACCGTGGTTTACATCAGCTTAGGCACAATTGTAACTATTCCTCCATCAGAGCTTACCTCACTTGCCAATGGCTTAGAAGCAAGTGGTGCATCATTCATTTGGTCTCTAAAAGAAAATGCACAATCCCTCCTTCCCTCAGGGTTTATCAACAGGATGAATGAGACGGGAAAAGGGAAAATTGTTCCGTGGGCCCCACAAAACAGTGTACTTGGACATAAAGCAGTAGGTGTATTTGTTTGTCATTGCGGGTGGAACTCGGTGATGGAAAGTATTGCCGCAGGCGTTCCAATCCTTTGTAGGCCGTTCTTTGCTGAACAGTTGGTAAATGCGAGAGCAATCTGGCAACTATGGAAGTTTGGAATTGTGTTAGATGGAGAAATTTTTAGAGGAATTTTTACAGAGGAAGGGGTTGTTAAGGCACTTGAGGTGGTGCTTAAAGGGGAAGAGGGGAGAAAGATGAGAGATAAGGCTCGAGAACTCAAGGATATGGCGAATAATGCGTTAACGCAACATGGAAGCACTCGGAACAATCTCAAGAGGTTGATGAAGATTGTATGTGGATGTTAATTCATTTATGGATTTTTTTTTTCTGGTTATGTTATGTTTTTGTTTTGAAATTTTAAAATTATGAATTTTGTTTTGGATGCTGAATTTTATTTGCTTTATAATTTTATTTTCCTTAAAAGACAGAAAAACTAAAAATTAGATAGTTTAACCAAAAAATAGCACAAATAAAATCACAACAAATAAATTCTACTACAACACTATGTAAAGTCTACTGGGATTTTCTCACAATATAAATTAGCTAATTTTATATTGTGTTGTAGTAGAATTTATTTGTTGTGATTTTATTTATGTTATTTTTTAGTTAAAACTAGTTAATTTTTAGTTTTTCTATCTTTTAAGGAAAATAAAATTATAGAGCAAATAAAATTCAGCATCCAAAACAAAATTTATAATTCTAAATTTGCAAAACAAAACCCAAAAAAAAAAAAAGGTTTGTGCGCACACTGGGGAATGGTATCACTTGGTGCGCACCCTGGGAAAGGGTATTACTTGGTGAGTGTCTCCAGTTAGAGCACCAATTTGTACCCTTCCTTAAGGTGCGCATCATTCTAATTTGGTGCGCTCCCCCAGTACGCGTGAGTGGTATTTGTTGAAATAAATTGATTGGGTGGTATTTGTTTAATTAGAATTTAATGGGTAGTAACTAAAAAAATTTCGATAAAGCAAATTGTAACCAGGCTAACGAACACTTGTTAGAAAAATATATCTATAAAGTCATTTTTCCTATATATTTCCACGGGAATGGGTGTTGCCAAATAGAGCCTAAGTGAGGTGGAACGGTTGCATCAGTCTCATTACTCTCATTTCATGTATTTAGGTTGCTTAAACTTGTGTTGTCCTTATTGTATTAAATGTCTGGATCAATTAAATCTCCTACTTAATAATTTTGAATCATTAATTTTGCACCATATGGGTTTCTTTAACTAGCATATTTTAAAATAAATATTGTTTGTTGCTTGATAATGACTGAAAAATTAGAAAAATGATATAAACCTTGGAAAAGTATGTAAATTGTATCTTATACTCTGATTGTAAATGTGCTTAAGCAGCTGTAAAAACATTTAATTTTGATTGGAAAATCCGGAAACTGTAGTAAGCATACTCATAAGATTTGCGAAAAATTCGTGTTTTGGTGATGGCGAATTGAACTTTGACCGAATTATTCGCGAATAATTGACGAATTTTATGATTTTTTGGCAAATTTTTTTTTGGTTTTTTTTTTGCTCCCTTGTGGAACTGAAATCTTTGGTCCGGATAATTCCGAATCAATTCCGAATTATATCCGAATTATTCACAAATCACGAAGTACTAGATCAACGGGTGGAAATAAATATTTCCTCTCTAGATTTTTCTCAAAAAAAAATTTCCTCTCTAGATCCTACCCATATTTAATTCGTTATTTGTTGAATTACCTCTTGCATTTATATTATTTGTTATATTCTGCACACTTGTTTCTGTAATATATAACTCCGGTAATATCTAATTAAAATTGGGGGTTTTGTTTATAATTCTTAGCCTCTGCAATCTGCATTCATATCTATGCATGATATTTATTAGGCCATTAATATATAAACCAATGAGATGCTAATGTTAGGTTAATTTGTTATTAATTTATAAAATAATATGCAAAATAATGTTAGCTCAATTAATTTATTACTAATTAATTGTTATCAAAACATTGGAAGTTGTGTCAACTTCAATTTTAACTTATAATAACTTAATAAGTACTTAATAGTTGATACCTTAATATAGTATATGTCCATGCCAAATTGTTTAGTTTACTTAATATATAGCATTTCAATTTATACTTAATAGTTGATACCTTAATATAGTATATGTCCATGCCAAATTTTTTAGTTTATTTAATATATAGCATTTCAAATTTGACTTTCTTTGCAAGTTAATATATTATATATATATACAGTAAAACAAGAAGAGATCCCTTGGACTTTTTTCTGATAGAAGCCCGTAGGCAATCACAGGCTGCACCCAGTTTATTTAATTGGGTTTTGAACAGTGATAACAGTATTAGATCTGAGCCGTACTATTACAATTACTGCATGCCATTGAGATTGAATTTAGCATATCTACCATATCTATATATATATACTAAAATCATAATTTATTTGGACATTGTATTAACACAATGGTATTGGTACCTCAACCGGTGAAGTACCAACCTAACTTTTTGTATTAATTTGAGTTTGATGAGCTCTACTTCCGTCCGATCCACTTCAAGATCGGTACGCACTTGATCCATACGAATATTGAAGCGGCACACATGGATGTTGAAGCAAATTGGACGGAAGCAAAGCCCGTCAAACTCAAATTTGAGTACGATGGACATCAGACACATTCTTTTCCCAACTTCCAAACAGTCACTTAATTTTCAAACTTTCAATAATAGCATATTATACAATATTTTTTACATTTAACACAAATAATGAAACTGTGAAGCCTTTTAGCCTGATCTAACATTTCCTTTGTTGCCTTCAGCCATCAAATCCTATGGTGACAAGAAGATCAACTTTGTCCCTGGCCTTTCTAACCACCTAGCAAGTGATCTTCAACATGGCATCATTGGGGGGGATCTCAATTCCCCCGTCTCCACCATGCTTTATCAAATGGCTCATCGCCTCCTCAACTCAGATGCGATCGTGCTAAACATGATCCAAGGACTTGACCCGACTGTCGAATCATATTTTACACAAAAGTTCACTAACTATTTACCGGTGGGTCCCTTCCACCTCCTAAATTCACCCGAAATCGAGCAAGCAAGTGACCCCTATGGTTGTATCTCATGGCTTGACCAATACGAACGGGCTACCGTGGTTTACATCAGCTTAGGCACAATTGTAACTATTCCTCCATCAGAGCTTACCTCACTTGCCAATGGCTTAGAAGCAAGTGGTGCATCATTCATTTGGTCTCTAAAAGAAAATGCACAATCCCTCCTTCCCTCAGGGTTTATCAACAGGATGAATGAGACGGGAAAAGGGAAAATTGTTCCGTGGGCCCCACAAAACAGTGTACTTGGACATAAAGCAGTAGGTGTATTTGTTTGTCATTGCGGGTGGAACTCGGTGATGGAAAGTATTGCCGCAGGCGTTCCAATCCTTTGTAGGCCGTTCTTTGCTGAACAGTTGGTAAATGCGAGAGCAATCTGGCAACTATGGAAGTTTGGAATTGTGTTAGATGGAGAAATTTTTAGAGGAATTTTTACAGAGGAAGGGGTTGTTAAGGCACTTGAGGTGGTGCTTAAAGGGGAAGAGGGGAGAAAGATGAGAGATAAGGCTCGAGAACTCAAGGATATGGCGAATAATGCGTTAACGCAACATGGAAGCACTCGGAACAATCTCAAGAGGTTGATGAAGATTGTATGTGGATGTTAATTCATTTATGGATTTTTTTTTTCTGGTTATGTTATGTTTTTGTTTTGAAATTTTAAAATTATGAATTTTGTTTTGGATGCTGAATTTTATTTGCTTTATAATTTTATTTTCCTTAAAAGACAGAAAAACTAAAAATTAGATAGTTTAACCAAAAAATAGCACAAATAAAATCACAACAAATAAATTCTACTACAACACTATGTAAAGTCTACTGGGATTTTCTCACAATATAAATTAGCTAATTTTATATTGTGTTGTAGTAGAATTTATTTGTTGTGATTTTATTTATGTTATTTTTTAGTTAAAACTAGTTAATTTTTAGTTTTTCTATCTTTTAAGGAAAATAAAATTATAGAGCAAATAAAATTCAGCATCCAAAACAAAATTTATAATTCTAAATTTGCAAAACAAAACCCAAAAAAAAAAAAAGGTTTGTGCGCACACTGGGGAATGGTATCACTTGGTGCGCACCCTGGGAAAGGGTATTACTTGGTGAGTGTCTCCAGTTAGAGCACCAATTTGTACCCTTCCTTAAGGTGCGCATCATTCTAATTTGGTGCGCTCCCCCAGTACGCGTGAGTGGTATTTGTTGAAATAAATTGATTGGGTGGTATTTGTTTAATTAGAATTTAATGGGTAGTAACTAAAAAAATTTCGATAAAGCAAATTGTAACCAGGCTAACGAACACTTGTTAGAAAAATATATCTATAAAGTCATTTTTCCTATATATTTCCACGGGAATGGGTGTTGCCAAATAGAGCCTAAGTGAGGTGGAACGGTTGCATCAGTCTCATTACTCTCATTTCATGTATTTAGGTTGCTTAAACTTGTTGTCCTTATTGTATTAAATGTCTGGATCAATTAAATCTCCTACTTAATAATTTTGAATCATTAATTTTGCACCATATGGGTTTCTTTAACTAGCATATTTTAAAATAAATATTGTTTGTTGCTTGATAGTGACTGAAAAATTAGAAAAATGATATAAACCTTGGAAAAGTATGTAAATTGTATCTTATACTCTGATTGTAAATGTGCTTAAGCAGCTGTAAAAACATTTAATTTTGATTGGAAAATCCGGAAACTGTAGTAAGCATACTCATAAGATTTGCGAAAAATTCGTGTTTTGGTGATGGCGAATTGAACTTTGACCGAATTATTCGCGAATAATTGACGAATTTTATGATTTTTTGGCAAATTTTTTTTTGGTTTTTTTTTGCTCCCTTGTGGAACTGAAATCTTTGGTCTGGATAATTCCGAATCAATTCCGAATTATATCCGAATTATTCACAAATCACGAAGTACTAGATCAACGGGTGGAAATAAATATTTCCTCTCTAGATTTTTCTCAAAAAAAAATTTCCTCTCTAGATCCTACCCATATTTAATTCGTTATTTGTTGAATTACCTCTTGCATTTATATTATTTGTTATATTCTGCACACTTGTTTCTGTAATATATAACTCCGGTAATATCTAATTAAAATTGGGGGTTTTGTTTATAATTCTTAGCCTCTGCAATCTGCATTCATATCTATGCATGATATTTATTAGGTCATTAATATATAAACCAATGAGATGCTAATGTTAGGTTAATTTGTTATTAATTTATAAAATAATATGCAAAATAATGTTAGCTCAATTAATTTATTACTAATTAATTGTTATCAAAACATTGGAAGTTGTGTCAACTTCAATTTTAACTTATAATAACTTAATAAGTACTTATAGTGGATACCTTAATATAGTATATGTCCATGCCAAATTGTTTAGTTTACTTAATATATAGCATTTCAATTTATACTTAATAGTTGATACCTTAATATAGTATATGTCCATGCCAAATTTTTTAGTTTACTTAATATATAGCATTTCAAATTTGACTTTCTTTGCAAGTTAATATATTATATATATAGTAAAACAAGAAGAGATCCCTTGGACTTTTTTCTGATAGAAGCCCGTAGGCAATCACAGGCTGCACCAAGTTTATTTAATTGGGTTTTGAACAGTGATAACAGTATTAGATCTGTACTATTACAATTACTGCATGCCATTGAGATTGAATTTAGCATATCTACCATATCTATATATATATACTAAAATCATAATTTATTTGGACATTGTATTAACACAATGGTATTGGTACCTCAACCGGTGAAGTACCAACCTAACTTTTTGTATTAATTTGAGTTTGATGAGCTCTACTTCCGTCCGATCCACTTCAAGATCGGTACGCACTTGATCCATACGAATATTGAAGCGGCACACATGGATGTTGAAGCAAATTGGACGGAAGCAAAGCCCGTCAAACTCAAATTTGAGTACGATGGACATCAGACACATTCTTTTCCCAACTTCCAAACAGTCACTTAATTTTCAAACTTTCAATAATAGCATATTATACAATATTTTTTACATTTAACACAAATAATGAAACTGTGAAGCCTTTTAGCCTGATCTAACATTTCCTTTGTTGCCTTCAGCCATCAAATCCTATGGTGACAAGAAGATCAACTTTGTCCCTGGCCTTTCTAACCACCTAGCAAGTGATCTTCAACATGGCATCATTGGGGGGGATCTCAATTCCCCCGTCTCCACCATGCTTTATCAAATGGCTCATCGCCTCCTCAACTCAGATGCGATCGTGCTAAACATGATCCAAGGACTTGACCCGACTGTCGAATCATATTTTACACAAAAGTTCACTAACTATTTACCGGTGGGTCCCTTCCACCTCCTAAATTCACCCGAAATCGAGCAAGCAAGTGACCCCTATGGTTGTATCTCATGGCTTGACCAATACGAACGGGCTACCGTGGTTTACATCAGCTTAGGCACAATTGTAACTATTCCTCCATCAGAGCTTACCTCACTTGCCAATGGCTTAGAAGCAAGCGGTGCATCATTCATTTGGTCTCTAAAAGAAAATGCACAATCCCTCCTTCCCTCAGGGTTTATCAACAGGATGAATGAGACGGGAAAAGGGAAAATTGTTCCGTGGGCCCCACAAAACAGTGTACTTGGACATAAAGCAGTAGGTGTATTTGTTTGTCATTGCGGGTGGAACTCGGTGATGGAAAGTATTGCCGCAGGCATTCCAATCCTTTGTAGGCCGTTCTTTGCTGAACAGTTGGTAAATGCGAGAGCAATCTGGCAACTATGGAAGTTTGGAATTGTGTTAGATGGAGAAATTTTTAGAGGAATTTTTACAGAGGAAGGGGTTGTTAAGGCACTTGAGGTGGTGCTTAAAGGGGAAGAGGGGAGAAAGATGAGAGATAAGGCTCGAGAACTCAAGGGCATGGCGAATAACGCGTTAACGCAACATGGAAGCACTTGGAACAATCTGAGGAGGTTGATGAAGATTGTATGTGGATGTTAATTCATTTATGTATTGTTAATGCTGAGTTTTAAGTTTGAGATTTGATGATATTGGTAATGTTAGAAATTAAAATTGTGAGTTCGACTTTGGAGTTTATGTATTAATTAATTTAGCAAGCCACACAAAAAGTACATTTTTGTTCAGTTAGTTGAATACTTTTAATTTGTAGGCTTAACTGAGTCCAAATTAATGGAACTCTGAATAGATATATTACCATGATTAGAAAACAATTAAGTCTGTAAGCTTATTTTTTGTTAGGTAGGAATGTAGGATGCAATTTAAGGGCACATTAATTGATGGGCTTTTGATAGTTCCTCTTTCTCCATACTAGGCTTTTCTTTGTAAATGTGCCTCGTATGATAAAAATAAGGGCTCAGCTCAAGCCCAATATAACCGCAGGTAACCAGATCTAGCCCAATTACAAGTTCTAAATTGTATCCTTATACATTGTCCTATCACGTTATCATGCGACATGCGGTCATACCTTAAAAATGACCAAAACAAATGAGACACGGGCACACGGCTTGGTCTTGGTTCAAATTTCAGCTGCGTGAGGTACCATATTTTGTAGAGTAAAATCTGAATCGTTCATTTTAATTTGGTACAAATTTTATTAGGATACTGTACATTCAAGGATGGTCCGTATAAAATTAGACTTGACTTGGAGCTAACCTCATCCCGTACGGTACCTTAAGGCATGTTTGGCAACATAAATTTTTATGGGAATGATAATTTTTAAAAAGGGAATGGAAATTTCAATTTATCAAAACCAAAGTCATTTAACTCATAAAAAAATTTAGAATATAGGTGTTCGGCAAATGAATGGAAAATTTGTTAGGATGTTGGTTTTTTTTTTCTTTTTATAGAAGATATAATTCTAAAATTAAACTATATTAAGTGTATTGATACTAATCACTGATTATGATCAATATAATTGTATTTATCATATTCTCAAAATTTAAATGAGTGAATTGACTATAGACTATCAAGTAATATCAGAGTGAACTGACCACACACTGCAAAGTGATAAATAAGTGAATTGACTATACATTGCAATTATTTTTGTAGAAGATTTAATTCTAACATCAAACTTAATAATAAATATTATTCGTTGATTCATATTAATAAAATTGTACATATCATATTCTTATAAAATATAAATGAGTGAAGTAAAATTAGAAATATGTGCTTGTTTAATTTAAGCAAATACTTAAATTGGGCTTTGTTTAATTTAAACAAAGATATGGACCCTATAATTTTTTTTTTTTTAATAATCAAGGCTCCCCAAGGAGCAACAGATGTTGGAAAAAAAACGGAGGTGAGACATGATTTATTTTTTTCTCACAAGTAAGAGGTAAAGATTGCCGGAATCTTTTTAGTTACCGCCCATTAAATTCTAATTAAACAAATACCATCCCAATCAATTTATTTCAACAAATACCATCCACGCGAACTGGGGGAGAGCACCAAATTAGAATAGTGCGCATCCTGGGGAAGGGTACCATTTGGTGCTTTAACTGGGCACGCACCAAGTGGTACCCTTACCCAGAGTGCGCATCAACCCTTTTTTTTTTTTGGTTATGTTATGTTTTTGTTTTGGAATTTTGGAATTATGAATTTTGTTTTGGATGCTGATTTTATTTGCTTTATAATTTTATTTTCCTTAAAAGGCAGAAAAACTAAAAATTAGATAGTTTAACCAAAAAAATAGCACAAATAAAATCACAACAAATAAATTCTACTACAACACAATTTAAAGTCTACTGGGATTTTCTCACAATATAAATTAGCTAATTTTATATTGTGTTGTAGTAGAATTTATTTGTTGTGATTTTATTTGTGCTATTTTTTAGTTAAAACTAGTTAATTTTTAGTTTTTCTATCTTTTAAGGAAAATAAAATTATAAAGCAAATAAAATTCAGCATCCAAAACAAAATTCATAATTCTAAAATTGCAAAACAAAACCAAAAAAAAAAAAAAAAGAGTTGGTGCGCACACTGGAAAATGATAACACTTGGTGAGAGCCTCCAGTTAGAGAACCAATTTGTACCCTTCCTCAGGGTGCGCACCATTCTAATTTGGTGTGCTCCCCCCAGTCCACGTGGCTGGTATTTGTTGAAATAAATTGATTGGATGGTATTTGTTTAATTAGAATTTAATGGATGGTAACTAAAAAAATTTCGATAAAGCAAATTGTAACCAGACTAACGAACACTTGTTAGAAAAATATATCTATAAAGTCATTTTTCCTATATATTTCCACGGGAATGGGTGTTGCCGAATAGAGCCTAAGTGAGGTGGAACGGTTGCATCAGTCTCATTACTCTCATTTCATGTATTTAGGTAGCTTAAACTTGTGTTGTCCTTATTGTATTAAATGTCTGGATCAATTAAATCTCCTACTTAATAATTTTGAATCATTAATTTTGCACCATATGGGTTTCTTTAACTAGCATATTTTAAAATAAATATTGTTTGTTGCTTGATAATGACTGAAAAATTAGAAAAATGATATAAACCTTGGAAAAGTATGTAAATTGTATCTTATACTCTGATTGTAAATGTGCTTAAGCAGCTGTAAAAACATTTAATTTTGATTGGAAAATCCGGAAACTCAAGCTACGTAGTAAGCATAGTCATAAAATTTGTGAATAATTTGTGTTTTGGTGATGGCAAATCGAACTTTGACCGAATTATTCGAGAATAATTGATGAATTTTATGATTTTTTGGTGAATTTTTTTTTTGGTTTTTTTTTTTGCTTCTTTGCGAAACTGAGGTCTCTGGTTCGGATAATTCCGAATCAATTCCAAATTATATCCGAATTATTCACAAATCACGAATTTTTGACCCACGCCGAACTGAATCTGAATAATTCATTTGTCCATATGTAGTAAGTACAATTTATTACTTGATGTTGGTGATATTAAATTTAAAGAATAATATTGATGGTTTTTAATAATAATTCATATACATTTAATTATAATCTTATTAAAATATGCGTTAAGTTTTCAATTATAAAACATACAATTATAAATAATTTATAAATAACATGGAAACAACACAGACTTCACCCACCCATGGCCATAATAATCTTCACATGCATAATTAAATTACGGTCATTCCAACCTCGCCACGTAGAAAGTAGAAACAACCAAAACACCAAACAAACCGACCGGACCATTTAACAATTAACATTTATTATTTTGGTGGTTACAAATTACACTTTACACAACCAAGCATCTCCTTCGTCGCCGATCTCGCGAACCCAACCGGAGAAATCGTGAAAGAATCCCATTTCTTTCCTTACCTAACCCCAATTAAACCGGGAGAAGAGAACAACTCTCTCCTACCTCAGTAACAGCACTCAACAATGTCTCTCGACTCGGTGGTCCCCACCGCTCTCATCCGCCAGCTCCAGATCTCTATCCGAGACAGCTTCTCCCTCCCCTCCAGTGACCTCTCCAGTGATTCCTCCAGTGCTGCGTCACCTGCACTGGCTTCGATCCAGGATGCCGTTGCCTCTCTCGATCCCTCCCTGGATCCCTCGGCCCGCTGTGGCCGGTGCCGTGGGGGCCTTTTGTGTCGTGAAGTGTCCGGTTTGTGTGTGTACTGTGGTGAGGGGTTCAAGGGAGGAGAAGGGGCGCCGCGTGAGATCTCCTTTTCTGGTACTAATGCGTACAAGCTGCTGCTCGAATCCCTTGGCTTGGATGGATCTGTGAGTTAATTTATTTTTGGGAAATTTTATCTTACTTCGCTAAGAGAATTAGGCCCTCTTTTCCAAAAGTGAATTAGGCCTGGTATTGAACTTGGAAAATGAGCTGTTAGTGTAGTTTAGCAGCTGAATTTGGAGGCTGTAGATTCTCTTAGCTGATTATGATAGAAGACACAATTTTTTTCATCTGGAAACTACTTATAACTTCTCAAGTGCAAGTTTAGTTCTTCGTAACTTGTTCGTAACTTAGAGATGTTGGTAACAGATAGAAGTTGGTTGTTCATTATTTAGCAAAAAATAAAGAACATGGAAGGTAGTTTATGGAAAGTGTGAAGAAGTAAATATTAATGTACATGAAGTGTTTATATTAGCAGTGTGAGAAGATGACATTTATGTTCCGTTATTAAAACCAAAAGACAAGGATTATTTTGTCTTTTTACTTGGGGTATTTTTCTAATTAAAGAAACCAGTCAATCAGATTTGCTTAGAAGTTTTAATGTACTACTTCAAAAGATTATACTTTTTGTTCGGCCTCTTTATATTATCTAAGAAACAAAATCCACTAGTTAGCTTAGTCTACAAATGGCTATATTTTTATGTTGTCTGTAATAGAATACTGGATATGTGAATGGTCACTTTCTTTTTCAGTAGTTCATAACTTATCAAATTGCACCAACCATCAAGTGCACCTTGTGGCTTGTGGTAAGTGGTAACCCCATGGCAATTGGCAAAAGTTGTACCATGTTTTCAATACCCATCATGTATGCCACTGGCATATGTACCTGATGTTGATTCATATGTTGTCGGTACGTCATAGATTGGTAACAACAGGAATTCATTTTAAAGTCTTATTATGTTCTTCTTGAGTTTGTTTTGTATTTATCTGGAATTATTCAAGGATTGTGATCTACAGTACTAGTGTTGTGGAACTGATGTAACAATTACTTTGTGGAACTTACAAACAGTTAATATGAAAATAGAGATCTTATAACTTCCTTGATTGAGCAGAGAAATGTAATTCTTAGCCTTTTTCTGACAAACATTTATTCTCATGCAGGAAGCTGTTAACTTAGATCCTGAATCGACTGAACTAAACAAAGAGCGGGCCCCACCTAAGGCTAGCATGATATTATCTGACCTTTTGAACTTGAAACTTGTATTCTCTCCAATTACCGCAAGTGCTACTGATACTGAAACTGAGACAAAAGGCAAACCTGGTCCCACCACATATGACATAAATCTCTCAGGAATTGACCTTGATGTAGTTTTTAAAGAAACCAAGAAAGAGTCACCTCAAAATAAAGATACAAAAAGTACCCAAAATCAAGTGCCCGCTGGAAATAAGACAAGTGTGGTGAGTTCTTTTGCCAAGTGGGAACCTGATTTTGGGTCTCAGCCCGTTCAGCCTTCCATACCTGTCAAGATAGAAAATTTGTCAAAGATCAACCTAAAAAAGGAGGTTTCTGAAATTGAAACTCAAGCTGATGAGGAATTCGATGAATGGCAAGATTTTGCTGGTTTAAGGGCTACTCAGAACATGTCTGATTCAGTAGAAAAAGCTGGGCCTTCAGTAGAGAACAGAGAACCAGTAAAAGCTGGAGGTGATAACTTGTTTGATACAAAAGATATTGCTAGCTCAGGCTTAGATCAAAGCGAGTTCGATTCAAAAGTTGCTGCCGACTCAGGCTTAGATCAAGTGGATCCGGAAGAAGACGCCAAAACCAGTTCAAAAGATAATTTTCCAATAGAGAACAGAGAGTCATTAAATGCTGATGAGGAAGACTTGTTTGATGATTGGAAAGCTTTTACTAGCTCAGGAGTAGGCGAAGAGGGGTTATCGGGTGCAGGAGTTAAACCTGAATCGGGCTTATCAGAACAGGTACCTCCAAAGAATTTAGAACCATTAAATCATGAAGATGATTTGTTTCATGAATGGAAGAATTTTACTGGACCAGGTGTAACCGAAAATGGGCTATTGGTACCTGAAGAAAAAACTGCACCCATTTCTGGTGATTTATTTACAGTAAACATGGAAAATGAGGCTCATACCGAAACATCACATGCTGATGTTGACTCCTTTGATGAGTGGAATGATTTTGCTGGATCTGGTCTAGGTCAAAGCAGTTCATCGGGCCTGGAAGAAAAACCCAAAACCACTTCTTGGGACCCATTGAATCTAAAAAATATAGAAGAACCCGGCAATATGGTAACATTAAGTGCTGATGGGGGTGATCCTTTTGATGATTTCACAGGATCAGGAGTAGCAGTTCAAGCCAGGTTACCAGATGATGGAGAAAATGCTGAACCTATATCAGATGACCCATTACCAAAAAGCACCACAGGAGAACCATCTGATAACATTGGAACATTAAATGGAGACAATGATGATTGGAAAGATTTCACCAGTTCAAGTGTAGTTGAAAGTGGGTTACCAGATGCAGGAGAGAAAAATGAGCCTTCTATTGGAAATTCTTCTGAAATTTTTAATGTGTGGCCTATTGGTGGTGTTGAGTCAAAGAAAGATAGTGGTAGTATTGATTTGTGGTCTACTGGTGTCAGTGTAGAGGTAACAAATAATGTATCTAGTAATGGAAATACCAACTTATCTGATGATTTGCTGGATTTTATGCGCCCAAGTCAAGTAAATGGAACAGTTTCAATTCAAGGGGTGAAAATTAACAATAATGATGAAGGCTCGTCTGACAATTGGTTGGATTTTGCCGGATTTTCCGGGCCCACAGAAACTAAATCTGAAAATCTGAAAATGGAAAAGAAAGAGCCTGATGACTTGTTTGCCGATTGGCAAGGCTTCACTGGCTCAAGTCAATCAGTGAAGCCAATATCTAATCTAATTGAAAAGAAATCCGAGGATTGGTTAGATTTTACTGGATCCGGTGAATTAGAGGGGAGTCCCGAAATTAAGGTTGAGAACAACGGTACGTCAGATGGCTGGTTGAATTTCACCGGTATGAATGATGTAAAGAGATCTGAGAGTAAGAGCTTGTCAGATGATTGGCAAGATTTTACAAGTACAGGTCATGTGGCAGCACCGGTACCGTACAATGCTCAAGATATTGATTTCGGGGATTTCATTAAGTCGAGTTCATCTGTGGCCACAACAGACCATGTAAATTTTGACAGGTAAAAGATTGGAAAATATTAAATTGCATTCTGAGATTTTTGGTACCCATGAGGCCTAGTAATGCTATAAGCTATGGTATTGTGGTATACTGTTCTATTAGCAACCAGACAAAAGTTCTCTTATATTGCCTCTTTGTTAAGCAGCTAAGTCAAGGCCTTTTGACATTTTACATCAGTTTCAACGGTTTGGATGCGTCGCTTAAAACTAATCCGATGGGTTTTTAAGTTAAGCTCACAAAGAGGCTTGGTGAGCTTAAGCACACCCTAGTTCTACTCCTGAATTTGTTTATATTTGCAATTGCTACAAGCCAAAGGGGAAAAACATTAAACATAGGATGGTACTGGAACTTACAAGCATGGTCCCAAAAATGAACACATGTGCTTAAAACATCACTTTTGAATGACCATGGATGTGTTTGCTCTTGAATATTATTTGTCAAAGCCTAATTTTTAATCATTCCCATCTTCCAATGCAGTTTAAATGGAGTGCATTCAGATTCTCTCTCTATTTTGTCAACACCAAGCAATAATATATTGAATCCAACCTCAAATTCAACCGTGAATTCAAAACCAGAAAATACAAGCGATATCCAAAAGTTCTTGTCTCAAATGGGCGACCTATCATTTATGCTAAAGGATGAACTTTCGATTCCAGGCGAGCCCCACTCAAAGTAATCTTGTGTAATTGAGTCTGCTATTAAGTTGAATCATTTTTTTATTTCAACTTTTTGGACGTGAGTCCCACTGAAATGTGGTTTTAGAACTTTTTGTTCTTTTGTTTCTTGTAAACTTTAGGTTTTTTGTTTGGGGGGGAGTGCTAATCTTTTTGTGAATTCAACTGCATGTGGTTTTTGGCATGCTTTATGTCTTTCTTGTTAGTTCTGTAAAGGGGGTTTTAAATTTTGACGGGATGCTTGTAATATTGCTTTTGAGAATGTAAGAGTAGTGATATATATTCAACTTGTTTCTTTAAGGAATAATTTGTGAGGGCAGTTTGTGAAACTGGATGATTCAAGTGTGATGTGTTATGCATAGACAAGCATGTTAGTAATTAAGTTCTTTTGAAACAGTGTTTCTGGTAACTAAGCAGAGCATAGAAGACAGCGACTTGGGTGATAATGACTGAAACAGCAAGTACTAGTTTTTCAATAGTTGGACATGTCCAGTTACCGTTCTCATTTGTGTGTTCTTTTTTTTTTTTTACCTTTTTGTGCAAGGATTTGTTTTATATAACTTCTGCTCTGTTCACAAAATTGAATGGAAGAAAGATACAAGGAGAAAATATAAATATAGAGAGGAAAATAATGGTTTGCCACCAGTAAGAAAGGAGAAATTGATACATCAAATAAATGAAAAACTTGATAAATTGAAAAAAAAAAATGGACTACTTCTGCTCTTTTTTTTTATATTGAAAAAGAAAAATTGTAATTAGTGATTCGTTGGGTTATAAACAGCTCCGATCATATAAATGGAAGTACTAGATCAACGGGTGGAAATAAATAATTGCACTTCACGCACTTGTTTGAATTTCACCATCACGAGTTAAATTGAAAAGTTTGAAGTAATTGCAGTTGAGCTGGTTGGTGAGATTTTCAACAACAGAGTTAATTAAAGAGATTTCTTCAGATAGAGGAAGGAGGGCTCTTTAATAGAGTATTTATCTGACAGATTGAAATATTACACATGGTTGTAAATTTTGGCAATGAAATTATTGATCATTTAGTACAACATTGTTCATATTCTATAATTCTAAAAAAAACTGTAGTGGCTCATTAAAAACCTATCAGATTGATTCATGAATCTAAATCAGTGAATTAATGCAGAAACTTTAGTGATTAAATACGAGTAGAACTAGGGTATTCTTAAGCTGAGCTCCTTGGTGAGCTTAATTCTAAAACCTATTTGATTGACTCGTAATGATGAATCTAAATTGTTGAAACCAATCTACTTCACGAGTAACGCATTTATATGCAATTATAATTTTCCAAATTAATTTATCATAAAGTTAAGTGGTCAACAAATAATAAAATGAGTACATTAAATTTAACTTATATACCTTGTTTTGACCGCTTGACTATATTCTAAATTAATTCAAAAATTTATAAATTTTACATATGTATTAGATCGGTTTTTCAACAGTTTGAATTTCTCATTTGAAACATATCAGATCTGTTTTTAGATTTAAGCTCATCAAGGAACTTGGTGAGGTTAGCAACATCCTAGTTCTTCTCAGTAAATACAATATAAATTATTAAATTATATAATTTAATAATTTAATCATTATTAAACATAGCAGATCTGTATTTATATGGTACAACAACCTGTAGTGGAAGGGGGGCTCGCTACTCAACAGAGGGGAACAAATTCTGCGTACTGGTTATCTACATAGTAGGTTAGGTTGCTGAATTGTAATTCTTAGTAATATGTACATATAAATACTTCTTTTTATTAATAATATATCAGTTAGGAGGCATCTGGCCACCTAACCTTAAAATAAAATAAAAAAACTATCTGATAATCTCACTCAGATCTGATAAACTCTGTAGTGTCCAGCGGTGCTCTGATCTGTCTGCTAAATTAGATTATCAATTCTCAAATTGTGCTGCGCGCATGCATATAATAATTTCTTTATTGGAGTACTGATAGGAAGATATATAACTTTGTCCCAATTGACATGTGAATTGATATATAAGCTAGTCAGTAATGTATTAACTGTTGAAACTTGTAAGTGACAGTTCTCAAATAATGTTGTTTCCTCCCTTGTCTATAAGAAGAGATTAACATTAAACAGCTCCAACCAAATTAAAACCATCATCACCCACTCGAGTGCTTTCTTACTCGAGAGACGATAATGGCCGAACCTACTGTGATTGAAATAGTGGAAGATGCAAGAGCGCCGCCCCACCACTTGCCATATGATCCTGTAACTAGTGAAATAGAAGAAGTAGAAACACCACGAGCACAGCCTCAACCACCACTAAATGACCCTGTAGCAGCTGAAATTTTAGAAGATCATAGACAGCGAATAGATCCTGAGTTGCTGAGAGCTATGGTAAATGGAGACCTGATTTGGTTCGAATCAATCCGGGCAACCAACAGTAATAATAGTGGCCTCGGTGGAGTTACATGTGGGGAGAACAATGCTCTCCATGTTGTGGCTGGAGTAGTTATTGAGAAAACCAGTCCAACGTCGCCTTCTCCAAAGCACATGTATAGATATTTCAATCCTCGTACTTTGGTGGATGTGGTTGAGGCTTCAGCTGTAATTCTGGTCTTTCTGATCTTTCGTGCGAGCAGTTTCATAATGTCTCTAGTTAATGCAATTTCATTTGTTTTTACTAGTAAAAGAAATAGCAAGCATATTGATGCAGCACAAATGAATGTTCATTATCCCAAAATTTTGACCGTGTATCACCAATGGAAGACCGAGTATCACCAATGGAAATGGCAAAAAAAATATGAACTAATAGAGAAAGCAAGGAGAACACCATGGCTCAAGTGTGTTTTGTCCTTGCCATATATTAGCATCCACTATAAAAGGAGAATGAATCTGGAGATTGCAGAAATCATCTACCATAAGGTACCTGCCTTGTTAAAGGCTCGCAATTATGTAATGGAAACACCTCTTCACTGTGCTGCCAAGGCAGGTAAACTCGAAATGGTGTCTCTCCTAATTAATTTTGCCCGTAACGAGGGCCCTAAAGAACTAGAGGAAGTATTGAGGGCAAGAAATAAAGTAGGGGAGACTGCCTTACATAAAGCAGCCCGTTCCGGTTACAGTGATGTTGTAGAGGAGTTATTGAGAGCAGATGAGAACTTGGCAAGTTTGGTGGATAACAATGGAATATCTCCATTGTACTGGGCAGTTACCACTGGGTGCCTTGATATCGTTCATATGTTGATAGCTCCTAACTGTCTGACAAGTTATGCTGGTCCAGATGAACAGACTGCATTACATGCTGCAGTTATGAGACAAGAAGGTACACTAATGAGCTAACTGAACTAATTTATATATATTTTGAGTGAGGCTATGGTACCATCCATAGTGCGGATCTTGCCGTACACTGTTCCTGTCAATATCAGAATCTTGTTGTACCAGCACCTGCGGCAGTATTTGTGATCAATTTATGTGATCTTTTAACTATTAAAATTAATGTGATCTTGTCAGCTGAAAGGAACTCATCTTAACTAAAATTTATGTGACCTTTTCATTTGTCTATTGTTTGGTACAGCTGCTGGTAAGTGACCAGCACTTTGGTTGAAGAAATCCAGTTGACATCAATCCTACCAAAACCCAACCAGTCATATGAGGTGCTGTTATTTCCAGTGCTCATTACATATTCCAAACCTATAATTGTAAATAGTTGTCAGATAATATTCCCAATTAATTCCCAATATTTTAATTCTATTTGATTGATTCTAAATTTCTAATTGAGCTTCCCCGATTGACCTGGTCCAGTGAAATATTGCCTATAATCAAACAAATCATCATATTTTTTTTCCTTTAAGAATTCCTGCAGTAAGAATTATTTTCTGCCGGCTCTGCAAATCCAGTAAAAACTAATCAATTGTTAGGTATATCTCTCCTGGTTGCTCTTTCCTTTTTCCCTTGAATTGGATGTGTTCCTTGATCTTAAATTTTTATGGCTTTGTAGAACTGAAAGGTTGCTTAATTTGCAGAAACTATCACACGGGCAATACTTGCATGGAATCCGTCTCTTGCAGTAATAACTGATATTGCAGGGAACACTCCGATTCACTATGCAACATTAATTGGTAATACTTATGCTGTGAGAGAGCTGTTGTTAAAAAATACAAGGCCAGTATACAGAAATAACTTATCTGGTTCATTTCCCGTGCACCTTGCGGCTGAGGCAGGCAATGTTAAAGTGATAAAGGAGCTATTAAGCATGTGCCCTGATGTCGGTGAACTCCTTGACAAGGAAGAAAGAAACTTTCTCCACGTTGCTGTGCAAAAGTAAAGGATACGGGTAATTATGGTGGCCTACCAAGAAGGGATAAATGCAAACGTCATAAATGCTAAAGATAAGGATGGAAATACACCTTTGCATCTTGCAGTAATAAGCTCTGACTCAGAAATATTTGCTCTTTTGTCTCAAAACAAGAGATTGAACCCAAATATCAGAAACAAAGCGGGTCTAACTCCTCTGGATCTATCAGCATCTTTACAAGATCACCAGTTTACATACTCACTGGTATGTATCCAACAAATTAGTAGCTTTGCATTCATTTACACGAGCACCTGACAATGCACTTACAATTTAATAAAAAAGGACATAAAAGTTGGAGTAAAGGTAATACGAGTTTAACCTCGCTAAAAAATTGGAATATTGGAATCATTGTTCTTGGTCTACTTTACGAACCAAGAGCTCGAGTTCCAAATTTTAAGTTTGTCAGTTCTTTTTGTATGAAATCAAGAGGGGTGAAGATTGTGAAATTCAACCTCTACCTTAAAAAAACTTAAAATTCAAATTTGAAACATAAACTCTTGCCTCTTGGAGTTAATGAGGATCAATGGTTTGAAGTTTTAAGCCAACTTAATGGTTTCTTAGGTTATTTAAGTGCCAAACTTCCTTGGTGAACTTAATCTCACCTTAGTTTAGTCATAAAGTAGTGAATGAAAACAAAAAAAAAAGTATGGAACAGAGAGTCCGCACTGTTTTTGTTATTGAATATGTTCTTATGTCATTTGTAATTGGGTATTTTGTAGAATCCTCAATCCATAATCCATCGTGCCTTGGTAACACGTGGTGCTTTCCAAAATCCTTGTCAACATGATCGATCTACAAAAGTCGATGACTTTTTGAAAGCAAGAGCAGATTGCCCCAATCGAAGAGAAGGAAAAGAAATGTGGAATGGTGTACAAGTCGATATGGAAAAGGAATCAACAAAGTATCAGAACATGTCTAATAGCCTTATAACTGGAGCCGTCCTTATTGCATCGGCAACATTTGTTTCTATTTTTACAGTGTCAGGGGTTTACAGAGATGATAATACCTCACATACCTTAATGAGAAGAAGCTTCTTCAAGGCCTTCATCATAGTCAACATGCTGGCATTTATCTGTGCAATAGTATCCACGATTTGGCTGCTCTACTCTGCACTATCTAATATTAACCTCAAGTATCGTAAGTTTTATTTTCAGTGGAGCAACCTATTGCTTTATGGAGCAATTAACCTTTTTATTTTGACATTTGGCCTAGGAGGCTATATCGCAATAGCACCCCTCAGCGAATGGCTGGCACTTCTTATTCTGGCGATTAGCGGAATTGTCATATTGTGGAACGTAATTTGGAATCCCAGTTTTGTTCCTCTAATTCTTCTAGCTCCATACATGTCAAATGAACTTGATCAATAAAAGATAAAGGTAAAATCACAAGAACACTATCAGTTATTTTATCTTTAATAGAACATTGCTTTTCCTTTAATAGAACTGTTGTAATAGGATGTACTATATTTTTCTGTTACTTCTTGTAATTCCAACTTGACAGTCACTGTCAAGAGTTTCAAAAAAGTCATTTTATCTTTATTTTAAAAAATTTCACCCAGTATGCTTATCTCAAAGATCAATACTTTTGTCCTGATTGGATGCTGCTGTATTTCATATTATGTAAAAACCTGTTTTTGTTTGATATGTAATTTTTATAACGATATCAAGTATATTTTTTTTCCTTATCTTTTTGTCTGGGTTGTATTGTACTATATGATTCTATGTGTCCATTGTATTGTACAAGAGGATTTTATGAGTGCAACTTTTCATCTTAACATAATTTTGGACAAACATCCTCTCATAATTTGTATTTTCTCTTTTATAGATTCAAAATGTTCCAATTTTCAATTTGAGTCAGTCAAATTCCTACCTAAATTGTCTGATTCTGATTTTACGGGTCGCAAACTGATTGCAATAATTTCATTATCGAGTCACTGAACTGTCACACCCCAAACCAGAATTCAACGATTGTTTGCAGCACGACAGACTCCACCAAGCATATACAATTTCTCCTATAATAATACAAGTACAAACAACAAATAAAAATATCCATACAATTTATGCCACAATATA
Source organism: Carex kokanica (assembly GCA_025461125.1). Lineage (NCBI taxonomy): Eukaryota > Viridiplantae > Streptophyta > Magnoliopsida > Poales > Cyperaceae > Carex > Carex kokanica. The sequence continues at coordinate 252,537 of JAJGRX010000955.1, read as the reverse complement.
ATCATAAAAATTATACCAGTAGCGAAAGCGGTGTACAGAGTACGAGTGAGTCTGGTACCATGGCTCTAAAAATCGGAATCAAAAGCGAAATCGGTAAGTTCACCATGGAATCAAAATCAGATGAATCAATCGGAATTGGCCGAATTGGATCAGAAACTCGGATTTCTTTCGGAAAAATACTTGTTTTGTATTAAAAAAAATGGAAAAAAAGTTGTAAAAATTAATTTGTCGAACTTAAGACAGGAGGTTTCTATGGGATCGAGGAGGACCAGATTTAAGAGGAAGTGATTGAATCAATTTACAAAAACAATATAGTGTTACAAAATTATATTTTTGGTGGCATTGCATTTTCAATTTCCAATTTTGTTCATCATAGATACTGAAATTTTTGAATTTTTAGTACTACTAATATTATGCTTTATGGATGTAGCAATTGATGTTGCAAGCAAACGTATTGAATTAATTAACCCGCCATGTCTTAATATGTTATGACCTTTGTGATATTTCAGAAATGTAATTAACAAACACTTTTCGCGCATTGCTATTTTCAGTCTTTGGTGAACCAACTATTTTATTAATATTTAAAAGCTACATGGTTGATGCCTCAAGTCTATTAGATATTCTTCCCAAAGAACACTTCCTACCCAGACGCCTCCTTCATTCGACTCTTCCTTTTCAAACACCAAAAATGATAAATAAATCAAATTAGACTGCTTCGACCGAATTTCTCCTTTATCTTTTGCAAAAATTGATGAAGGCAACTGTGTCTATCTCAGCTACTAAATTGAGGGAACAATTTACTATTGGGCTGGGGAAGTCATTTGAGGACCAAAAAATATACAATATTCAAAGCCAAGGTGGTATATAATACTCAATGCATAAATGTACATACATAAGCACTCACCAAAGGCGTATGGGCATAAATTGCGCTAAATTTAATAATATATTAAGCTACTATTGTCAGCTAATTTGTTAGAGTTTTTGGAATATGCAAATCATTACACACAAAGCAGTCGAAAATGAATGAGACAAAATTATGAAATGCATTTGTCTAATCATGAAGTACACAAACAATTCCTATCCTAAGATTAACGAAAATCTGAAAAAGAGGTTACAAAAATCCCACACCTAGAGTGAAGGGCAAGCAAGAGAGAAGGCAAAACTGCTTTGGATATCCGGCTAGATCCTCGCCAGCACCGGCTAGGTCGTACTAGGGGTAGGTCACCTTGTACACGGGCAAGTAGGGGTATAGACCTGATCTCCTATTATTCATAACATAAAAAGGACTTAAAAGTAATTAATATGTCATTTTTCAGTCCCAGGTAGGGGTGTAAACGGATATGGATATCCGGACGGATATCCGCTCCGAATCCGCTTATTATCCGTATCCGGATTTAAACGGATACGGATATCACGGATACAGATACGGATAATTTTTGCATAGGAAAATTTGATGCGGATACGGATACGGATAATTTTTTGAAAGTATAAACGGAGCGGATATCCGCACTATCCGGATCCGAAATTTCAACTTCTCCGCTTCGCTGTAACTTGACTTTCAGCGGTTAATATTCCCTAACTCCTCTCCATTCCTATATCTTCTCCATTTCTTTACCTTTTTTTTTTAATTTACTTTTGTTTTTCTTAATTGTTTTTAATTGTTTTTAATTTAGTATTTGTACTTAAAGTTCATATGACTCAATTATCCGTGAATTATCCGCTCCGTATTCGTATCCGCGGATTATCCGCTCCGTATCCGTATCCGTTTAAGACGGATTTGGTTTTGAATTTTGATATCCGTTTACTATCCGTATCCGTATCCGTATCTGCTCATTGAAAAACGGATACGGATTTGGTATCGGCATTATCCGCTCCGAATCCGCTCCGTTTACACCCCTGGTCCCAGGCAGTGACCCAGTTTTACTTATATGATTATCTTCCCTATACTTTCAAATAGAATAACTCGAATCGGGGACAAAGTTGCATTTTCTTTTAGAAAAATAGTCCCTAAAAGACCCAGTTGTCAGAGATGTATATCAGTCTTGATAAGTGACAGAAAAGATTTTTTTTTTAACATAAAAGCCCCTGAACCTTGTCAGAACACAGAAATTTGCAGTAAAGCTCCTGAAATTTATCAGAAATCAGACAGAACAGTTCAGAACACTGAAATTTTACTGAAAAGACTCTCGAAGTTAGCAGAAATTGTGCTGAATGCTAGAAAATTACAGATTTGTACCAGAACTGCATTTAGGGCTGGAGCTGAACTAGTACCAGTTCCCAACTGTCCTGAATTTAGATTTTCCATTGATTTAAAGTCAATTTTAAAATGTATATTCATGGTTTCTACAGAAAACTCAGAATAGCAAGGACAGTACTGGTACTGATTGGTATCAGTACCAAGAAGGTATCAAAACTAGACATATCACTCACCCATCTTTTACACGTTTTTAGAGGTGATTTTTTTTCTCAGTTCAATCTAACCAACATTTCTGACGATCTGTGATGAAATTTTGCAAATCTAAAAACACGAACGTTTTCTACATAATTTTCTCTTTCAAATGAGATCCATAATGATATACTTTCGGGTTGTCCGTCGCACAAGTATTCATATCTCATCGAGCAAATAGATACCTATGTGCACAAGTATTAATATATAATGAGTGAGGCTATGGTACTTCGGCTAGTGTACTATGGCTAGTGTACTACGGCTCAATATGGTACTTTTTAAAATCCTAACGGTCGATCCGAACCGTTCAATGTGATATCCATATGAATATGTACTTGCAAACTAAATTTTATATTTTTTCGAATTTTTTTACTATTTTTTTAGATAGGTAGAATTTTCAGTGTTTTATACAAATTCTGGACCATCAAAATTATACCTATCTAAAAAAATAGTAAAAAAATTCAAAAAAATATAAAATTTAGTGTGCAAGTACATATTCATATGGATATCACATTGAACGGTTCGGATCGACCGTTAGGATTTTAAAAAGTACCATATTGAACCGTAGTACACTAGCCATAGTACACTAGCCGAAGTACCATAGCCTCACTCATATATAATATATCAAGTATTCATACCTAAGATATCAAGTATTTCATAAATAAAAGACTGAACACATCACTCACTCATATTTTACACGTTTTTAGAGGTGATTTTTTTTCTTCGTTCAATCTAACCAATATTTCTGATAATCTGTGAGAAATTTTACAAATCTAAAACCATGAATGTCTTCTACACAATTTTCTCTTTCAAATGAGATCCATGATGACATACTTTCGAGTTGTCTGTTGCACAAGTATTCATACCTCGTCATGCAAATATTCATATCTCATCGAGCAAGTATTCATACCTCGTCGTGTAAGTGTAAATAGTTCATGTATCAAGTGTTTGTATCTAACAAATTATATCATATATTAATATATAATATATCAAGTATTCATACCTAAGATATCAAGTATTTCACAAATAAAAGACTGGACACATCACTCACCCATCTTTTACACGTTTTTAGAGGTAATTTTTTTTTCTCCGTTCAATCTAACCAACATTTCTGACGATTTGTGAGAAATTTTGCGAATCTAAAACTACGAACGTCTTCTACACAATTTTCTCTTTCAAATGAGATCCATGATGACATACTTTTGGTTGTCCGTCGCACAAGTATTCATACCTCGTCATGCAAGTATGAATAGTTATTGTATCAAGTGTTTTGTATCTAACATATTCTATCAATTTTTTTTCATATGGCACTGGATAATATCTAAAAGTATTAATATCAAGTATTATAAGTATTCATACCTCGTCATGCAAGTGTTAATAGTTCATGTATCAAATTTTTGTATCTAATAGATTGTATCAATTTTTTTTTTCTTGTGGCATTAGATGACGTTTGAAAGTATTATTATCAAGTATTGCAAATATTCATACCTTGTAATGCAAGTGTGAATAGTTCATGTATTAAGTGTTTGTATCTAACATATTATATCATTTTTTTTTTCTTTATGGCATTGGTTGACGTTTAAAAGTATTAATATCAAGTATTGCAAGTATTCATACATCATCATACAAATGTGAATAGTTCATGTATCAATTGTTTGTATCTAATAAATTCTATCAATTTTTTTCCATATGACATTGAATGAAGTTTGAAAGTATTAATATCAAATATTACAAGTATTTATACCTACTACTCATTTTGTTGGCAATGATGCACCAACTCATTTTACATAGTCTGTAAGTATTTATTGGTACAGATTCTCCGGCACAGATTCACTAAATTTCCAAATCGGCTTTTGAACAAACACAACAAATTTTACATAAAAGCATAAATTCAAGAAAGATATAAATCACAATATCATATTACAAGATTAATATCTCAAAGTATTCAAGAGATTTTTTTTTATCAAAACCCGTACGTACGTATATTTCATTGAATATGAAAACAGTACATAGATAAATAATTCAGATTTAAACTAGGACATTCCTAAAAGTAAGCAAAAAAAAATGAAAGCATAGAAATAAAAAGAGAATAAATTGGCTACAAACTTGAAACTAACCTAAGCAAATACCAGAAACATAAACGAGAAAACAAAAATTAATCCAAGAGCCCGAACTGCTCTTGAAACCCATCATACCAGAATACCATCCTTTACCAGCCATGCACCTGTACCGACTCGCCGTGACAAGTCCCATGAACCGTCGATGTAGCATATATGCCCCCCTTGATTTGCCAATGCATTCTTCCTATCCCTCTGTGCCAAGATCATATTACAAGTCCCCAGTTTAGGCATACCAATACACTCCTGCAGTAGAGCTGCATCTTGATCAGTTTTTTAAAAATACTGATGGCACGTCTCAATATTTGGTATCTTACCGTATACCACAGTAAGTCAGGTTTAGAGATAGAAACTATGAGTGATTTCTAACAGATCAAAAGTATCTAAAACAATAAATAAAGTATGTCACATCTATTATTCATATCCGGTAAATTAGTCCTCAGGTGTTGGTATATAAAGATACCATACAATCAAATCGAACTACCTTGCATTCTTTTGTGAAAACAAATAAAGATGGACAAGTATGAATCTACTGTTACTGGAATTAAAATCAAGTTATGTAGATACCTAGATCAATGATCTCCTCCCCAAATTTCTTCTCATATCAATTTAATCACATGATTTAACTCAATCTAATCTACTGTTATTGGAATGGATTATGTATCAATTTAATCACATGATTTAACTCAATCTAATCTACTGTTACTGGAATGGATTGTGGAGCCGTACTAAATTAACATCATCAAAATTATTGTTTCAATAATTAATTCATACATAGTATATAGAGAGGAAAGAGTAACACACCAGATATATCAGCGATTAAAGGGTTAGATTCGAACTTGCTCGTAATGAAGAAAAGGCTAATATGCTTGTAGCCTTGTAAGTTCCAGTACTACAGAAGGAGAGGTTAGTCGGTGGATGGTTGCAAGTAGATCTGACGGTCGCCGCGAAAGGATCGGTAGGAGCCGGCCGATAGGAAGTCGGAGGTGATGCGGTATGAGTCGGACTCGCGGCGAATGGCGGATTTCAGACGCGTGATCGGACTAGAGGAGACTGGTGCAGGTTTGGGTTGCGGGTCGAGAGCGACGGAGTGGAGGCGAGTGAGGAAGAGACGATAGTGGTGGAGTCTGGGGTTCAGGCGGAGAGCTGCTGATGCCATTGTTGTAAGTTTTAAGGTTTTACAGTCGGAGTTTTAGGGTTCAGGCCGAGCGCAGAAACGACGGAGCCGTATCGCGTTGCCGTCCAGAGAGAGATCGAGCGGAGATGAGGCGATCGAGCTGGAGGAGAAGAAAACGAGAGGGAGGCGGTTTGGAGGAAAAGAAAGAGGGAGAGGCGGGGATTAGGAAAGTGAGACCGATAACGACAGTTTACGTCGTTAATGATTTTAGTTGAACTTGGAGATTGATCGGGGGATAGATTGGGGGAACGATGGCCTGGGATATTATAATTACCCAAATTTAATAGGCTAGATTTAAATACTCTTAAAGATTTGTTTCTAGAGTGGGAAAAACGTGCCGTGCCGTGACTTTGGTCACGTGCTGTGTCGTGCCGTGATCAAGTAAATTTTTCAGATGCCATGCCGTGCCGTGACAAAAATTACAAGGAGTGATCACGGCACGCGAATGGTTACGGCACGCGAGTCACGGACTAAGTCGTGTCGTGACCAAACGTACGTTAGTCACGTTTGATCGCATTTAACGTTTTAAAAAAAATATGAAACGATTCTTTAAAATTCAAATGTTTTAATTGAAATTTAAATGTAAATATTTTAATTAAAATAAAATTACACCTTATAGGAAGGTATGTTAGTGTATTGCCTCGTGACTGCCGTGACTGGCGTGTCTTTCGTGTCTACCGTTCCGTGACTCGTGTGTCCCGTGCCGTGCCGTTCCGTGTTCCGTGTCGTGACTAAGGCAATTTATGTGCCGTGCCGTGTCTTCTTTACCAACAATGGTCACAGCACGCGAATTGTCACGGCACGTAACCGAAACGCGTGCCGTGCCGTTCCGTGCCGTTCCGTGACGGAACCGGCTCCGCCGTGCCACTTTTCCCACTCTATTTGTTTCCATCTAATGCGGTCCGAAAAAGGAATAGTTCGGTTATGTTTTCCTACTTAGGAGAGAATAGGACCGACATTTTTAAATATACCCAAATTAATTACATATTAACAAAAATACTCAGACCTGCCAATTTTTATTAAAAATATCCAAATCGGTCATTTAATAGCCGGTCCCTATTTAAAAGAGAAACCTACCATTAAATAGCCGGTCTCCTGATTTAATTTTTTTTTTTTAGAGACAAATAGCTAAAATGCTGAAATATAACACTAAAAAATCGAATTTTTTTTAAATATTTGTCAAATTACTTTTTTGATAGCATATTTATACTAAAATACGCTAAAATACTTGAAATTATGTTAATTTATGCTGATTTACACTAAATTACTTGGAATTATGTTAATTCTTTTTAAGAGACAAATAGCTAAAATGCTGAAATATACTAAAAAATCAAAAAAAAATTAAATATTTGTTAGAGGGGGAGGGTTCTAATACCTCATGTTTTTCATACCTTATCATACCTCATATTTTATATCTTCATTTTCAAAGTCTAATATGTCGATCCGAACCGCTCAATATGATATCCGTACTAAAATATGCTTGGGGATCAAATTTTATAATTTTTGAAAATTTTTCACTATTTTTTAAATAGGCAGAAAATCATTGTTTTTGAACGGTCTAGATAAAGTGATTTTGTACCTATCTAAAAAAATAGTAAAAACTTTGCAAAAATTATAAAATTTCATTCCAAGCATATTTTAGTATGGATATATGTTGAGCGGTGTGGATCAACAGTTTAGACTTTGAAAACGGAAATATACAATATGAGGTATGATGAGGTATGAAAGACATGAGGTATTGGAACCCTCCTCTTGTTAGATTACTTTTTTGATATATAATTAGCATATTTAGACTAAAATACGCTTTCATGAGGTATTGGAACCCTCCTCTTGTTAGATTACTTTTTTGATATATAATTAGCATATTTAGACTAAAATACGCTAAATAACTTGAAATCATGTTAATTTATGCTGAATTATACTAAATTACTTGAAATTACAATAATTATGTAAAATTATGCTAAAATACGGTAAATTACGTATGAATAGGCTGATTTTGTGCCATCTTTCATAAATCATAAAAAATAGTATAAAAATTCCAATAATAATAAAAATTGGTATTCTACAAGTTCATTATATAAGTAATTTACTGAGCTACGTAGATTGAAGAATAGAAATGAAAATCTTAATCGGAAACTTCAACTGAAGTTTTGAGGCTCTTCCCTTTCTTTTTTGGCGATTCTGAATTTTGAAATTTGGCATCATGGACACTTATGCATGTGTATTTTCACAAGCTTTTCGAAAAGTGGTCATTTGCTGAAATCGAACACTCGAGCGCCGTTTTATGACCGTTTGAAGTTTCGTCGTCATTTTTCACCTTCTCAGTGAAGATATCATCCCTATTCATACGTAATTTAGCGTAATTCAGCGTAAATTAACATAATTTCAAGTAATTTAACGTATTTTAGTATAAATATGCTAATTATATATAAAAAAAAGTAATCTAACAAATATTTTTTAAAAATTCGATTTTTTAGTGTTATATTTCAACATTTTAGCTATTTGTCTCTTAAAAAAAAAATTAAATCAGGGAACGGCCATTAAATTGCCGGTTTGGATATTTTTAATAAAAGTTAGCGGATTTGAATATTTTTATTAATCTGTAATTAACTTTAGGTATATTTAAAAATGTCGGGAATAGGATGAATATATCAACTCTTTTTAACCGTGATTTTTATTTTTACCAAAAACAAAATTATTTTAATATAAAAAATCAAGATTTTGTAAAAAATTTATTTCTGCCCAAGCCGTAAATATTATTTACAGCTTAATTCAAACCGTAAATATTATGTACGGTATTTTATTTAATCTATCAGTGGCGTATGGGATATTTTGTGTCCACTATTCTTCAATGAATCGTATAGTAGGTCTTAGCGGGTCAAACCGACCGAGAAAGTGAGAATATTAAGAGACACCACGATTCAATTTACAGGAGATGGCGCAAAAGAAGAATATAAAAGTTGGATAAAGCGCCACCTACTGTGTCTTGCTAGTACTGCCGAAATTTTTATTAATAACTCCAAACAAAAGAAAAATATCAAATCTAACCTCAACTCCAAAATTTTTTCAAAAATAACCCAACCGCCCCATCATTGGGCGGTTTACCCTACCCACCAAACCGCCCAGTGGTTGGGCGGTCCACACGGCCAAGAAAACCGCCCAGAAATGGGGCGGTCAGATTTTTTTATTTTTTTTATTTTTATTTTTTTTAGATTTGAGAGACAATATGAATGAAATTTAATAATAAAAATTCGAATTTTGTTTTTAATATTTGTTAGATTAATTCTTTTGATGTATAAACCGACATTTTTAAAAATACCCAAAGTTAATTAAAGATTAATAAAAATGTCCAAACCGGCCGGTCCCTTGACTAAATAACTAAAATGCTGAGATATAACACTAAAATATTGATTTTTTTTTAAATATTTGTCAAATTACTTTTTTGATAGCATATTTATACTAAAATACACTAAATTACTTGAGAATTCCGACATTTTCAAAAATACCCCAAGTTAATTACAGATTAATAAATATGCCCACGGTTCCCGTAAAATATGCAAAATCCGAGATTTTTATTTTTACCCAAAAAAAATAAAAATTAATATATTTAACCAAGTTTTTGAAAAAAATAAATTTTTACCCAAACCGTAAATAATATTTACGGTTTGAATTCGGAATTCAAACCGTAAATATTATTTACGGTTTGAAACTCTTTTTTTTTTTTTTTTTTAGAGAAAAATAGCTAAAATGCTGAAATGAAATATAACACAAAAAAATCGAATTGTTTTTTAAAATATTTGTTAGATGATGCACGAAAAGACCCTAAAAACTCTAATATTGTAAAGAAAGTTCGAAAACTCTATATCCGACGGTCGGATCGAGCTCGAAAGGAAGTTAGCTTGGTTTTTGAATTCGGGATTTTCTGTCAAAATTTCAGTCCGATCCGACGGACGGATTAAAAGTTACGCTCCTTTTCGTGAAGCATGCGCAGGCCCATATTGCATCATTTTCGATTAAGATTTTCATTTCTATTCTTCAATCTACGTAGCTCAATAAATTACCGTATTTTAGCATAATTCTACATAATTATTGTAATTTCAGCATTTTAGTAAATTTACTGTATTTTAGTATAATTATTGTAATTTACCGTATTTTAGCACAAAATCGGCTCTATTCGTAACGTATTTTCTAACAAAACAATTCGATTTGGACATCAAAAGAATTAATCTAACAAATATAATCTAACAAAAGAATTAATATCAGCATTTTAGTTATTTAGTCAAGGGACCGGCCGGTTTGGACATTTTTATTAATCTTTAATTAACTTTGGGTATTTTTAAAAATGTCGGTTTATACATCAAAAGAATTAATCTAACAAATATTAAAAACAAAATTCGAATTTTTATTATTAAATTTCATTCATATTGTCTCTCAAATCTAAAAAAAAAAAAAAAAGCTGACCGCCCCATTTCTGGGCGGTTTGCTTGGCCGTGTGGACCGCCCAACCACTGGGCGGTTTGGTGGGTAGGGTGAACCGCCCAATGATGGGGCGGTTGGGTTATTTTTGAAAATTTTTTGGAGTTGAGGTTAGATTTGATATTTTTCTTTTGTTTGGGGTTATTAATAAAAATTTCGGCTAGTACTGTGTAGCACTATATGGATATGTTTGGTTCACCAATCTTTAATGTGAAACCCCAACATTTGGGTTTAAAAAAAAAAAAAAAAAATTCAAGCTGTAAATATTATTTACGGTTTGAATTCTTAATTCAAACCGTACAGAATATTTACCGTTTGAATTAAGAATTCAAACTGTAAATAATATATACGGCTTGGGCAGAAATAATTTTTTTTCAGAAACTTGATTATTTATATTAAAATAATTTTGTTTTTGGATAAAAATAAAAATCACGGCTTTTAACTTCTCTCTTCAGTCCATTAACTCCCGAGATTTTTATTTTTACCCAAAATAAAATATATTTTAATATAATTATCCAAGTTTTTGAAAAATTTAAATTTATACCCAAACCGTAAAAAAAATTTACGGTTTGAATTTTTTTTTTTTTTTTTTTTTTTTAAAAAAAAATCGTTTTTTAGCTATAAAAGGAAGCATCAGAAGCTAGAAAAAAGAAGAGAAAGAAAGAGAGGAATTTGTTTTTGTTTTTTTTTATTCTTATTATATTTCAATTGGGTAACTAGTCCTGGTAAAGCTCGCAGACGACGTATTTTTTTTAAACGAGGTCCTCGATAACGAGACATAAAGATTCCTCCTTTTTTTTCTTTGATTTTTATTTTTTATGAGAATTTCATTTTATAAATAGAAATTAAAACTGAATTGGATCAAAAAAATAAGATCGACTTAAAGTTAAGTAAAATACTAAAAAAAAAAAAAATTGTATCATCATATGGATTTTTTGTATATAGATTTTTTTGATTGAAAGTTGAGGCTGGCTCTTTTTTCTATAGACATTTAATTCCTCTAATCTTTCTTTTTATTTTGAATTCTTATTTCATTAAGAAAATAATAATTGTTTTCACTTAATCGTAATCGAGAGTTCCTTTTTTGTTATTAAAAAGATTATTGCTGATAGAAAATCAAATAAAATATATCCTAAAATATATACTATAAAAATATAGTAACATATTTTTTTATAAATATAAAAAAATACAAATTTTCTTTCTTAAAAAAAAGCTCAAGAATTTTCAATACAAAAGAGAGAGAGAAAGAGAGGAAGAGAGAAAAGAGAGAAAGAGAAAAAAGAAGAATTTGCACCTCTGGTTAACATATCAAGGCAACTTCAAAAATCATGAAAATTTGCCGACGTCCAGTCTTGACTTCGTAGAACAATACTGTGAAGTTTCATGCAAAATCTCAAAACAGATCGCGAGATATCATCTCTCAAAAATTGCTCGAAATGCTGAAGTTGTGCGTCCGAGCCCTACTTTGCACCTCTGGTTAACATATCAAGGCAACTTCAAAAATCATGAAAATTTGCCGACGTCCAGTCTTGACTTCGTAGAACAATACTGTGAAGTTTCATGCAAAATCTCAAAACAGATCGCGAGATATCTTCTCACAAAAATTGCTCGAAATGCTGAAGGAGGGCTCGGACGCACAACTTCAGCATTTCGAGCAATTTTTGAGAGATGATATCTCACAATCTGTTTTGAGATTTTGCATGAAACTTCACAGTCCTGTTCTACGAAGTCAAGTCTGCATGTCGGCAAATTTTCATGATTTTTGAAGTTGCCTTGATATGTTAAAACCGTATTTATACTTATCGTATTGTTGTTCTTAATTTTATTCTGTTTTGAGTTTTTTTTTGTGTTTTATATATATTTTTTTTTTGGATGTTATTTTGTTGTTGTTGTGTAACATAATAAATAATACCATGAAATGATAAAAATATATAACATACCTCCAACCATATCATAATAAAACATAACGAAAGTACACTACACTAAAAAATAAATTGCAGAACTAAACTAAAACATAATAAAGGATAACATAGCTAAACTGAACTGAAACTACCAAAATAACCCTCTATCAACGGTACTGCGAAGGGGTGTATCGGTGAGGTGGTATACCCCTATTTTCCCTACTGAAATTTCGGCCCTGCCAGTCATTCCATTGTTGTTCTCCGTCCTGCGCTCTGAGAGCTGGTGTAAACTCAGCGTATGGCTCGGCCTCTAGGCTCATCTCGACTGCTCTACTCCATGGATCCTCGGCCGCATGGGTGGCTAGTGGTGGAGGGGGGGTACGGAAGAAGGAATCCGCAAGCTGGGACGCATAGTCCGACTGCGTCCCGCTACCAGAGGCCTCCCAATCGTGAGCTCTCGGTGGATACGGCTGACGCAGTGACGGGGAGGCGGCTGTATCCCACGGATCAGCTGGAGCAAAATCGGCAAGGCTGAAAGTCAATCTCTCATCCTGCACAGACGGGATCTCTGGAGACTCATGCTGCTCAGGCGGTGGCGGCATGTACGCAGGACCCTGCACGGATACCAATATTTTAGTAAATTTGAACTATCTTTAATTAAAATAAAGAAATAAATAAAATAAAGAATCACATACCGGGGGAAGAAATGGACGTCCGTGCTCGTCACGGTAGGCATGCCAACCTTCCATGCGCAGTACCCAACGATGATAATCCCAGTTTGGCTGCTCTGAGGGCTCCGGTGGCATCTCACTGTTCAGAACAGGTGGCGCGTCAGGCTCGTTCGGTTGTACTGCGCGCCAATCAATATTCTCTCCGGCGTCTCGTAGCATGGTGACCAGCTTTGCCTCGTGGCCGTGGTCCTCAATGCACGGGGCAACCAAGTGCAACATCGCATGCCCGACCGCTCTGTAGCCACGTTTTCCAAGACAAATGATTGAACGCGCGGCACCTTTAAGCGCTACCAGCAGCTAAAAAAATAAAACAAGGTTAGTTTAAAAAAATAGCTACGAAAAAGGTTCATACTGTTAAAAAATGTGTTCTTGTAGGTGCATTACCTGGCGAGCACCTTTTCGGCCAGTGGGGGTATAACCATCATCGTCGAAGATCATCGAGCGAAGAAAATCGCCGTAATCTCCCTCTATATACACCGAAGCCATGCCGACACGCAGGTACCAAGCCTGATATCTCAATAGGGGATCTCCCTGGAACTGCATCGCATCAACCTCCGACATCTGCCATAAGTTGGCACTCATATTCGCTGCCTTGTTATAGTGCTCCAAGTGATACTCCCTCCAATCTCTATCCCAGTGATTACTGTGTCTTATCCTGTAATTCATATGTTAGTTGCAATTTAAAGCCAAGAACATAACGCTAAGTACAAAAATGCTAAAAAGAACATAACTTACCCGTGTAGTCTCATGATCACAGATCTCGGGACGTCTGGATCTGCGGGGATGAATGCAGGAAAATCAAACTGACGGAGCACCCGGTCTGGGTAGTGGTGCTCCACTATCCAGAAGCACACCAACGGACCCCTGTAGAGCCACATCTGATGATCATCCGCTACAATCTGTGGCAGCCTCCCCTCAGTGTATAGCTCATGGTACGGAGTCCAGTTCACCTGCGTCTCACCCAGACTCTGAATTTGAGATCGGACCACCCTGATACCTATTGGCTTTCCGTGAGGGTTGTCCTTGTAAAAATGACGTCCGTACCATTTCATGCCAAATTCCGGTCGATTCCCGCTTTCGGGCGCTCCCCATGGATCCTCGTTCAGCTCGGGTACCCCCACTGGCAGCCGTGACCATGACCAATGCTGCAGTAGTAGCACCGGCCCGTAGATTTGTTTATTTTTCCGCTATATTTTGAAGAATATTAGCCATCAGGGATTAGTTAAATAATTAAAATAAGACAACAAGCGCATGACAAGGTAGAAAATTAAATTAAGACAGAAATAATTAAAATAATTTTGATCAGATTCAAAATTCATTTTAGAGAAAAGGGCTACATGGAATTTTGTGTTCTTTATATCAAAATAAAGGTATGAAAGTCTAGTTTCCAGATAATATAATTTCTCTATACAAAAATATTACAGATTGGTACAGTTTTAGCGATTAATTTACAGATTGGTACAGTTTTAGCGATTAAATACTTATCTACAATAAATATTTAATACGATCGATCAATCGCTCGGGAAAATCAACAACCCGATACGATTCAAAAATTCAAGTCCAATTATCTCAAACTAACAATATCAACGAGTCCTTTCGCAACAATAATTTGTGCCAATAATCCTAACCCTCGACTCTAATCCTACCCTAATCAAATTTTAATCAAAATACAATAAATATTAATACGATCGATCAATCGCTCGGGAAAATCAACAACCCGATACGATTCAAACATTCAAGTCCAATTATCGCAACAATAATTTGTGCCATAAACCCTAATCCTTGACTCTAATCCTACTCTAATCAAATCTTAATCAAAATACAAAAACTTACACGAAATTTCAAGTCGAGGAGGCGACGGAGGCAGCAAGGACCATGAGCGAGAAGGGAGGCGAGGCGGTGAAGGCTGCCGGTGAAGGAGGAAGGGGTGGCAGCAGAGGGGTGGCAGCGGAGGGGTGGCAGCGGGGGTGGCAGCGGAGGGGAGAGGGGGTGGCGGCGGGGAGAGGGGGTGGCGGCGGGAGAGGGTGGCGGCGCCGGTCTTCGGGCGGAGAGGCGGAGGCCCGGAGGCAGGGCAGGGGTTCTCTCTTTTTTTTCTTTTCTGGCGGAGACACAGAGAGGGAGAAAGAAATGTCGGGCTTTGGTTTGAATTCCTTATTCAAACCGTAAAAAAATTTACGGTTTGAATTCCGAATTCAAACCGTAAATTTTTTTTACGGTTTGGGTATAAATTTAAATTTTTCAAAAACTTGGATAATTTTATTAAAATATATATTTTTTTGGGTAAAAATAAAAATCTCGGCATTAACTCGGCCCATCTTTTATTAATTTCTAAAGCCGAATTATTATTATCTTTCCAGCCCGACTTTCCTTATCGCGATCCCAAAATTCGCGCAACCAGCACACCTGCGCGTCTCGACCACTGTCTCTCTCAAGTCTCTTTCTCCCATGGCCTTTAGCAACCCCGACGGACTCCCCAGTTACTGTTCATGAGGAGCTTTTCAGATCCGAACTTGCCACCGGAGATCTGTCTCAGGGGACCTCCTGCAATTCCTAGCGACAGCCCCATCCATCAGCTGATGGTTTATTTTTCTTCTTGACAGTACATCATTTAGGTTATCCTTCTTTTCCTTTTTGTGTAAGTCTCATTTTAAATTATTTTATTTTGTTTTATTTTACTTTTGTTATCTTCACAAAATTGAATGGAAAGACTATACAGGTAGAAAATTTAAATATATAGAGGAGCAGAATGGATTGCCACGTAAGATGATAAGTTTCACTCATAAAATCCTTTGTCCAATACAATGCAAACATATAGAATTCTCTAGTACAATACAACACAAACAAAAAAATTAAGAGCAAAATACTTGATATCGTTATAAATAACACAACAAACAAAAAAGCTTATTGGTCTTCCAAATAAGCATACTGATAATGTTCTAGTAGTTTTACCTGATATCTTTTATTGATCAAGTTCTCTTGACATGTATGGAGCTAGAAGAATTAGAGGAACAAAACTGGGATTCCAATATATGTTCCACAAAATGACAATTCCGCTAATCGCAAGAATAAGAAGTGCCAGCCATTCGCTGAGGGGGGCTATTGCGATATAGGCTCCTAGGCCAAATGTCAAAATAAAAAGGTTAATTGCTACATGAAGTAGTGTGGTGCACCACTGAAAATAAAACTTACGATACTTGAGATGAAAATTAGATAGTGCAGAGTAGAGCAGCCAAATCGTGGATACTATTGCACAGATAAATGCCAGCACGTTGACTATGATGAAGGCCTTGAAGAAGCTTCTTCTCCTTAAGGTATGAGAGGTATTATCATCTCTGTAAACCCCTGACACTGTAAAAATAGAAACAAATGTTGCCGATGCAATAAGGACGGCTCCAGTTATAAGGCTTTTAGACATGTTCTCATACTTGGTTGATTCCTTTTCTGTATCGACTTCTACACCATTCCACATTTCTTTTCCTTCTCTTCGATTGGGGCAATCTGCTCTTGCTTTCAAAATGTCATCGACTTTTTTAGATAGATCAGGTTGACAAGGATTTTGGAAAGCACCACGTGTTACCAAGGCACGATGGATGATGGATTGAGGATTCTACAAAATACCCAATTACAAATGACATAAGAACATATTCAATAACAAAAACAGTGTGGACTCTCTGTTCAATACTTTCTTTTTCTTTTCATTCAGTACTTTATGACTAAAGCTAAGGTGAGATTAAGTTCACCAAGGAAGTTTGGCACTTAAATAACCTAAGAAACCATTAAGTTGGCTTAAAACTTCAAGCCGTTGATCCTCATTAACTCCAAGAGGCAAGAGTTTATGTGTCAAATTTGAATTTTAACTCTGTCTAAGGTAGAGGTTGAATTTCACAATCTTTAATCTCTTGATTTCATACAAAAAGAACTGAAATTTAATGTATATTCCTCAAAAACTTTAAAATTACGAATTTCCTCCTCTAAAGTTCATAATATTATATTTACCCTTCTAAATTTCCAAAAGTTACAAATTTACTCGTTTTATTGCATTTTCTATCAGAACTCATTTTAAATTTATAAAGTACCCATTTTATCCTTTGTTAAAAAAATAAAAAAAATCGTTGCATGTTTAAAAAAATGTCAGTCTTCTAATTGGTCGGTTTCCGAAAGCAAATGGTTCATTTATTTACTTCTTACGCATACACAAATGTATACGTAAATGTCACTATTAAGTACATCAGAAGTCTCGAAAACCGACTAATTAGAAGGCTGGCATTTTTCTTCAATACGCTACATTTTTTATATTTTAATTGTGGGTAAAATGAGTGTTTTATAAATTTAAAATGAGTTTTAATAGGAAAGGTAATAAGAAGGGTAAATTTGTGAGTTCTTTATGTTTAAAAGGGTAAATATGATATTATGAAGTTTAGAGGGGGAAACGTAATTTTGAATTTTTTTTAGGGTATACATGAAATTCCCTCTAAATTTTGAAACTCAAGCACTTGGTTCGTAAAGTAGACTAAGAATTATGATTCCATTATTCTAATTTCTCAGTGAGCTTAAACTCGTTTAACCTTTACTCCTACTTTTTTATGTCTTTTTTTATTAAACTGTAAGTGCATTGTCAGGTGCTCTTGTAAATGAATGCAAAGCAACTAATTTGTTGGATGTAGTAATTTCTGCAATTGATTATAACATATTCTTACATAAAACCATGAAGATACATACCAGTGTGTATGTAAACTGGTGATCCTGAAAAGATGCTGATAGATCCAGAGGAGTTAGACCTGCTTGATTTCTGATATTTGGGTTCACTCTCTTATTTTGACACAAAAGAGCAAATATTTCTGATTCAGAGCTTATTACTGCAAGATGCAGAGGTGTATTTCCATTCTTATCTTTAGCATTGATCATGTCCGCGTTGATCCCTTCTTTGTAGGCCCACATAATTACTCTTATCTTTTTCTTTTCCACAGCAATGTGGAGAAAGTTTCTTTTTTCATTGTCAAGTTGTTCACCAACATCAGGGCAGATTCTTAGTAGCTCCTTGATCACTTTAAAGTTGCCTGCCTCAGCAGCAAGGTGAACAGGAAATGAACCAGATAAGTTAGCCTTGTATACTGACTCTGTATCATTTAACAGCAGCTGTTTTACAGCATAAGTATTACCAATTAATGCTGCATAGTGAAGCGGAGTGTTCTGTGCTTTATCAGTTTTTGCTGCAATATCCGGCTTCCATTCAAGTATTACCCGCATGATATTTTCTGCAAATTAAGAGCCTTTCAGTTCTACTGAGCCATCAAAATTTAAAATCAAGGATCCAAAGAAAGTTGTCCAGCCAATTGTTTGAGGCTAATCAGTAACACATATTGTCACCCAGTTATAAGTAAAGGAACATATCCAATTGAAAGGAAAAAAGAATGAGTAATGAGGAGAGATATGTTTAATAGGTGATTAGTTTTTGCCGCATTTGCAGGGCTGGCAGAAAATATTTTTTACTACAGGAATAACGACAGGAGAAAAAATGTTATGACTTGTTGGATTATAAGTAATATTTCACTAGAATAGAATTAAAATATTGGGAATTAATTGAATATTATCTAACAACCATTTACAATTACAGGTTTTGGAATACATAATGAGAACTGGAAATAACAGCATCTCATATGACTGGTTGGGTTTCCCGGTAGGATTGATGTCAACTGGATTTCTTCAACCAAAGTTATTAAGACACATGAAGATAAAGTAGTTTGTCCTAACAATTGGTAAAGTGCTGGTCAGTTACCAGCAGCTGTACCAAACAATAGACAAAAGATCACATAAATTTTTAATAGTTAAAAGAAACAGAATGAAATTGATCACAAATACTGTCGCAGGTACCAGGTGCTGGCACACCAAGATTCGTATATTGACAGGACAGGTGTTGCCTTTGCCCACCTTTTGCTTAGTTTCCATTTTATATTTTCTTAATTTAAAATCATAGCACTAGCCGATCTGTATCACACATAATACAATAACTTATCATTCTCTCTGTACATATATACATTCATATGTATGTACGTACATAGATGGATTCTGCATTTTATTAGATCTGGGGGCTCTCCTGGTTTGTTTTGTACCCTCTATGGCATCAAAAGTAATTTTGCCAAATATTCATACTCCACGACAAACATTTAATCTTTTTTTATTTTAAACAGTGTCCAGTAAGTTCTTTAAGTTTACTCCCTAAACTATTATGTCTGTACCAGAAACAGAATTTTTTTATTTTACCCCAAATATATAATTGATTTGTTTTGCCTTCATAAAATTTCATACTTTGTTCTAAAAAATTTAAATATAAAAAGATATTTTTTATAGTTTAAAATTTTCATATTACAATTTTAAACATTAGAATATATATATATATGAGGAGGGATCGGATGACACTCTTTTTTGGTGATATCGGATGACACCGTGCATTTTCAAAGTCTAAACAGTCGATCCAAATTGTTCAATATGATGGATATATTAAAATGTGCTTGCAGATCAAATTTTACATTTTTTTTGAATTTATTTACTATTTATTAAGATGGTTACAAAAATTCAATGGTCTGAAAACAACGATTTTGTTACCCATCTTAATAAATAGTAAAAAAATTCAAAAAAAAGTAAAATTTGATCTGTGAGCACATTTTAATATATCCATCATATTGAACAGTTTGGATCGATTGTTTGGACTTTGAAAACTTTGAAAATGTACGGTGTTATCCGATGTTACAAAAAAATGGTGTCATCCGATCCCTCCTCTATATATATATATAGAAAGAGAGAGAGAGATGGGCTTTGGTGAGTTGCGAAGTAAGGATCTTGTTTTACTTCACGGTCATATCTCTGTTTTTAAAGACCAAACAGTCAATTCGAACAGCTTAACAAGATATCTATATTAAAATGTGCTTGGAGACCAAATTTTATGCTTTTTGAAAAAGTTTTACTATATTTTTAAAATATTTCAAAATCACTGTTTTTTATGGTCCGAAATCATTCAAAAAGAGCGGTTTTCTGCCTATCCAAAAAAATAGTAATTTTTTTTAGAATCTTTGAAAATCATTGTTAAAACATTTCCAAACACAGTGATTTTAAATAATTCTAAAAATATAGTAAAATAATTCTAAAAATATCGTAAAAAATTCTAAAAAATGAAATTTTTTGTCTCCAAGCACATTTTAATATGGAGATCATGTTGCAAGGTTCAGATTTCAACAGTTTTAATTTTGAAAATGAAAATAAGTAATTAAAAAAATAATAATAAAATGTTTCCAAAAATGTAAAATTTGATCTCCAAAAGTCTCCAAGCATATTTTAATATGGAGATCATGTTGAAAGGTTCAAATTGATTGTTTGGCACTTTACTTCCCGCTCATATTTACATTTTCAAAGTTCAAACATTCGATTTGAAAAGTACAACATATTCTCTGTAGTAAAATGTGTTTGGAGATCAAATTTGACATTTTTTTTAAATTTTTTTGCTATTTGTTTAGACTTTTTTAAAATCTTTGTTTTAATATGGTAAAGAAAATAGTAAAAAAATCTTAAAAACAGCATTTTTGTTAAATAGTAATTTTTTTCAAAAATTATAAAATTTGGTCTCCAAGCACATTTTAATATAGAAAATATGTTGTACTTCTCGAATCTAATGTATGAACTTTGAAATTGAATATATGAGTAGGAAGTGAAACGGACACTTTACTAACTAATTTCCAAAGCATAATAGCTCATATATATATATATATATGAGATGGGTTATGGTGAGTTGCGAAGTAAGATTCTTGTTTTATTTCACACTCATATTTTTTACTTTTGAAAGTTCAGAAAGTGAAATGCTCAACATGGTCTACATATTGAAATGTGACAAGTGACCAAATTTTACATTTTTTGAAAATTTATTACTATTTGTTTAGAATGTTTTAAATCACTGTTTTTTTATGGTCCATATTTCATTCAAAAACAGCAATTTTCTACCCATCTAAAAAATAGTAAAAAATTCCAAAAAATGTAAAATTTGATCTCCAAGCACATTTCAATATAGAGATCATATTGAGCGGTATGAATTGGTTGTTTAGACTTCGAAAACGGAGATATAAGCGTGAAATAAATTAAGAATCTTACTTCGCAACTCACCATAGCCCAACTCTATATATATGTGTGTATTTGTATCCATACATTATAGCTTTTCAGATTTCATTTGTGTTGGTCCAAACATAAAACATAATATAAAAAATATGTATAAATTAATTCAGTTATATCTCATTACTCATTCGTTACCTTCTTGTGTCATTACTGCAGCATGCAACGCGGTCTGTCCATCTGGACCAGCATAACTTGGCCCAGTTGGCTGGTTAGGAGCTATCAACATAGCAGCGACATCAAGACACCCAGCAGCAACAGCCGAGTACAATGGAGATATTCCATTATCATCTACTGAACTTGCCAAGTTCCCATCTGCAGCCAACAACTCCTTCACAACACCACTGTAACCGGAACGGGCTGCTTCATGTAAGGCGGTCTCCCCTACTTGATTTTTAGCCCATAACACTTCCTCTAGTTTTTGTGGGCCCTCCTTCCGGGCAAATTTTACCAGGAGAGAAACCATTTCGAGTTTACCAGCCTTAACAGCACAGTGTAGAGGTGTCTCCTTGGTTGCATTATTGTGAGCATTTAACAAAGTCCGATCCTGACGATAGATGATTTTTGCAATCTCCATGTACATTTCCCTTTTATTGAGGCTCACATTTGGCAAGGGGAAAACCCCCTTGAGCCACCGGGTTCTCCTTGCTTTGACCCTTGCTTTCTCGATTAGTTCATTCGCTTTTTGGTGTATCCATTGGGCATTCACGGTCAAAAATTTGTTCACCACATGCAAATATGTTCTTACACGTGTGTATGCGCACTCGAGCCATTGGATTCTCCTTGCTTTCTCGATTAGTTCATACATTTTTTGTCGTATCCGTTGGGTATTCACAGTCAAAAATTTGTTCACCACATGCAAAATTCTTCTTCCAGGTGTGTATGCTGTATGTTCTCTGTGAAAAGGAACATCTCCTGGTGCTGCAGCCCGAATTTTTTTTTTGGAAAAAACAAATAAAAAGGATTGTCTTAGAGGTTTTGTGAGAAGACTGATCCACCAAAAGATCAGAATTGAAAAGAATACGAGTGGGTTAACCATAGTCAGGTCAAACCTCCTATTTGAAGGAATTAAATTGTTCACAAGCTTTTCGAAAGTCTCCGTTGAACTGGATTTCTCCATAACCCCAGCAACAACATGGAGAGCAGTGTTCTCTCCACAAGTAACTCCACGGAGGCTCACCTGACCGATTGATTCTATATCAATTGGTGCTTTCATTCTCAAAATCTTTTTGAACCCAATCAGGTCTCCATTTACTATAGCTCTCAGCAACTTCGGATTTATTCGCTCAGATTCCGCCATATTTGCATTTCGATTACGAGAACACTCACCTTTTTCAAAAGTAACAGATTCGGCCATTTTTGCTTTTCGAGTTAGAGAACTCTCAAGTGGGTGACGATGATTTTAATTTGATTGGACACTGGGACCAGTTTAATGTTAATTTCTTCAAGTAGACAAGGGAGGAAATAACATTGGCATTATTAGAGACTTGTCACTTTCAAGTTTCAACAGTTAATTATACATTACTGACTAGATTATATATCAATTCACATGGGACAACTGGACAAGTATCCTTTCAGGTACTGTAAGAGATTCCCTCACTTTACGGCTTGAGATTTACTCCCAACTGTTTTGAGATTTGGACTAGCGCAGGGGCAGTATTATCGGGCTTTGAGATTCGTGCCAAGTGAAAAAGAACGTTCCAGATCCACTAATTGTAAAAGATTCCCTATTACGATACCGGAGAGGATCTAAATTCAATTCACATGTCCATTTGCACAAAGTTAATCTCTTAATTAATTCCTATCAGTCCAATAATGAAATTTATGTCAATGATGTACTAAACTGGTGTACTGGCAGGACATCTAGGACATTTCATTATGGACGAAAGTAAACTTTTTTAAGTTTTAATATATCCATGCGCGTAGCACAATTTGAGAGAATTGATAACCTAATTGCAGCATACAGAGAGGACAGCTAGACACTAATTCAAAAATCCGGGAATCCTGGTAACTTGTTGTCTAAACTCTAAAGACTAAAAGGAACTAGAGATTATCGATCAGATTGTGCAATTTAAAATAACTAGTGTATCTTTGAAGTAATTGGCTAGTGATGGCGATTTTTTTTTTTTGTAATTAAAAACAAAATCGAAAAAAAAAGGTTAATTAGTTTTTTTTTTTTTTTACCAAAAATACAAGTATCAAATCATTGATTCAGCCTCCCATGATAATACCGAACTATAGGTTCAGGCCCCACCCCCCCCCCCCCCCCCCCCCCCCTATAGTTCGGGCCCCCGCCCCACCTCGCTGCACACAAGATCACGCCAATCCGGCTTTGGAGGGGTACTGATGGTTCGTTCGGTATTTTTTTCTTTTTTTTTTCTTTTTTATGTTTAATGGAGACCACTCTTCATTGAAATGAGTGTCGCATTTTAAACCACAAGTTTTTTGAGTCTTCGAGTACCGAATCTTTGATTTGGCCCCTTGTTTTTGAATTTTCTAGTCTTGTCACTGTTATGCAAACGGGCTGGGTAAAACCCGTGGCGGGCAACGGGCACGGGCAACACGGGTCACGGGCGACACGGGTAGGATAGCACGGGTAAGCGGGTTGCACTATCTGGGTCCGGGAGTTAGACGGTCCGGGTAGCACGGGTCTGGTCCGGTCTGAACTGGTTTTTTTTTTTTTTTTTGCTGTTTTTTTCTTTTTTCTTTTTTCTTTTTTTTAAACTAATAAAATATAAATCAAAATTCATTTGACATGATTGCATATTTTTATTCAATAATTTTTGTTATAAAAATATAAATCAAAATTACGAATTATTTTAAAACAATGTGGCTTAAATCAATTACTTTAAAATATCTTAAATCAATTACTTTAAATTTAAAACAATAAAATATAAATAAAAAATTTCTTAAATCAATTACTTTAAAATATCTTAAATCAATTAATTTAAAACAATAAAATAAAAATAAAAAATTTCTTAAATCAATTACTTTAAAAATAATTATGAATTATTTTAAGGGTACGGGTATCACGGGTCAAGGGTACGGGTACGGGTTAGGCGGGTACACGGACCGGACCGGGCGGTCCGGGTTTGAAACAGACCGGGTTATCACGGGTTTAATGGCAAAAAACCGGGTCCGGCCCTTTTCAACCCTTACCCGGGTTACCCATATCAAACCCGGGCACTGTCCGAACCGGACGGGTACGGGTCACGGGCGGACTGGACCGGATTTGACCCGCCCGGGTAATTTCAAAACACTAGTATCGTGTGTGCAGGAATTCACATCCTCCCCGGTACCATAAAAGGGAATCTTTTAGAATTAGTGGATCCGGACCATTATTTTTAACTTTACATGAATCTCAAAGTCCAATAATACTGCCCTTGTGCTAGCCCGAATCTCAAAGCAGCTGATAGTAAATCTCAAACTGTAAAGTGAAGGAAATCTTTTATACATATTGGAAAGGATACTTGTTTACAGGGGCAGACCTAGTGTATTCCAGGGGGGGCAGCTGCCCCCCCTGGATTTTGAGTTTTAGTGGAAATTTAATGATTCCGACCGACTTTGCCCTCCCTGGAAATTTTTTTGCCCCTCTCTGAACCTTTGATTTGTAATTCGGATTAAATTTAGAATTAAAATTGAAATAAATTTGTTGAATTTTGATTGGTAATTAGAATATAAGTCAGATAATCAGAAATTACAAGTCAAAGCATTGGAAAATATAAGTTAAAGCATTGTTTTTTATCGAGTACCCAATTGATTAATGGATTTAAACCCGATTAGATAATTAAACCCGATTCAATATTTTTTTGCCCCTCCCTGACGAAAATCCTGGATCCGCCCCTGCTTGTTTGTTTGTGCAATGAGGTAAAAGAGAAGGAGACCGAACTATAAATTCGGTACTTGCGTTTTCTTTTTTAAAGTAATCAACCTCTTTTCTGACTTTTTTTAATTACAAAAAATTAAAAAATTCAGTAATGGCAAAGCAGGCCGAAATTTTTATTAATAACCTCAAACAAATGAAAAATGTCAAATCTAACCTCCATCTGAAAAAAATTTCAAAATTAACCTAACCGCCCCATCACTGGGCGGTTCACCCTACCCACCAAACCGCCCAGTGATTGGGCGGTCTACACGGCCAAGAAAACCGCCTCATTGGGGGGCGGTTAGGCTTTTTTTTTTTTTTTTTTTTTTACAGATATGTTAGGATATTTATTTTAGTAAAATATATTTATAAGATATATATATTTTTTTAAGATATATTAAGACATGTTTGTTTTTGTAAATATATTTTCATTAAGATATATTTATAAGATATATATATTTTTTATAGATATATTAAATATATATTTGTTTGTAGATATATTTTTATTAAGATATATTTACAACATATATGAAGATATATTTTTTCTATTGTAATTTTTATATGAAAATGCTTTATTTTTTTTATTGTAATTTTAAATAAGAATTGGTTGAAAGTGGATGAGTCGTTTGACGTTAGAACTGTCGATTCTTTTATAATAATTGTCGATTTGGATAACGTGATAAATAGTGAAAAATATGTAATATAAATGGTAAGTCCACTAAAAAAAAATTCAAACTACGTAATCTAAATGTCCGCAACATAAGATAAAACACTCCAAACTGAATATACAATAGTAGAAAAGCTATCAGACTACAAGAACAAAAAACCTAACGACGAGGACGAGGGCGACGACCGGAGAGATCCAACCTACGGGGTGGATGGCGGTCCCTATGCGGCTGTACACGCCTCACGTGAACCTCCTCCTCCTGTGCGGCTGTATCCGCCTCGGCCCATGGATCCTCCACCAGTGGGGGGATGGGCGGCATGATAGGCACCTCCCATGGCTCCCAGGTAGATGGATACGTAGGCGGAGGAGACGGTGTGCCAAATATAGCAGATGCATAGGCATCTGCATGTTGTGCTCCACTCCCACTGGCCTCGTCATCGTGCTGTCTGGCCTCCGGATATCGTGGTATGTGGAAGCTCAGTCTCTCATCCCCGGTATAATCTCCGGTAAGGTCAGCCATAGTGAACTCCGGAGTGGAATGTCGTGGGGGAGCTCCACCCTTAATGGAAACAATGTTAGTTTTGCTACATACAAATAAGTAGTAAGTTGAATAAATAATAAATTTTTGCTACCTGTCCAACCTGCACCGGAACTCCATACTCATTGTAGTAAGCGCTCCACGCATTATTATTCAACACCCATTCGTGGAAGCCCCAACCTGATTCATCCACTGCATAATTGAAGAAAAATTAGTGAGTATAGTTTTTGTACCGAGAAATGACTGTGTACGACAAAATCAAATTACCTGGAGGAGGTGGCGGCATCTCATCACAGTATATAGCGACTCTGGGCTGATCCGGATCTAGTGGTGTGGGCTCTATCTCGCGCCAATTTATGTTCTCCCCACTGTCATGCAACATGCCAACGAGGCGGCCGTCAAAGCCGGAGTCCTCCACCATAGGAGCAGTGTGCTGGAGCATTGTACATCCCACTGCTTGCCAACCTTCTCGTGCCATGCACACCAAGCTGTGTGCCACTCCTCTGATACCGGTAAGAATCTTCACAAAATGTATTTATTAATTTTTTAGGAAAAACTAAATAAACATTTAATGCTTTAAATATGTTAGTTTCGTAAGTAATTACCTGGCGAGCCTGCATCGGTCCGAATGACATATAACCACTCGACCCTGCACGAGAAAGCCTCCGTCGAAGGGTCTCACCCCAATGGCCCGTGAGGTATACCGAGGGCATGCCCCACCTCTGGTACCAAACTAAGTACCTCAATCCTCCAGGCCCTGCGCCCAGTGTGACATCATCGGCCGTAGGAGGCTGCCACATGTGGAATTGTGGAGACTGTGCTTGGAGGACATGCTCTGCGTGGCGCGTGCTCCAGTCGACGTTGGGCTTATTGTGTTTAGTCCTGCAGTACATTTAAATTAAAAAAATAATGTTAATCAAGTTCAGAAATGAACAAGTAACGGTAGGAGAGCAATTAAGTAATTGTAACTTACTTGTGCAACTTGGTGGTCTCAGCCTCTCCAAGCTCTGGGAACTGCGGGACAGGCTACGGTATAAGTATGGCACAGGCTACGGTATAAGTAGGCGATCACAGCTCCGCCCCAGTTCCAGTTTGATGCCTTCTCAATTTCTGTCAGCAGAGAGAGGAACATAATCGGAACCGCGTCACCGCTGGAGTCCACGAACATGACGCTGCCACAGAGATCCAGCACAAAGGCCCTCACATACCTAAAAATATAAAATAGTAAAGATAAATTTAATGATTTTCACGGATGAGTTCGTAACATATTTTAATTTCAAGATTCTCAATTATTACCTCCTGACGGCCTCCAGATCAGTGGTCTCGGCTGTGATCCGATGCAGGAAAAAGTGATCACGGAGCGCCGCTAGGCTAATACAGTACCCCGAATACCGGAACTCCTCATCATCCTTCTTCTTCTTCTTCTTCTGTAGCGTCTTTGGGTCCTCTACCCCAAGAAGCCGTCGTATCATCCCCACATGAAGTGGGCTGTCGGAGACACCGCTGATAGGATCCCCATCGATCCGTAGACCCCATAGAGCGCTCACATCTGCTAAGGTCACGGTCATCTCCCCAAAGGGTAAGTGGAACGAATGAGTCTCCGGTCGCCATCTCTCCGCGAGCCCGCTCATCAGAGCCTGGTCGATCTGACCCTGTGGCATGGTAGCAAGCTGGTACAATCCGAGATTCATAATGCACTGCTCCATCAGAGGATGACCGACGTACGGTATCCCGGAGGTGCGATGTCTCACGGTCAACATCGTCTCGTCTTGTATTTAACAATAATTTCAGTCTGAGCGACTTACTATATGCCATATTAAAAATCTGTAATTTGAACTGAATTGCTTAAAAAACAACTTACCTCCGTAGATGCGAGCGCGACCCTGTGCTGAACGTGTGGAATCCACAGAAGAGGGCTGAATGTATCAGCTGCATGTGTAGCGTGGTCTGCACCGAGAGGCTCTGCACCGGATGCACTGGGAGCCTCTGTACTGGACGAACTACCGCCCCTCTCCATAGTATCTGCAGTGCATAATTTGCAAATAACTTAAATTTCACAATTTTAGATATAAAAATGTATAATGTAGGGATTTTAAATCGAAACACTAATTTTGTACCCTAAATTCTAATTTAATTCGCTAAAACATAAACCCTAATTTAATTTTGTACCCTAATTTATAAACCCTAACACTAATTTATAAACCCCAATTTAATTTATAAATCCCAATTTAATTTATAAAACCTAAACCCTAATTTAATTTATAAACCCTACTTTATAAACTCTAATTTAATTTATAAAACCTAAACTCTAATTTAATTTATAAATCCTAATTTAATTTATAAAACATAAACCCTAATTTAATTTTGTACCCTAAACCCTAATTTAATTCGCTACTAATTAAACCCTAATTTAATGTGGTACCCAAAATCCTAATTTATTTCGCTAAACCCTAATTTAATTTTGTACCCTAATTTATAAACCCTAACTCCTAATTTTGTTCAATTCTATCTCGTCGGGAAAATCAACAACCCGCACAATTTAACAATTAAAATTTTAAACTAAAGTCTAAACCCTAATTAAACCCTAATTTAATTTCTAACCTAAACCGCACAATTTAATCACGTCGGGAAAATCAACAACCCGCACACGATTAACACCTCAATTCCTACCAAAAATAAAATAATGAGTTACGATAACTTACCCGAAGACGATCGATCGAGAGGAAGAGATGGCCGAGAGAGAGAGAGAGAGAGAGAGAGAGAGAGAGAGAGAGAGAGGGTGGCCGAGAGAGAAAGTGCGGCCAAGAGAGAGAGAGGGGGGGTGGTGGTGGTGGCCGGCCGGGTAGAGGGAGGAGGTGGTGGCCGGCCAAGGGGAGGGGAGGGGAGGGGAGGGGGAAGGGAGAGGGAGGGGAGGGGAGGGGGAAGGGAGGGGAGGGCCGGGGGAGGGGCGGGGAGGGTCGGGGAGGGCGGGGCTGGGCGGCAGGGGGCGGGGCTGGGCGCTGGGCGGGGGTGTGGGGAGGCAGGGGGGTTGGCTGGGCGGTTAGGTTAGGGGGTGGGGGGGCTGGGCGGGTTATATTAAAAAAAAAAAAAAATTTCTACTCAACCGCCCCATGGGGGGGCGGTTAGGGGGGGTAGACCGCCCAATCATGGAGCGGTTAGGGGGGGTGCGGACCGCCCAATGATTGGGCGGTTGGGTCATTTTTGAAAAAATTTTCGAGCTGGGGTTAGATTTGATATTTTTCTTTTGTTTGGGGTTATTAATAAAAATTTCGGCCAAGCTGGCAAGCACTCATCGAACAAAAAAAGAAAGGAAGTCAAAAGAACCAAAGACTCCGCATTATTCATAATTTATTATCATTACAATATAATTTGAGTAGAATTAGAGTGTTTTAAGCTCATCAAAGAATTAAGGAGTTAAACTTTAAAATTTATCAGAGTGACTTTAAATAGCAAATTTAAACAGCAGAAATCAATGTACTTAACAAGTAAAGTGTTTACATGTGATATTAATAAAATTTTGAATTAATTTAGTATAAGTCAAGCGGTAAAAAAAGGTTCATAAGATAATTTTAATACGTTCATTTTTGTTTTTTTTACCGCTTGACTTTATAATAAATTAATCTATAAATTTATATATTTGACATGTAAACGCATCACTCATGAACTAGATCAGTTTAAATGGTATGGATTCGTCATTTAAAGTCAATTCAATAGCTTTTGAAGTTAAGCTCATCAAAAAACTTGGTGAACTTAATAACACTCTAGTTCTACTCATATAATTTTAGATATATTTTGGTGAATAATATTTATAACAAGCAATACATTTTAATTAATTTTATACATGATAAAAATAAATTAAAAAAATATATACTCTCTTTTTTCATTTTGTTTAACAAACTTTATATATGCAAACTAAATTTAAATTTTCTTGTAATTTACTAGGTTTTATTAAATTTTCTTCATGAACAAGTTTTATCTAAAATAATTTTCCCTTGAGGTATATAAATGACCGAGCATATCGGTTTTATTTACAAAATATTGTAAAAATTCCAAATATTACATCTCATGGAAATTTACTGACAATTTTGGAAACATTGTATATTACTATATAACTTTAAACTAAATATAAATTGATATAGAACTTTCGATTAATAATGCATGCATGATAAGTGAATAAATACAATATAATTTATATATATTAAATTATATAATTTGATATGCAGTTCTTTTGACTTTCTTATTTGATTAAATTCTGCGCCATCACTGGCCAATTACTTCCAACACTAGATGTCATTGTATTGATGACATCACGGCGTGTTTATCATCATGTCACAACGCAGCACGTATTTTCTTCTCTAAGCTAGTTGCATGTGCTTAAACTGGGAATAGCGTTATTTCTCAAATTTAAAACTTCTTTGACCAAAATAACCTCAACTTCCTTCTCGCTGCACGCCTGCACGTCCCTCATTTCTTTTTTTTTTTAAACTTTCTTCGCTCTCTTCCTGTATGAAACCAAGACACGATTTTTCCACTTCGATTGTATAACGTGAGATTTCAACTAATTTTTCTGCTAGCTTGTGATTCCCCTCTAAACCCTAAAAAAAATAAAAAATCTACGCATTAAGCCACTACAGCAAAACTGACCGGTAGACCGGTTGCTGATAGATACGGCGCCGGTCGCTCATACACCGGACGCTGAATGCATCGTCGCTGATGCTCTCCGATGACGTCACTAGTCGCTGAATGACGTCATCCCGATCGCTGATGACGTTTCAGCGACCAATTTTTTTGATCGCGGTTAGATTTTGCTGACGTCATGTAAATGCTTCAGAGACCAAAACAACCGGTCGCTGATACTCAAATCAGTCGCTGATACTTTTCTGTCAGGTTTATGGTTTCTTTTTGTTATTTACTTTTCTCCCATTTATATGTTTATGAAAATCAATCTGTATTATTAAAAATTTTTGCAGAATTCTAAGTTGAGATAAATTATTAGAAACATTTCAACACAATTTGTAAAATATATAAAACATTCATACAACACCAACGCATGTTCTTAACAATACAACACAAACATCTCATAAATCTAAAAAATAGAAATTCAACTCCTAAATGAAGCATTCAAATCCATCGCATTTCAACTTGTAAAATTACAAAAAAAAATGTCTTGTTAAATATAAATTGTTTGAACAAATTTTTTGAAGTTGAAATTTAATAAAATAAAAAGTGTATCAACTTCGAACATCATGAACAATTGCAATAGCCGGCTGGAAAAATCAACAACCCGAGCAAGCCAATAATCAATTCAAAATGGTGTTTTTAGCGTTTACCCGTGAGAAAATCGCAAGAAGGCAAGCAAAAGGTCAAATAGTTAGGGCCAGTACTGAGTTCGTCTCACCTCACGGCCTTCTCAGTAAATAGGCAAGCACCACAGCAAAGCAACACACCAAGCACCAGAAAGCACCTCCAAGAAAGGTACCAGAGGCGAAATCACAAGAAACACAAACCCCCAATTTCTAGGGTTTCCAGCACCGCAAGCAAAAGAAAACAAAACGAACGATAGAGAGAGGGGTGCGGTTCCTTGGGTCAGCGAGAGAGAGGAGGGGGTGCTGGGCGAGAAAGGGAGAGGGCGATCCCTTGTGGGGACCGATCAGCAAAGGAAGCGGCAGGAGGGAGCGAGGCGGGATTTGTTTTTTTTTTCAAAACCTGTAATGCGCGAGTCAGAGAGGGCGCTGTGCGGGGTTTTTCAGGGGCAACCTTCAGTGACCGGACCAAATCAGTCGCAGAAAGACCTGGACGCCGGTCGCTGAATGTCTCGTCTCCAATAATTTTTATTTTATTTTTACTAATTTTTATTTTGAGTCTTCAGCGACCGGCGATTTAACCGGTTGCTGATACCAGTCGCTGAAAAGCTGTTTTGCTGTAGTGAGCTCTTTGTTTTGAGACCCAACTTGCTGTGTTTTCTTCTATCTTGCCTTTTCTTATCGTTGAGACGGTGAGCCATGAACCAAGCACAAGCTACAGTTTTCAGCTCGGGACCAAAGTTCTAGCTCGCTTGCTTGACTCGTCGTACCTATAAGCTGATAACGAGCTAAGCCTAGCTCATCTCGCTGCCATGGTCATGGTGTCACTAAATAAACTCAAAAAATCTTATTAATTACTGCTTCCGCAATTGATCTCTGGATCGGCTCCAAAAAAATTTAATGTTTTCCTATGAATAAATTGATTGCTGCACTACTCGCATCTCTTTTGGCAGTGACATGCCATTATGCCAAATTAAGGTTTGTGGAGAAGGGGCCAATTGTATTGTTTATTTTTTTTTAAATATAATTGCATGTTTAGTTGATAATGAGAGTTGTGCAGTTATATTAATTAGCGAAGTTTTTTTCTTTTTTCTTTTAATGTAATTTTTTTTATTTTATGAATGAAGGTAATTTTCAGCAGAATTACCGAATTTTTTATTATATCCAAAAATTAAATCAAATTACAAAACATAACCAAGTTGGGGGCCAAATTCGAAATATACCCAAACCGGAAAAAAAATTTCCAGATTCAACGTCTAACTCCGGAAATTTTTTTTCCGGACTTAACAATTTTTTTTTTTTTTTTTTTTTTAGAGATTTCGGATAAATTTTTCTAAACTTAACAAATTTTTTTTTTAAGAGAAAAATAGCTAAAATACTGAAATCTAAAGCTAAAAAATCGAATTGTTTTTTTAAATATTTGTTAAATTGATTTAAAAAATTTCAAAATGGTGTAGAATAATTTAGAAATTATCAAAATAGCTAAAATACTGAAATCTAACACTAAAAAATCGAATTGTTTTTTTACTACGAATAGGGCCGATTAGAGAGGGAAAAACGTGCCGTGCCGTGACTAACACACCGTGACTTTGGTCACGTGCCGTGCCGTGACAAAAATTACGAGGGGTGGTCACGGCACGCGAGTCACGCCGTGACTCGCGTGCCATGACTAATTCGTGCCGTGACCAAACGCGCGTTAGTCAAGTTTGATCGCATTTAATGTTTAAAAAAAATATATGAAACGATTCTTTAAAATTCAAATGTTTTAATTGAAATTTAAATGTAAATATTTTAATTAAAATAAAATTATACCTTATAGGAAGGTATGTTAGTGTGTTGCTTCGCTACTGAAATGATTCTTTCAGTTGAAGTTTCCGATTAAGATTTTCATTTATATTATTCAATCTACGTAGCTCAGTAAATTAGTTATGCAATGAACTTTTAGAATACCAATTTTTATTATTTTTGGAATTTTTTTTTACTATTTTTTATGATTTATGAAAGATGCCACAAAATAAGCCCCATTCATACGTAATTTAGCGTAATTTATCATATTTTAGCATAATTCTACATAATTATTATAATTTCAGCATTTTAGTAAATTTCCCTTATTTTAGCACAAAATCGGCCCTAGAGTGGGAAAAATGGCACGCTGGAGCCGACTCCGTCACGGAACGGCACGGCACGCGTGTCGGTCACGTGCCGTGACTCGCGTGTCCCGTGCCGTGACCAATTGTTGGCAAAGAAAATACGGCACAGAAATTGTCTTGGTCACGGCACGGCACGGCACAGAACACGGAAACGGCACGGCACGGGACACGCGAGTCACAGAACGGAAGACACGCCAGTCACGGCAGTCACGGCAGTAGCGAAGCAATACACTAACATACATTCCTATAAGGTATAATTTTATTTTAATTAAAATATTTACATTTAAATTCAATTAAAACATTTGAATTTTAAAGAATCGTTTCATATATTTTTTTTAAACGTTAAATGCGATCAAACTTGACTAACGCGCGTTTAGTCACGGCACGAATTAGTTACGGCACGACTTAGTCACGGCACGCGAGTCACGGCGTGACTCGAGTGCCGTGACCATTCGCGTGCCGTGACCACCCCTCGTAATTTATGTCATGACACGACACGGCACGTGAAAAATTTACTTGGTCACGGCACGGCACGGCACGTGACCAAAGTCACGGCGTGTTAGTCACGGCACGGCACGTTTTTCCCTCTCTAATCGGCCCTATTCGTAGTAAAAAAAAAATTCGATTTTTTAGTGTTAGATTTCAGTATTTTAGCTATTTTGATAATTTCTAAATTATTCTACACCATTTTGAAATTTTTTAAATTAATTTAACAAATATTTAAAAAAACAATTCGATTTTTTAGCGTTAGATTTCAGTATTTTAGCTATTTTTCTCTTAAAATTTTTTTTTTTGTTAAGTTTAGAAAAAATTTATCCGAAATCTCTAAAAAAAAAAAAAAAAAAAAAAAATTTGTTAAATCCGGATAAATTTTATCCGGAATTGGAGTTCAATTTCCGGAAAAAAATTTTCCGGAGTTAGACGAATCCGGAAATTTTTTTTCCGGTTTGGGTATATTTCGAATTTGGCCCCCAACTTGATTATGTTTTGTAATTTGATTTATTTTTTGGATATAAATAAAAAATTCGGGCAGAATTATGTACATATATCTTTGATAGAAAACTAAAACAAATAATGTAAGAATTTTCCGTAATAAATATAATCAATAAAATAAAACATTATATAAGGAATGAACAAGAAATCATAAATAATTTAACTAAAAATGTGTAAGAATTTTAACTAGATATTATTTTTAATAAACCTGTAATAAACGTAGTCAATAAGAACTCCAAACATTTTCTAATTTAGAAAGAAATTTATTTTACAAATTTTAAATCATACTTAAAAGGCACAAACAATAAAATTAATAAATAAATTAACGCTAATGTATCACAATGCAAAATTTCAGAGGATTTAAAAATAAAAATCATAAACGAAAAGTCTAAACAAAGCTAAATAAATTTGGGAATATTTTCAGAATATAAATAATTTAAAATCCCGGCACCGTTTCTGAAATAAATACATGGCAGAGTTTCTGAAACTAGCACGGACGAATGGTTTATCCCGGGCGTGGCCCTGTATGGTTCATTAGGCCGGTGGGCCGGTATGATTTTTATGAAGAATGAATATGTCTACTGACTGAAATGATTTATACAGTTATACTAGCCGGCAGGCCTATACTGGCTGATTTTTTAAGGATGAATGTGTGTACCAATCAGAATGATTCATACTTGAAACCAAAAAAAAAAGTAAGGTGAACCGTGGTCCGTGGACTAAGGTGAAAACGGATGTAATACGGAGCGGATAGTGCTAAAATCATATTCATATGTTTTTTTTAATTTTCTTGTCAGATATAGATACGGATACGGATACAGATTGTATTAGATATTTATTAAAATAATATTAAAAAATATCAAAGTTTATAAATTTATCTAATTTTAATGATGAATAACAGTATTTTTTTATAATATATATTAAAATATATGATATATATCTACTATTTGGATACGGATAATTAAAATGTAAAATCATATTAGTATCCGTATTCACGGATATTCGGATATTGGATATCCACATCTAATTTTTCGAATACGGATCGAATACAGATCGGATATTATCCATACTGTTTTCACCCCTACCGTGCACAGAACGTTTCATCCAGGTCTGCCGGACGGTATGATTCATTCCAGTCGGTGTACACATTCATTCTGGCACCACAGCGGAATGAACCATTCCGTTCCTGCTACTATTGAAAATATTTCGAAACACGTGCCATACAATTTAATTCTATTTTTTTTTATAATGCTATTAATAAAATTTTAGTTGTATTATGTATTACTATGTAAAAATGAAAGTAGGAGGCGGCGTTTCGAGTTAAGATATCTTACCCGTCCGATTGGAAATTGATATGATTTGATTGTTCAGATTCGTTAATCAACCGTTCAACCTGTTAATGGACGGCTGAGGTGGAGTTTGGCCTGATGGCATCCAATCACCTCTATATGGATTAAGAGATATCTCAGCGCGTGCGTGCGTGACTGACGTGTACGGTGCCTATTCGGGAATAGCGCAGGGGCAGTATTATTTGTGCTTTGAGATTCGTGCAGAATTTATTTGACCGGTTGAGATTTTCCAGAAAGTCACCCAAATTTTGAGATATCTCATAGGATGCGAATTCCTACAAAGATGACTTCCAGTCACATATTCTTCTTTTTCCTACTTTTCACGAGCGGATAATTGGCCTCTTGCTATCCAATCGCAACCGTCAATATTGGGTTTCGTTGAAAGGATCCGGATTGATGTTGATGAAAGTATTGCCTGTCTAGGACTGTTAATGGATCGGATTGTAGTATATTTCAATTATTAAATCCATTAAGATTTTACATACAAGATTATCTATCCAGCGTCGTCCAACGATTGATCAACTTGCTATCTATGTATTTGATAATACTTTTATTAGCTGTTTTATAGCGGATTTTATATTGTTAAGGAGGGATTGTGTGTGGGACTGATTCCTTTCGTCAGATACTGACGTTTGTGTTTTTGACTACAAGCAAATATGTCTCTTTGCTTTGGTCAACCAGCAAAGGTCAAGTGATTTCTTTCTAAATATTACAATCGAAATAAACAACTCTTTTTTGTTTTTTTTTTAAAGATTGACAGCGGCTGTCAATACCATTTTCAAACAACTCAGTATATATTTAGAATATTAGAATAACATTACCTAGTTAATTCTTTCTAGATTTGAAATTCATAATAAGCAAGATTAAAATGCGGATCTATATTCATTATTGCAATAGATTTCCAATCAGATTCATATCATATTAGATATTTTAGTTAAAACGACTAAAATAGCAAAACAATGACTTTCTGTCATTTAAATGTACATACTAAGAACAATGACTTTCATTAAACTAATTATATGATTAATTATGATTTTATTTTTTGAGCATACATTTTTTAAAAACTCACAAATCATATTTTGGAATATTAGAATAACATTTAAATTTGATAAGTATGAAATTTTTCTTCATTTTTCATGATTTTCAAATGAAAAATTATATCTAAAAGTGTCCATAATTCACGAATTCTTGACGAACTTCAGATTAAGATTATACAAGCTCCAAATGCAAATCCAATAAGTATGGCAGATCATTTTCCAAGATCCATATACGAATTTAATAAGCTATTGGATATATGATGTAGATCCGTTCGTTCATTGTAGATTTAGATCGAATAATCAGATTATGAATATCCATTAACTGTAGTGATTTCGGGTAAGTTAAAGTGCAACAATTCGATTCAGTTCATCAATTTGATCACTACCCGAAAAACATAATTCATGTATAAAACTAATTCTAAGATTAAAACAGAGTTTACCACTAGACGCGCAGCGGAAACTTCAAGTCTAGTCTAGCAGTAGCCTTCTTCTCCTTTCGTTCTCGTGTCAGATTCGCGCAACAGCCCAGCAGTCACGCCTCTATCAGTATCCACACGAACAGGTTGAGCAACTACTGTAATTCGGTATGCTAGTACCGAATTGACAGCCCCTTTCTTTCGTTCTGTCTCTCTTTCGTTTTCTGAAAAATGGAATAGAATGGCTAATCGAATTCTGAACAGATCATTGCATATTTATAAAACATATGCACCAGTTCGTTCGAGCCTATTCATGGCACCAATTCGTTGAGCCCTTTCAGAAGACTTATCTGATCTGATCAGATCAGATGAGAACAGAAAATTCGGGCCTAGCCCAATAAGAAATGACCCATATTAATTATTAAT
This sequence comes from Carex kokanica, assembly GCA_025461125.1. Classification (NCBI taxonomy): domain Eukaryota; kingdom Viridiplantae; phylum Streptophyta; class Magnoliopsida; order Poales; family Cyperaceae; genus Carex; species Carex kokanica. Next base: position 214,791 of record JAJGRX010000955.1, on the reverse strand, counting down.
ATGGCCCATAATATTCTGACATATTAGTACATTTCTAACATTAACAACCTTATAAAACTCCATACCAAGTACCCATCAAGTCGGTCGTCTGATTAAGTCAGTTTTTTTTTTTTTTTTTTTCAGATTGTTTGGTTTAGATTCAACATTTATTAAGATCATACAATTTCAGATTGTTTGAGATCTAGCGCATGTCATGCTCGTCACTGAGGAAGTGACACAAATGGGATAAAGCGTGGTGAGAGGTTGAACTACTCAACGTACACAGTGGCGGAGCTACGTGAACGCAGGGGTAGGCACTTGTCTATTCTTGAAATTTTTTTTGTTTCTTTAGACCGGTATTTTTTGGACTTTGCCTACTCCTGATTTTGGGCTTTGCCTACCCCTGCCCTGCGCCTCAGCGCCTGCGCTGCGCGAAGTCACGAGAAAAAAAAAAAAAAAAAGAACTCGCGGAGACGGAGAGGAGAGGCGAAGCAAAAGAAGTGAAGAACTGACTATCTCTGGAAGAAGAAGCTCCGTTAATTTTTCGTTCGAATCCAAATCCGTTAATTTTTTCGAACCCAAACCGTTAATTTTTCGAACCCGAATCCGATTTTTACCTACCCCTGGCTCAAATCCTAGCTCCGCCACTGAACGTACAAGACTCCAAAGGGGCTCCACATAGTGCGAGATTCCCAGAAAATGACCCCACCAGCGATGGAGGTCACTACTCCCTATTCTTTCTCCTCATGGATAGGAATTCTTTCGATATGTTTTGAGAGGGAACCTGTTATTAATAAAACTTCTTGGAACTTCATCTTTCTTCTTTCAAATTATTCTTTTCTTGCTTATCAACGACTTTCCGAGCGTAGTCTTTAGTAGGAAAAAAAAGTAGAGTAAAGAGAAGGGTATAGGAGAAGAAAGGGAAGAAGAGTAAGTATCTCACAATAGTAGGCAGATCATATATTCATACTTAATTGTTCTCTTTTTTCTTTTTCTTTTTCTTTTTGTAAGGGTGTTGTGAGTCTAGCCCAATTAATCCGACTGATTCAAAAGTTTACAGATTTTGTAAGACAAAAGTGAGTAGTAATCGTTCGTAATTTTTCTTAAAATATGTTAATTTTAATTAAATTATTAAAAAAATTAATTTACCTCTTATTAAATTTATAATTTTGTATCAAACATAAAAACACAATAATTTTAACAATGAGAATGTTTTATAAAAAAAAATTGATTTTTGTTATACACTTGCTGAAGATGTAGGATTTAGTGTCCGTATTCAATTATGCACTTGTCGCTGAAATTTCGGTTTATAATATTATATTTAAATATCATACTTATAGTTTCTTCAAAATCGAACGGTGAAGTCTAATAAATATATCATATTACTAAATGAGTGAGGCTATGGTACTATGCATAGCACGGATGGGTCCGTACTACGGCTTCAAATTTGAGTTTTCAAAATCCTAACGGTCCATCCAAACCGTTCAACATGATTATAAAATGAATATGTACTTGCAAACCAAATTTTACATTTTTTGAATTTTTTTACTATTTTTTTAGATAGGTAGAAAATCACTGTTTTTGGATGGTCCAGAATTTTCAGATCAAGTGATTTTCTACCTATCTAAAAAATAGTAAAAAAATTCAAAAAAATGTAAAATTTGATTTGCAAGTACATATTCATTTTATAATCATGTTGAACGGTTTGGATGGACCATTAGAATTTTAAAAACTCAAATTTGAAGCCGTAGCACGGACCCAACCGTGCTATGAATAGTACCATAGCCTCACTCTTACTAAATATATTTAATTTTCAATTGAGAAGGAATCGAATAATCATAATTTTCAGTTGAGAGTAAAAGATAAGTATAATTTTGTAAATTTTAGGGTTTTTAAGTAATTTTGGACCGGTATGCTCCGACAGTTGGCCTTTCAATGGCATATTGGCATGTGATTACAAAAGTAACAAAACCCTTCGTCTGCTTTTTGAATTCAGAGTAGGTCCGATGGGTGTGATGACCATCCAATTAGGATAAAGATTCGTGCAATATGCATTAAAATTCGTGCGAGTCTGTATCAATTTCCGTGCACACAAATTTAATGCTAATCGTACGGTGCTAGAATTAATCGCCAACTATCAATCCCTCGTTTCTATTCAGTATATTTGCTCGCGTCTTTTGCAATTTGCACAGTGGAATTTTCAAAATTTACACTTGAAGAGTCTCCGCTCATCTATTCAGTATATTTGCTCGCGTCTCCGCTCAGCACTCTCAAGCCTAGGGTTTCGTACTTCCACTGACGAAGATCTCACTCTTTCTCCCCCTGATTAATGCTAGCGGCGGCGTCGATGGCCGGAACGACCATTTTATCGGCTGGCCAGCCGCGTCGGGACCACTGGCACCGGGCGGTGACGCGAATCAGGCTGTGGGGTTCCACTACACAGGAGCTGAGTCAGCAGACAGAGAGGAGTAGGTGGGTGTGCTGCTTCTGGTCACCGGTGGTGAAGCAGAAGGGGAAGTTGAAGGAGAAGGAGAAGTACCTGGCAGTGGAGCCCACCCGCGGTGGAGGAGAGGACATTTGGAGTGCGAAATCCGAGGCGGCTGAGCAAGGCCGATTTCCCGAGCATTTAATAATCATGGTTAACGGCTTGGTTGGAAGGTGAACCTTTTTTTTTTTTTACAATTGAGCCCTGCATTGTTTTTTTTGTTTGTAAATAACACCTGTAATTTGTCATATTGAAAGGAACCCTTGATTAGTTTATAGCAGATAACATGGAATAATCAATAATATATTCCATGACGTACTTGATATATATAATCTGTTAAGATTCCACACAACCTTTTACTCCCTTTAAAATGAGATCAAAAGTAATTTAACCCAGGACAGATGTGATTAGATACTGGTAATGAAATAGATTAGTTGTCGCATTATTATATACATGTATTCTCTATAATTAATTCTTTGCTTCTACAGCACAGTATATAAAACGAGTTCAGTTAAATCAGAATAAAAGAATCTGACCTCATGTTAATTTGAATACAATTTATTTGGTTACAGTGCAGAGGATTGGAGATTTGCTGCAGAGCAGTTTGTGAAGCGAATTCCAGATAAAGTAATTGTACATCGTGCGTTCTTCATTCTCATTTCCTTATTTAAAACAACTTTCCTTATTTTTCTAAATTTATGCCTGCTAGATATAAAGCTCAAGGCTATCACTGATAAGTGGAATGCATATATATTTGAAAGATAATGATTCTTGTCAGAATGGTACCTCATGTGTATCCTATTGCCTCGCTTATTTATGGGCCTGGCTATAGTCGGATTTTTAGATTAAAATCTCGAAGTTAAAAAGTATATGTGAGGAAATAGTTTTTATTTTGTTGGAAACTGGATTTTGTACGCATTTATGTTGTCTTTTTCTTGTTTGGGAGCAATATTTGATTAAAGGGTCTTAGGAAAAGAAAGAACATATTTTTTCCAAAAGATTTAGACTTTGTCACCTTTGTTTAATAGCAGTTTAATTTGATAAACTTTTCAGAAAATCACACTCAATGAAGCTCTAAAGGTTTTAGGGGTATGGCTGAGAAATTAATGTGTAGGGGACTGTTATCATCTCCTGTTTACAAATACCTTAAAGGGGGCATATATTTCCTTGGTAGAGTTTTCTATATACCCTTCCAAAGTTTGGAAATGTTAAATGTACCTGTCACGAAAAATAAGTGCCCCTCAAAGTTCTAAAATTTTCAACAGTGCCCATTCTCTTGAGTTTGGATTAAATACGGTTAAATTTACCAAATCCATATTCTCTCCAATGTAAGTAAATTTATTATAGTGCACTCAATCTGCTACCATGTCAATAAAATACAGAACGTCTGATTTCTGTTCCTTCTCTTGTTAAGGCCAAACATTGCTCATGATTGGTACTTGCAACACGTATTCTTTAGTGAATTATTAGAATTGTTATGAATAATGATGAAGCACATATTAGAAAAGTTCCTGCTGCACCATGCACCCTTATAGTAAGATAAATATTCTTTATATTCTCATAAGAGAATGAAGAAATTTATTTAACATATCATCATTCAATAATTGTTTTGAAAAAATGATACTCTCTAATGATATTCATATGATTATGAAAGAAAATAATGCACTTTAGTAGGAGATATTGGACTATATGGAACTGAATTGCAGATTGCAAAAATTGCAGGCTAACAATTATGTGGATAATGGCATCGCAATGTGAATGATAAATTTAAGTTAAATTTAGCAATTAGCTAAAGGCATCTGATTGGAGGCAATACTATATATTGATATTCAAAAAGTTGTATTTCAAAAATTTTGGAGGGGACATAAAAAAGTTGTGTTTTTTGGAAACATCTCCTTTTCTAATTCAAACTTTCTAAAGCAGGTAGTCAGTGCAACTCTGCTATGCTAACATTTGATGGAGTTGACTTGATGGGTGAGAGACTAGCTGATGAGGTAATAAATTCAACATTTAGTTATATACTTTAGTGTTTCTTTTCAATAATAACCAGCATTGACTTTTGAAATTTAAAAAATTAGACTTTGTATTCCCTCTATATTGACCTCCATGGCTCTCATCTGTTTTTAAAAACTTGGCATCGGTAATTCCCGCAATAACTGTTATACCAAGTAGAAGCAGGACCAGATGCAACTAGTCATATGTCAGTTTAGCATATTAAATACTGTCAGATTGAGTTGTTCCTACACCAGAATTTGATCAGTTTACAAAAATATATTGTATGAATATATTTGTTAATCAAAATTGTAAGGCTAACAGAAAGTTTAGACCTTTTGTTTTAACAAAAGATATTAATCAATTGTGTCATGTTGGACCTGGTCAGTACTGCCAATACATCTAAAAACCTTCCCTTGACCAAGTAACCAACTCACCCACTTTTATCAAAAAAAAAAAAAGCAACCAGTTTGTCAGTTGCAGGTCAGGTTACAGGGGATCCATGTATTGGATAGGGGGGACTTAGCCACCAATATAGATTAAAAAATTAACAGTTTTTTCCTTTATATTTTATAATTTGTAGAAGTATTTATACCTTTTAGCCCCTCTTATAAAATAAAATTACACTATAATAACTTATTTGGCCCCCCAATTTTAATTTTCTAGTTCCGCCCCAGTCAGGTTAATAATGGTTCAGATCTACCTACTAACATATTCGTTATAGGTAAGGTCAGTGGTGGTACAAAGAAGAGGTGTACAGAAGATATCATTTGTGGCGCACTCATTAGGTGGGTTGGTGGCGAGGTACGCAATTGGAAGGCTCTATGAACAACCTTCTCAGTTTGACAGCAGTATAAATGAAAGTAGTGGGGGAAAGGGCCTGATAGCAGGCTTAGTGCCTATGAATTTTATCACCTTTGCCTCTCCTCATCTTGGTTCGAGAGGGAATAAACAGGTAAGATGTGTTATATTGCCTGGATATTTTTCTTTTCTGTGGTCCTTTCTTTTTGTAATGTTGCTAGATTAGTAAAACGTTTTGTGAATTGCATGCACTATTATTAACGAATAACATCCAATTGCTATATAACTAAAAGGTGGTTAAAATAAACATATTGTTTGCTAACCCAAATTGCTTTTAAAGCAATACTTGGAACCCAAATTTGTACTGTGCATCCAACACCCCGTGTTTTCCAGGTGAACAATTTTATGTTAAAGCCATCTCACTGTATATAATTTCATTTACAACTGACACAGTATTTCTGATCTTTGCATCTACCTTCTGATTTCTTGCTGTCATTTACATATAGCACCTAAGCATTAAAATGATTGGGAAATCATAAAAAGAAAGAACAGTTGTTGTTTACCTATTTTGATGTAAATTGATCCACCTGACATGCTGCCAAATTGCCCTTATGACCATCTATTGGCTAGTATATCTTTGTTTTGGATTCGCTTCAATGGAACAAACCAGTATCAATATTTTGTTCTATATCGACAAAATATTTTATTTTGTTTTGTCTCTTCTCATTAAGAATGTATTGCTGCTAAAATAAAGTGCCCTAATGAAAAAAAAAAAAAGCAAAAGGAAATGTACTATATTTTGTTGAGTCTCATGCTTAGGTTTTATTGAACCAGCTACCATTTCTTTGCGGCCTCCCATTCTTGGAAAAGAGAGCATTGGAAACCGCGCACTGGATTGCGGGAAGAACTGGAAAGCATTTGTTTCTCACTGACAGTGATGACGGGAAGCCACCTCTTCTCCTTCGCATGGTTGACGACTCTGACAACATCAAATTCAGGTCTTTGATCTTCTTCATTCTCTTTTGAAATAAAATGAAACATGTCTTTGTTGCTAAGAAGAAATATCTCAATATAGAATGGAAGATTTTCCTATGCATGAGATATCATGCTTTTAGGATTAAACGGTTCGGTTTTTCCGGTTAAATGGATTGGTTCGGTTCATTTTTTAAAACCGGTTTAATTACAGAACTGAGAGAGTTTGGATTAAACGGTTCAGTTTTACGGGTTAAATGGATCGGTTCGGTTTATTTTTTATAACCAGTTTAATTGTTTGGTTCGGTTAGGTTTAGAAATTTTTAAAACCTGTTAGACCGAACCGGCCGAAAAGAGGAGTATAATTCTGTTGAGCCTATAAAAAAATAATTATGAATGTTTTCTTTCTCCTTGAGTATGAAACCACTAAACCCTAATTTAATTCTGTGTATTAAATTAAATAATTCTTGTTTGAGCCTATAAAAAAATTCAAAAAATTAACAAAAACTGTTTAATTTCTTTTAGCAATCTTCTTATTTCGGTTCAATCATTTGTTTGGTTCGGTTTTAATTTGGTTGATAAGTTTATTTCGGTCAGTTTGGTTGTATTTTCGGAAACCGAATAAAATATGGGTTTGCCTATTTTATTTCAGTTTTAACCGAACCGAAACGAACTGATAAACACGCCTATTCAGGATCATGTGTTGTGTGATGATTTTGCATTGGGAGGGGGACAGGAGTACAGGAGACAATTTTATAATTACTTTCATCTTTGTTACACACTTTTTAGGTCAGCTCTACGGTCTTTCAAGCGACGAGTTGCATATGCAAATGCGAACTTTGATCGTATCCTTTTTGCAATTATGTAAATTTAGCATACAGCCTTTTGATTGCAATTTATCTCAGTATGTATCTTCTTAACTTCTATTAAAAAGATATGGTGGGATGGAGAACATCATCAATCCGTCGTCAGCACGAGTTACCGAATGTATGTGATAAGTCATGTCACACTTATAATATTATTTCATTTCCCCATTCTCTATTCAATATACTGTTGTTTCAAACTATATTTGTCCTTTTTTACTGTCAGCATCGGTTGCTTGTACGTGATGACAAATACCCACATATAGTACATGTTGATAAAGGAGACCTAGATCCAAATAAAGAAGCATCCTCATCAACATATGGCAGGTCTCAAGTAAATGACCTAGAAGGTCTGATTTTGCACTATTAATTCATTATTTGTGTTTTGAAATCTATTAATATATATGCTGGAGGTAAATGATAAGATCAAACATCTGTTTTAAATGTGTGCAGAGGAAATGATTAGAGGGCTAGGACAGGTATCATGGGAACGTGTGGATGTAAGCTTCCAGAAGAGTCGTCAGAGATATGTTGCACATAACACTATTCATGTATGTTAAATATGAAAAAAGCCTTTATATTTTCATGAAAAAGCAAACAAGGCTATCTCGTTCTAATGTTTAAGGCCCCCTATGTTATGGGAAAATTTAAGAAACTTCCCTCTGGCTGGTTAACATAGTGAACTACATCAAGAAAATATTATAATGAACCATGTGAAATGAAGAGAACACTTCATTTTAAGAAACCATTCGAGAACACTCTTCACCAAATGGGTTCGTGAGAGAACTTGAACCATTATCTTAAAGTTCTTTGCTATTAATCTACTTGGAACAATTTGAAAATCCTTGGATGAGCTTGAGACAAGGGAATTTGAACCATTGATATTAATCTACTTGACGAAAGCATTTATGTTCTTTGCTTTTGATTTTTCAAGATTGTTTTTGTATTAAAGATCAAAATTTTGAAAATGAATTGTTTTGGTGGTGTTCACTTTTCAATAATTTTCTATCTCTTGATTTTATACAAAACAAACTTGAAAAATTAGAAAATTGAAATTAAGACACTTGTCTGGTCAAGTAGATCAGGAACCCCCTTGGTTAGCTTATTACCCTAAGAACTTTGAAATTACGTATTTCCCCCCTAAAATTCATAATATCATATTTTCCTTTCTAAATTTGAAAAACTCACAAATTTACCCAATTATTGCTTTTTGATTGAAATTAATTTTAAATTTATAAAAATACCCATTTTATCCTTTATTAAAAACTTAAATATGTAGCATGTGTAAAAGAACTAATTGGACAACTTGTAGTTTGTGAGGACAAACTGTTCATTTCTCTACTTCATGCATACACAGTGATATTTAGGTGTACGCCTGTGTATGCGTCACAAGTAGGGAAATTTTCATTTGCCCTCACAAACTGACCAATTATATTTTTTACACAAGCTACCTAATTTCTAATTTTTTTAACAAAGGGTGTAATAGGTACTTTATAAATTTAAAATGTGTTTTAATAAAAAAAAACAATAAATTGGGTAAATGTGCGAGTTTTTTTTTTAATTTTATAAAGGTAAAAATGATATTATGAATTTTAGAGGGGGGAATACGTAAATTCAAGGTTTATGAGGGGTGTTCATTAGTTTCTCCCTATTTTGCTTATATTCTTGTGTTTGATAAGCTAAATCCTTTTAGTATGGTCAACCAACATCCATAGTTCCTCAAAGCTTTTGCTTACAGAAGTTAACTTGCAGGTGAAAAGCTACTGGCTAAACTCCGATGGAGAAGACGTTATTCTTCATATGATTGATAATTTTCTTGTCTAACTTTTTTGTTATTTTTATCTAACAAAACACAACTCCAATTTGTGAAGTGTGCCTAATTTTTTACTTTGAATACAGTTACAATTTTGTAGCTCGAAGACTTCATGTATATTATTTATCATGAATTTAAAAAAAGAACATTGTTTCTGGTCTAGCACATTGCTAACTCATCTTTAATCAATCAACTTTTTCATGAGAATTCAAAATTATTGAATATGACTTTGGTTGGCTCCTTTGTTCGACTAAGTTGGATGGGAATCCTTTAGTTCGAATTTTCTGGGACCAACTTCTAATACTAGTGCTGTCATTGTATTTGTTGTTAGATTATTGTCATTATAGCTTGATCAATTATGAAAAATGATGTTTGTACAAATTATGAATGATATTGACATTAATTTATTTGGACAATCAAAATTCATCCAAATTTAAACTAAAATTATAGTATACTTTTTATTATTTAGATAAATTGTGGATCAAATTCAAACTCTGTAAAAATGGTTGGATTTCAAAGTTTCTTAGATGTGTCATGTTATTTGTACTACCATTCTTTCAAATTGTTTCTTTCTTCTTATTCATCTTAATTGATTCTTTATGTTTCTTATTTCTCTCTACGTTTAAATGTGTTTGATGTGCCCAAGTTGTAATGAAAATTTTCAAGTGATACAACACTTGTTATTACTCTCTATGGAGATTTTCGAATAGCTAATTAACGTTCTAAAAAATATTTATTTGTTTCCAATTTTTCTACATATAAAATTTATTGATATAAATTATATTATTTTATAATTGACTATTTCTTAAACATCATTTTTCGGGGCTAAGGTCGAATGACAGTCCTAGTTTGATATAATTTGAGAAGATGATCACTTGATAATGGTTATTTTGACATTTTTACAATAAATTATAAAAAAAATGATATAAGATTGATAATTTAAAAGTAAATTTATTAGTATTGTTTAATCTAATATCATAAACTTTAAAATTGATAATGGTTGTCTTGGTTATAATTTTGTATTTCTCTCACTGTTCTGCCTAGCAAACTTTATGCTCTAACTCTTAAGCATATCTGTGGCTTTAGTGTCGGCCAAGTTATTCTCTTTAGCTCTTGATTGACTAGTTCTTAGCTGTATGCCTTTGATGATGGCGTGTACCAACCAATATTAGTTTCGTAATGAAACATTTGGAATTCTCCACTATTATATATAAAAAAAACATTACGTGGATACTTTGTTTGGATGCAGAACACTTGGAACATTTCTGACGGTTTGAACTTTCATTGATTCTTGTACAGCAGAAACATGCATTATATTTATAATGCTTTCGTGAGTCACGGCCATCTCTATTGACTTTTATATATAATATCAATTTTTCATCATTCTAGCATATTGAAATTATTCAATGAAGAGTATGAAATTTAACTTCTGATCTTAAAAAAACATGCACAATGTCCTAAATGATGACTACAGATAAGTAGTTGTATAAATGCACAATGGAACAATTGATAAGGTTAATATTTGGAATTAATATGTTAAAGTTTTTACAGATTATGAAACGAGTTCTTCAACAGAAATCAGGGGGCTAGGCAGTGAATAATTGAAAAGTTAATATTTGTGAACTTCGGAAAATTTGACGGTCAATTATTAAGGCCCACAAAATATCGGATTCCATAATAGCCTTGCCCAACAAGCAATGTAAATATCAATTTCAGATATTTCCAACAAATTATGACCCACAACTCAGGAAGCATTACAACTCGAAACTATAAAGCTCAAGCAAACCTCACAGTTTTACCTATCCAGTCCAAATCATTATGGATCTTTCTCTAATTTTCTCCTGCTTTCTCATCCCCATTCTTCTTCTGACATTATACCACTTCTTCAATCAACACCCAAAGAAACAAACCACCACATTTTGCCACAAAACCTACCCTCTTATCGGTGATTTGCTTGATGTCATTAAAAATCGGAACCGTATTTTGGACTGGACAACTGAAGTCCTGATCGATAACCCGACACATACAACGGTGTCACGAGTCACTAGTTTTCGTACCGGCATTCTAACCGCCAACCCGAAGAATGTTGAATACATTCTGAAAACAAAATCTGAAAACTACCCGAGGAGCCAAACAACCATATCCTTGCTAGAGGATCTCTTAGGTCATGGAATATTTAACTCTAATGGTGAGCACTGGCATTGGCAGCGTAAGACTGCCAGCTTGGCGTTCGCGACTCGCTCTCTGCGTGGTTTTATGGTGGACACGTTTCACTCTGAGATCATACACCGACTCATTCCCTTTGTGGAGAGAATGAGTGAGAAGGGAGAGGTTATAGACATCCAAGATGTTCTAGAGCGGTTTGCATTTGATAACGTGAGCAGAGTTGTATTTGATGTCGACCCAGCTAGTCTTACTGAAGAGGGTTCCGAGTTAATGAGATCGTGTGTCGAGGCAATCGATTGTCTCGTCAAGCGGTTTCCTGTTGTGTGGAGGGGTAAGAAATGGCTTAATATTGGGAGTGAAAAAAGATTGAGAGAATCTATTGTTAAGATTAAGAGCCATGTAACTAGGATAATTCATGAGAAGATAGAAAAACCTTCAAATAACAAGAGCGATCTCATATCTCACATCGCCTCGAGTGAAGAACACACTATGGAGAATTTAGTAGATTTTGTCACTAACCTCCTACTTGCCGGTGGTGATACCATCTCAGCTGCACTGACATGGTTCTTCTGGCTTGTGTTGACCCGACCTGATGTGGAGGAAAAAATTCTACAAGAGATAAGATCAATTAGAAACACTACAACTATCTCCAGTGCCATGTTTGGGTATGATGAATTAAGAGAGATGCACTACCTACATGCTGCCATAACTGAAGCTATGAGGCTATACCCTCCATTGGCAATTGACACACAATCATGCAAAGAAGACGACACTTTACCAGACGGGACAGTTGTTAAAAAGGGATGGCTTGTTAGTTACCACGCATATGCCATGGGTCGGATGGAGGATATATGGGGGGTGGACTGTATTGAATATAAACCAGAGAGGTGGTTGGAGAATGGGGTTTTCAAGCCCGAAAGCCCGTTCAAGTACTCGGTTTTTCATGCCGGTCCAAGAATGTGTTTGGGAAAAGAGATGGCATATATACAAATGAAATCGATTGCCGCATTCTTGTTTGAAAGGTATAAGATTGAAGTTGTGATGGAGGGAAAGCCTGACTATTTGGTAGCAGGAACACTAAAGATGAAAGGTGGACTACCGGCCAAGTTCTCGAAAAGAGAACATAATATGTTATCAAATTAATGTTTGTTGTTGCTCTTTATTTATTATCTTAGTTATAAATAATGATTCCATCTATTTGTTTGATATGCTTTAGTTTGATAGAGACCTGATTGATGGAAAGGGTTTTATTATGTATAAGTTACTGATATTGTAATAGGATGTTACAAAGCTTGAGCATTTCCATTCCTCTAGTTTTTAGTATCTTTTCTTTATATATAGTAGTTGAGTGTTTTGGGAATTTCGTCGAACACCTTACATGCACACCTAAACTACCAATATCATTACCGGTACCAGTCGGTGCCACAAACCAATACCAATTAACGTAACAAAGATAGACTGAAAGCAATTAGCAACACAAGTACCATAAATATCTCAAATTAGGGATGGAATATTCATTTACAACACAAACGCAGATCTACTCATATATGTACCAAATATTAATTAAGTTTCTATCCTCTGATATCTAACATCAGTAACATCAGTAACATCAGACAACAAAACCCATGATCGAATGACAAAAAATAGTAGAACCAATATAGAAGGATTGAATTGAATCAACTCATGTGTCCAAATAACAGATGAACTAGTCATCAGATAACAGCTGTAACTAGACAGGCAACTGGTATTTCAAGTGTGGTCACTGACTAAAGAATCATTGGTATTATGTGGCAGGTAGATTTTATTCAAATACTTAATGCTTACTTTAATACGCTGGTAATATGATATTTTTTTATTACAAAAGAAATTATATGATAAATATATCATAGTAATTTAAGGGCGCACTAACCAAATGAAATTGTTTAGAAGTGTTAAGTAGCTAGCTTGGGTATATATCAATTTGAATAGGGAACTCGGATATTATTCCGATGTAAGTATGCCACATAAGATCAAATCTCACATTGAATTTCCATGTAATTTCATTTTTATTCTTATTTTTATTTGATGTGCTTGTGTGTCACTTGCTTTAATAAAAATGTTTGTGAGTTTATCATCAATGTTTTAAGGTACAGTTTTTAGTACGTGTGTGATTGACCACCGTGTAGTATATAAACGATATATGAATACATTATCAATTAAATTTTCTTTTAGAGAATTTTAATTAGAAATTAAAAATACGAGATAATATTAATATATTTTTAAAATTTGTTGAATGATAAATCATCAGTTACGTTATTTATGTATCAATTTATATATGCAATAAAATAAATAAAATAAATAAAAAATAATTAAATTTATTATTGAACATGCTGTGCTTCTTATGAACTGGGGGCGTCCGATGGGCGTTGGACCAAATACCGTCCAATACCCGTTAAGAGTCGTCCTATTCGGATTATGATGCGCGTGAACAAGACCAGCACAAATCGTGAAGCTTTCTGCACGATTTTGAGGTCGATCGGACCGCTCCCCCTGCTTCTCTACATGTTTATAGAGAACCCAAAAGCTTCTCGTTGGGTCCCACTGGTCAGCGCTGGAATAGTCGAGTTCTCCCTCCCTCCCGGAGCTTCTACCGAGTTCCCGCTTTCTTTTCCCTTCTCTCGCTAGCACAACCCCTCTCAAAACCCTCTCGACAGTCCCAGACGCCACTTTATCACAAAATACAACAAAACTTTCTCCAGTACTTCATGGATCCCTCCTCCGCCTCCACCTCCGACGCTTTTCCACCTCTCCGCCGCCAAACTCCTGAGGACACTCTCTTCTACGCCATCTACCCCTCTCTCCCGCCTTCCCTCACCGCCTCCGCCGCACTCTCCTCCCTCTCCTCCCTTCACCTCAGCATCAACTCCCTCCTCTCCCCCTATCTATCCTCTTACCTCTTCCACCATGACCCTTTTCTCCTCTCCCTCCCCTCATCCCTGTCCTCTCCCTGTTCTCTCTGCCTCTCCCCTCCACTCCCCCACCTCCATGGCAAGACACACTTCGCAGACTCCATATCCGACGAGTGGTTCATTGTCTCCCTCCTCTTCCTCGCCTCCCAATCGTTCCCTGATCTGGTAATCCGAGTTTGGGATTCAGACGGTGAGTTCCTTCTCATAGAAGCAGCCTTCTCTCTCCCCCGCTGGGTCAACCCCGACACGAGCACCAACCGCGTGTTCATCCACAAAGGAGAGCTACATATAATCCCAATGGAGGTATTTCCTTCCACCCCAACCCTACCAGAAGCCATTGAAGCTGTCAGAAACGATAAAATCGACACTCGTGGTTCAGAATCTGTGCAAACGGCAATTAAGAGGAGGATCGAGGGGTACCCAGAGAAGGCTAAGGAGAATTTGCATCGAGTTAGAGTTAGGGTTCCGGTGAAAGTTGCACAGGTTTTGAAAATGGAGCCTTGTTTAATTGCATTGGCTGTGGAGGCCTTTTATGATAGAGATATTGATATGATGAAGCACGCAGCTAAGATGGATAAGTTTTTGAAAGGGAAGGATGGCGAGATCGACATGGTTAGGGTTTCAGTGACGATGACTAGAGCTATGTATGGACAATTGGTAATTTACTGAATTATTTAGTGTGGTAATATTACTTGTAAAGATCAACAAATTGGCCTGCTAAATCATAGTTACTAATATGTCACAAAGTGTTGACTCAGGAGAAGTGACATTAACTTTTTTTTCGTAAGGGAAAAAAAATGTTTCCTTTGTTCAAACTATGCTTGTCTTTATATCCAATATGGGACTGAATTTAGGAAAAAATTACAGGTGCAACAAAGCTTTCAGGCACCTAGATGCTATCCGATGCCATCTAGAGAAGATCGGACGGCTTACACTGAAGCTGAACTGGGGATGAAGATAGCTTGCGGATTTGAAATGTTGTACCAAGAGAGGCTTCGGGCTGGAGAGGAAGGAAAAGGGGCCACTTGGGAGGCTTTTAAGAAAAGTCTTGAGGAGAGTGGGTGCTTTGATGGCCTTCTACCCGGTTCAAAAGAGTATAAAAGAGTTATGGATGAGTCATTGGCATATTATAAGAGCACAAGCTTGTTTGCTCGCACAAGGTATTGACTTGTCAGAATTCCAATTAGTGAAAATTAAGCCTGATTAGTCTCAGTTGGCTCTGTTCGTGCAAGTTTTCCTGGAATTATGAGTTGTGTAAAGCTCAGATTGTCTTAATTCGACAGTTCAACCTTGTTGTCAGGGAAAACTAAGAATAGTCAATTACTTTATGCTACTGCATCCATTTTTTTATTAAACTGAAATTAAGTTAATGTGCATTATATGACCATATGGTATTGCTTTGAAGTCTTATTTTACTCTTTAAGTTTTGTCTCATTCAACCCTGATTTCCACCTTTTCTGGGTTTAGAGATATTTAACACTTAACTTATCCCCACATAAATGATACTTAGAATAAATAATAAACCCAAAATATTAAAAAAAGTAGTCAACTGTAGCGCTGGTGAGATTTTTGCTGTAACAACTTTCTGTTATATGATCTGCTAGAGCTGTGCTTCATCTCTTACTTTTCATATCTTATAATTTGTAGGGAGATAACAAGCGCTCCTGTTCGTAGAATAGATGAAATCCTCTCTCTTCCATACTCAGTGGAAGAATTTGAAGGCGCTGACCTCCCACCAAATGATGATGATTCTTGGCTTTACAATGGCGAGGACGAGCTTAATTCGGCCATCCTAGAGAGAGAGAAGGAGATGCAAGCTTATGAGTCTAAAAAGAAAGAGAAGAATGTGAAACAGGAAGGAGATGCCGCAGGTGGATCCAGTTCAAAAACGAATGATTTTAATTTAGGCGACATTGCAGCGAGCATGCAGGAGTTTGTTCGCAAAGTCTCGAGCTTTGAAGGAGCTGAGGTTCCTGACAACAGGTTTTCTCTCTGTTTCCTCTTTTGACTGAGGCTACGATACTATGCATAGCGCATATTTGTCCATACTATGGATCAGTTTCTCTATTTTCAAAGTTCAAATAGTCGATCTGAACTGTTCAACATGATCTCCATAAGAAAATGTACTTGTAGATCAAATTTTACATTTTTTAGAATTTTTATACTATTTTGTAGATAGGTAGAAAATCACTTGATCTCAAGATTCTAGACCATTCAAAAGTCATGATTTTCTACAGATCTAAAAAAAGTAAAAAATTCTGAAAATTGTAAAATTTGATCTACAAGTACATTTTCATATGGAGATCATGTTGAACAGTTCAGATCGACTGTTTGGACTTTTAAGATGAAGATATTGATCCATAGTATGGACCAATATGTACTATGCTATGAATAGTACCATAGCCTCACTCTTCCTCTTTTGTTTTAGTTAATTTGTTATTTCTCAGGTAATAGATAATCCACTGTTTCTTAGGTAATATATACTGTTAAAGACCTTTACCGAAAGAAAAAAAAAATATAGAATATTGTTTGACTATTTTCAACACAATAATCAATTAATGATATACATACATATTTACAGCATGATCCTTATATTTGAGGAAAAACATGAAAAATACCATTTTTGTTTGCTCTTCTGTGACTAATGACCCTTTGTTTGCTCTTGAGGAAAAGAGTATGAGTACCACTTTTCTATAATGGATTTAAGGTAGTTTGTGTATTCAATTATTATTTAGTGCCTTTAGAACAAGCTTTTTTATTGTTTACTAGTGCTTAGTACACATGCTCTATGAAGTATCATGGAAATTTTAAGAAAATAGTCAATAATGGAACTCTTAGTTTGCTCTATGAAGTATCATGGAAATTTTAAGAAAATAGTCAATAATGGAAATTTTTTATTATTTGGTCCCTTCTTCATGATTTACTTTATTTTCAAACTCCGATGTTCAGAGTTTGATTTTGGAACTCTTAGTTTGCAATTTTTATAATTTTTCAGAGTATTCAATAATTTTTATTGATGTACTAATTGCACTGTGGTGATATCAATCTTCCTAGCACTGTACTAAGCTCGTGAGTTTCATGTATTATGAACAGTTTCATATATATTAGATACTAACATGTTGATTTTGAAGGTTTGATTATACTTTGAAAAACACAGCTATTTAATAAAATAAAATAAAATGCAACAAATTATTGAATACTCTGAAAAACACGGCTATTTGACATTGATACATTCCTGTAAGATCTAACAAAGTATCTGAACAGTTCTTTGAAGTTTGAATTTGGAACTCTTTAGTTTGCAATTTAATTATTTTTCAGATCTTAATAAATGCACCAATTATTGATAAAAGCTGCTCTTGTTTCAACGCCGTAATATAGTATATTCCATTGTTTAATTTCTGAGAGCTTTTATGTGAAAATGAAAAATTATGTTTTTTTTTTTATACGGTTTAGATAAATTGTTGGCATTGGTTAGATGTTTGTGTTAAGTCGATTTAATAAAACAAACCGAATTAAATTTCAGTTTGTCTGGTTTGGTTGATGTTTTCAATTGGACAATTCCATTGTATTTTTTTTTGGACCGATAAAAAACCGACCGACTGGATACTCCTCTCTTCTTTTCATAGTATGTTGTAAACATAAATCAAGTCGAAATGAATTATATTCTAACCTTTCTTTTTGTTTCTCTTCAATCAGAAACTCGGAAGATGTGCAACTTGATACTGATCAGTTCTTCAAGGCCATGGAATCTGTTCTTAATGGCCATGATGATGGAGAGGAGTCGACATCTGATATGGATTTTGGTATTTTTTTTTTTCTGTTTCCCTGTGAATATTTTTCTAGTCTAGGTCCCAAGCGTTGAAAGTCATGATAAAGCAAAGAAAAGGTTCCTTTTTGGTAGTCTACGAATAATAGAATGATGTTGATTTTTTACTTTTTGGTAGTAATCATTCTACTAAAAATATTTAGTTTAAGCCCTATCCAGTTCGTTGATGGTGGTAGAATTTGTGTTGTATATAATTTATCTCTGGATGAATAAAATTACCAGGGAAATGGGTCAAGCAGTAAAGTAGGTTAGTGTATCATATATAATTACATGCCTAATGGTAGCAGGAAAAGAAGCTATTGTCAAACAACCGTGTAACAGTTGAAGAAGACTACTTGATAGATGAAGAAGGCAAACCAATGTTTGAAATTGGAGAACTTTTGATACATTGAAAAGGTGTTTTGATATCAAAGAAGCGTAAGGGACGTGTTGAACAGAAAAGGATATATATATATACCTGAAAGGCATCTTTCTAATTGTTTACAAGGCTGCCAGTTTATTTGTTTACTTCAATAAATTACAGATGAATCAGAAGGCAGTGATTTTGATGAAGAACATGGTGGCGATGAAGAAATGGGGGATATGTTTATGGAATCGTACTCTGATGCATTGAATAAAGAATTGAGTTCTACTACTATTAAGAAAAGCTTCGTTCGACCCGACCAGCAGAATGACCTCTCTGAGGTAATAATCCCTCGTCCCTTGTGCACTTTTCTACCATTTCACTTGGAGCAGCTCATTTACTGTTAGTTTTGAAGTTAATGTACTCTCCATTGAGCAAAAAATATAGGTGATTAGTTTCTAACAGAATATTTTGGTATTACATGTGCGGTCAAATGAACCTGATTTATCCTTGAAGAAGCTACAGTAGAAAGTAAAAATCACATATAAAGATAAATAAATAAATACTGAAAATCAGGTTTTTTTTTTTTTTTTTATATATACCAGGGGCCATCAAATACTGGAGATGTAGATGGTGATGATAAGGACCTGTCCCCAGTGGATGTAGATTTTAACCTCATGCAGAGTCTTCTTGATTCATTCTCTTCCCAGCAAGGCCTCCCGGGCCCTGCTTCAAATTTGCTCGGTCTAATGGGTGTGAAAGTGCCGCCTCCTAACACTGATAAATAACTTTCCTTTTTGTTACCCCTCTCTTACCTGATAAGTTAGTCTTGTGTGAAGGCAGATTACTGCTCTTGCATTTCCTTGTTAGGTACAACTACAAATGATAGTTTATTTACTGTTTATTGTAATTTTAAATTTTGGAGGAGATATGGTCATACAAAAATTACATATTTATATTAACTTGTGTGAAATTCTCTCTCCTTCTCTCCATCTCTCTTATTTATTTCATATTCAATCTCTGTCTAGTACCTTTTAGACTAGATTCAGGTCATTATTATCAAATTAATGAAGATAGCATTGGTTAGGTTTATGTCCCTACCCTACCTTCTGATGCATGTGGCAGTCTTGTAGATTCTATCCCACAACCATTTGGGTTCTTTTGTTTTCTAGCAAGTGCCTGTAGGCAGGGTGCCGTTTGGTTTTTTTTTTTTTTTCCAAGTGGCCCGTAGGCAGGGTGTCGTTGGGATGTACTTTGTTGGATTTCATCGCAGTTATATTGAATGGTTCTGCACTGGAATGTTTGGCAAAACATTATGCTAATGAATTAGGGTTTATAGTTGATTCAACTTTTCCTGCTGTAAGAAAGTTTCATTTGTATGGGTTTTTTCTCATTTATTTTGTATGAGCTTGATCTATTGCTGTTTGTAAAGCTTTTGGCTTTTGGAAACTAAATGAGAAAATTGCTTGGCTGGTGGTTATAAAAGAAAAAAGAATCATTTGTCTCGTTAGGGGTGATCTTGTTACAGACTTCATATCTAAAAGCTGGTGGAAGGCATCTCGCATATATCAGTAGATGTCACATTGTGTTATTTTCATTTTTGTTGTTGAGAAAGCGAAGTGGGCTTTCAAAAATGATAGCACTAGGAATCCAACTTTTTCAGCCATTTTGTGCTGTTAAGTGTTAACCATACCATATAATTGCAAAAGAAAAGGACCTTTCTAATTTATCATTTTTATTAATTACCTCTTAAGTAAAATTTTTACTGTCTCGTTTACCGATAGAGGAACGTCACGTGTTCCTGTATAAAGAGTCCAGATCAATGTTGTAAATAACGGTATGTGTTTGTCGGACGGACAATGTACTGTCAAGTAATTAATTGTGATATGTCCTATTTAAGAGAGAGTAGACTGTATGTGAAGAGTAACTGGGTTGGGCTTGTCCTTGATTTTTTCAAATGTTTTCGATAAATGCTTAGCTACAAATTTTTTTGTCTCGAGAAGACGTGTAGAGATTTGAGTAAAATGGATGTCAGTTCCCGAAGTGGGAATGATGGGAGGTATTTGGACTCTATTTTCTATGATACCTCGCCTATGTAATTAAAGTTCGACTCTCTTTCACGGAGCATCTTGTCTTAAATAACTCATCCTCTAAATTTAAAGGAGTGAAGATAGCAACAAAGCTGGTTAATCCATGACCTCGTTGTCAGTGTTAACCAATCACCTACTAGAAAATATGGACCCTTGTCTTACCCTCTCTTTCTCATAGTTCATAAAAAGAATGTTAGGGTCCGTACTTATGTACAGGGGCGGACCTAGGAAATTGATCAGGGGTAGGTACAAAATAACAATAAAAGTGCAAAAAAATTGGGACAAACAAGAATAGGCAATAGCAAATGAAGTTTTTTGTTTTTTTTTTTTGGTTTTGCTCTCTGGTCCCACTGTTCCAGCAGTGAAAAATAGTAAAAAAGTAGCAAAGTAGCAAAAAGTGAAAAGTAGCAAAGAATGGACCTTACTTATTATTCGGATTTAGCTGTATTATGATTTCTCTCCAGTGGCATTTAGCTGTAAATAACGGAATGGGCCTTACTTATTATTTTTATTTGGGCCAGGAGTAGGCATTTAGCTGTAAATAACGGAATGAGCAAATGTATACTGGGTCCAAAAAAAATTTCAATTTCAAGGATAGACACTTACCTACCCCTGGGCCTTTATGGGTCCGCCCCTGTTTGTGTATGTGCCCCTTTAAGTGGTATATCGTTGGTCATTTTATTTAGAAAATTACAGATTTCATAAATAATAGAAAGAGTTGAAAGTGGATTTATTTGATTTAAAAAAATGAATATATGTAATATATAATTATACAGGGGAATTTCACGTATATCCCTAAAAAAATTTAAAATTACGTATTTTTTCCTCTAAAGTTTGAAATTACATATTTCTCCCTCTAAACTTCAAATACTCACAAATTTATCCATTATATATTACAACATAATTTATCATTATACAATAGTATTGTCAAAAAAAATGCTTTTACTTTCAATCAAATATTAATCACAACACATTCTTCTTTCTTGATTTTTAAACAACACAAGACATAATTGAATCAACAAGTAGGACCGGAACAACGCAGCTCTCAGTAGTGACTACTCTGCACGTGACCCTATGAATAGTGGGTCCCAGTATGTCAGGTTAATTACGTGGGACCCGAAGCAGGACGGAAAAAATCGGATAAATAATACACTCTCCAGTAATGGACATCTCAAGTCTTATAAGAGAGAACGCGGAAGAAACCGGAGAAGAAAGAAACGGAGAAGAGAAGTATAAGATGTCTGATACCACCGGATGTTAGAGAGGATTTCAATGCAGTTAAAAACGGATAGTCAATATTTTGAATTGAATAGATGGGCCCTGCGTGTTAATATGAAAAGCAGCAGGTAGATCCCTACAAACTGAATCTGGTTCACAAATCAGGGAAGGGAACACCTTTAAGTCCCTTTCATTAATGATCATTAATTGTTTCATACTCTTTTATCTTCAATAGACTGAATCTGGTTAAAGAACTCGGATTTCTCCAACTTGTTTCTCCTAATATGTGATAATTAGTGAGCCTTCTGACGTGTTTACATTTTTTTTTTGTTAGTTGGATTTTGTGAGGCCTTATATTTTAAAATTTTATATCCGTCTTTCCAAATTTGATTTTAATGACTAAAGTGGAAGTAAAAATATTAATTATGGCAGAAAATAGAAAAAAAAAAACTATTATAAGGTGAGAAAACATGCATGCAAACAATCATAATATAAGGCATGAATTTTTATTAAACAAAGTTTTATTATGATTATTTAATCTTTATTAACATTATCCACAAATAAAGTACCTCATACCATCCACACTAATTATATTTTATCATAATGAGTTAAATCGAAGCTTAACCGTTTAATTACAGAATTACATTTAACCCAATTCACTAAAATAATGTTTTTACACATTTTGAATGTTAACACTAAATAATCTCAATTGATATTGTAAAACGGGAGCTTGAACTCATTTTTATTTTTTCTGAAAATATTATAATATGGAAAATTGAAAATAACAAAAATATATACAGTTATGATACATTAATAAATTATGAATTGTGCAATACCGAATGTATATTATCAAAAATCATAGAAATCTTAAACTTATATTCCATAATTTTTCAAAAATCCAATTTTTTCTAATTTTTTTTTATGTTGATTTACCATTTTCCAAAGAAATACACGTTAGAATAATTTAGCATGACATGTACAAATACTTAATAGCACATCATGTGCTGGTCCGGGAAAGGAGACATAAATATTTTGTTTGAGGGCCAACGTTATCAAGCTTTCAAATTATATACATTCTCACATTTTTAATTTTGTCATCTTTACAACTATGAGGACAAAGTGGAGACATTTAGTAAATAACAATAACATGAAAGTCAATCATGAATAAACTACAATATTTTTCTAAGTTAAAAAATAATATAATATAATTAATTTATAAATCTTCTAATTATTATTGCTGATTGTATACTAAATTAAATTAAAAGTTACAAAATTTTGTATGTAGATGCATTACTCGTGAGATAGATGAGTTTCAAAGGTTTAAATTTGTTACTTCAAACTAATTCGATTAATTCCATAGATTTTATAGTTAATTCGTAAAAGAGGTCGGTAAACTTAAAAAAAACACCGTAGTTCTGCTCTTTTCCAAAAACCTAAAAGATACTTTTTTTTTTTTTGTGTCAGATAGCGCCCGTAGGCAATTTAGACTTGCTGAACATCTCTTACCAAAAATCTGGCGTGTCGGAGTACGACACGTCACGTACTCAAACAACGTGTGACGCCACCATGGCAAGTTAGACCAACATGCTGTGTCTGACATGGCATAGACACGGCACGTTTCTTATTATTCCTACCTCCCACTGCAGATGGCATTATTCCTGGTGCAATAAAAAGGTATCTTGAATCTTTTTCCTAGTTTAGTTAAAAAAAATAACTGAATATTGTTGTCAATTCGTCCCGCCGCGCACCTGTCTGTTCCTCTCTCTCTCTCTCTCTCCGACCTTACTATAAATCACTCTCCAACTCACTCAAACCCCGCAACTCCCTCTCTCCCTCTCTCTTTCTCTGATCAATCAATCTACCAATGGCGATCACCAAGGCCTTCTTCTCTCTCAACCCTGCCTCACGCCACCCATCCCTCCATCCCCGATCCCCCACCGTACATCTCCATTTAGCATCCAGCGGGGCCCCTTCCTGCCATCTCAGCGTCCGTGCCACCTCAAACTCGAAATCCACAGTTCTGACCGCTGAAAAACTCAGTGAATCTGGTCTCGAGTTCATTCACAACGCCACCTCTGACTCGAAACCGACGGTTCTGATCGCTGAAAAACTCAGTGAATCTGGGCTCGAGCTCCTTCGCGGCACCACTTCTGTCGATTGCTCCTATGGACTCAGCCCCGACCAACTCGCTGCCAAGATCTCTTCATGTGATGCTCTCATCGTGCGAAGCGGCACTAAGGTCAGATCTAGCTTGAGATGAATTATTCTCTGGTAGCATTACAAGATCCAGTCTTAGCATTACGAGTTTACGACCTTTCATTTTCTTTGGTTTCTTTGATCTAAAGGTGTCGAGAGAGGTATTTGAGGCGGCAAAGGGGCGGCTCAGAGTTGTTGGCCGGGCCGGAGTGGGAATAGACAATGTGGATTTACAAGCGGCGACTGAGTTCGGTTGTTTGGTCGTAAATGCACCTACGGCAAATACAATTGCAGCAGCTGAGCATGGGATTGCACTGCTTACTGCCATGGCAAGGAACGTCGCTCAGGCCGATGCTTCAATTAAGGCCGGTAAGTAGAGATACTCTTTTATTTTTGGTAGTGATGTTTTGTTCTGGGGATAATTTCATGTGCATTATAGCAAAATTAGAAATCTTTTGAGAGTACCCCTTTTACCTTTGTAAAATATCAACAAGGCCCTTTTTCTCATTTTCATCAAGTTCTTTTCTTACTTGAGATTCTTTATTCCCATACTTTGGTGCTTTAAAAGAGTACCAAGATGCAAATTAAATTAGGTGTCCAACAATAGAGATTCTTTTTCATTTTTTATAGTGATATTTTGTTCTGGGGATAATTTCATGTGCATTATAGCAAAATTAGAATCTTTTGAGTGTACCCCTTTTACCTTTGTAAAATATCAATAAGGCCCTTTTCTCATTGTCATCAACTTTTTTCTTACTTAAGATTCCTTATTTCTATACTTAATGCTTTTTAGAGTACCAAGATGCAAATTAAATTTGGTGTCCAACAATGTTGGGGGAAGTTTTGAAGGACATTTATGTGTCAGCACAAACATTGATGCATAACAATCATTTTAAAGCATATTACTTTTTAGTATCTGTCCCCACAAGTTCACCTTTCACCCAATGAGCGTGCCACTACACCATGTGGTTGGTTAATTATTTAATTAGAGAAAGGTACATGCACTTCACTGGAATTTTCCTGCCTCACATGAATCATGTGAACTATTTGTCAGGGTAGAATTTTTATTGACTAAAATATTACTAACAATTGATATGCATAATCTCGGCATCGATTATGGGTTGAGGTCAATACATAAAAATATACAATCACTAGGTTTGGTGGGGCCTATAAAATATCTTCAAAGATTTTGTACCTGGATATGTTTTTTTTTTCCACGTCCAGTTCTCCTCCATTTGTTCTGAAAATGGAGAACAAAGATGAAAGGAAGATCTGGTCAAAGTCAATCTGAGGTTAATAAAATCTGGAAGAATCTTTTATGGGAATTTTTTTAATCAAAACAGTTCCAGATCTGTTGATCTGTCATCAGTGTATCTTGGTAACTTGTACAAATCAAAATTTCATAACTTCCCCATTATTTGTTCTGCTAGTATTTCGTTGTTTAGGGGCCTAAATAAAAGCTTCCAATATTACTAATTTGCCCTTGATTGAAATGCAAGCTAAATAGCGTCGAATCTTGTCCTTCTATAAAGTGAATTATTGGATTAAAAAGTAGGTAAAAGCTTCTATCAATCATGAAAAACATTAAATTAATATTTAAAGCTTAGTGCATGATTGTTCTGTTTGTTGAATTGTCTCCTGGTTTTGTGGACATTAACTAATATAAATTATAATGTACATGTAGTTGATAACTTGATATCATTATTATGTTGCTCACATCACATATTTTGTCTCTTATAAACCACTCGGACGGTTCTTTTTCTGAACAAATGATGGTCAAGAGGCAATCAACATCACCAATTGCGTTTCACTGATATATTATACAAGTTAAAAAATTATATTTTAAACGGAATAATATAATAAAATAATTAGATCTAAGTTTTATTTTTTTATTTTGCTCTGTGCGCATAAAGCAACTCTATTTATAGTTCATGTGATATAAATTAAGAGCATAAAAAACAGCATTGCATTTAATGAAACTTCATTACATGTTGCGCGAGAACTAGAGAAACAAAGGCAAAAAAAATATAGTGAATAATAATGATGATGATGATGATGATGATGATGCACAATAAACAAAAAAAAATTTAGTAAAAATAGGAAGCCCAGAATAGGAAGGCAATGAATCATTGGGCCAGGATAGGAAGCCCAGAATTCCATGGCTTGACAAATTTGTGCCTACAAAACCCAATCCAGAACAGCTTTCGAAAAGCAGGAGAGAAACATAAATAAAACACTCCTTTCAATATCATGATTGGAGAAAAGAAGACTTCTCTCCATCCATATATTCCTACAGTCCTGGTAGCTGCTGCTCTATTTTCTCTTTATTGAGCTACCCTTGTAAACAGCTTTGAGATTGTTCAATTGTTTGAACTATCTGTAGCAGCGGGTAATGGAACCAGCCATAGATAGAACTAAATCAACGAAACTGCGACCCAGGCATTTGATCGAACACTTTGTATGCGCAAACTGAGATTTTATGTTGGCAGTGGTCAGTGAAGTTTGTCGCTTATTTTGCTGGCTTGTGTGGCTTTCAGATTGTCTCTAATTTATAATCCCTTCAAAAAGAGGTTTAGAGTAGAGTAGAAATGCTCAATTCAGGCTGCAATTGTGTGAACATCTATATCATCAGGATTGGGGCTTAATTTAGAGTTTAGAGGCTTAGTCTCAGTTCTCAAGTCTAGGATTTAGGTAGGCAGCTTGAAAACTAAGGTTTAAGCAGGCTATGGTATAAACTGGAATTATCATATACTTGACAAAATTTTAATCATAATCTTGCAACTTCTTTCTGATGTCTTGTGCTACTATCTCAGTTGAATGTTATCCCTTGATATTTTGAAGGCAAATGGGAGCGAAGCAAGTACGTGGGCGTATCCCTAGTCGGAAAGACCCTTGCTGTAATGGGCTTCGGCAAGGTTGGTTCAGAGGTGGCCCGGCGCGCCAAAGGCCTTGGGATGCACGTAATTGCTCACGACCCCTATGCCCCTGCTGAGAGGGCCCGTGCCCTCGGTGTTGAGCTCGTTTCCTTTGATGATGCCATAACCACTGCTGATTTTATATCCCTACACATGCCACTGACAGCAACCACCAAGAAGATGTTCAATGACGAGACATTTGCACGTATGAAGCAGGGGGTGCGAATGATTAATGTTGCCAGAGGTGGGGTCATTGATGAGGATGCACTTGTCAGAGCTCTTGACAATGGTCAAGTTGCTCAGGTAAAAAAAAATAAAAAAATAATAGTTGTGGAATTGTTTTAAATTACCTGGGGACAGAAGTAAGATTGCCAGCTGGAAATAGTACCTTGCTTTTTTGGTCTACAACAACCTTTGCAATTGATATTTACTGTACAAAATTTTGTAAAGCCTAACAGACTCAACAGGATCAACATCACACTGCTTGAATTCTTTTGGGTTTCTCTTACCAGTCCACTTGTGGTTTTTTAGTGTTAAATTGAGGGTTTATGTAGTGGAGTCGGTATCCATACCAATCTTCTTGTTTGGATCGCTGTAATTGATTATATACTTGCCATTATTAAAGAACGAAGAACTCTTGTATGAAACAGGCAGCACTTGATGTATTCTCAGAGGAGCCTCCACCAAAGGATAGCAAATTAGTTCAGCATGAAAGAGTTACTGTGACACCTCATCTCGGAGCTAGCACAATGGAAGCTCAGGTATGATCCATTTCTTTCTCAACTTTCCTTTTACCCATAATTTGTTTCTTCATTTGATTTCTTTGAAAATCTGCAGGAAGGTGTAGCAATTGAAATAGCAGAGGCAGTGGTTGGTGCTTTAAATGGAGAACTTGCAGCCACTGCTGTCAATGCCCCCATGGTCCCCGCTGAGGTAATTAAGCTTTAGAATCACTGTTGATACTGGGCCTGTAGTCAATCATACCAATTTTTGGTACCAGTATACAGCTTTCCTTATATGTGGTAATTCAGACTGTTCTTGTAACCTCCCTGTTCTTCTCCATACCATCTACATGTAAATGTGCTGATCTCATATTGACGCAGCGAGTAGCAAGAATAACTGCTTTTACCAGCACACTCAAAAGAGAGAAACAAGTTTTTTTAATTCTTAGATAATATCGAAAGATACATCTAGGCATGCCTTAGAAGGGTGCTTTGGTTCATAATAAAGAGACTGCAAAATAACTGCCTAAATAGATAATAAGGAAATCACATCCTTTCACAGATAACTCTATGTTATGCCCTCAAAATATTTTGCGTGCAAAACAGACTCATCTCTTTAGCAGAAATATTTTGAGGGCAAACCAGTGAAATTCCAGAAAACACGAATTTCACTTACTGGAGTTCTTTGGCTTGCTTTCCTTCTTCTTTTGTCGACCCGAACCATAAATTCCTCAATGACCTGCCCCGCATCACATATGTACTGCAACCGTTTGATAACCTGCAATCACTAAGTCTGACTCATTATCAGGTTTTGTCCGAGCTAGCCCCATACGTAATCCTATCCGAGAAACTCGGCCGGCTAGCGGTGCAGCTAGTAGCCGGCGGGTCTGGCATCAAGGGTGTCAAGGTGGTGTACACCTCCTCGCAGGACCCAGACGATCTGGACACGCGCCTCCTCAGAGCCATGGTAACAAAAGGAATTGTCGAGCCGATCTCGGACTCATTCGTGAATTTGGTTAATGCTGACTTCATAGCCAAGCAACGTGGCCTACGCTTCACGGAGGAAAGGATCAAGCGAGAGCTGAACGGGTCAAATGGGTCGCCAGTCAGTTCCATCCAAGTCCAAATACCACATGTAGGATCTTTATTTGCTAGCGCAGTTTCCGATGCAGGGTATATTCAGGTCGAGGGTAAGGTTAGGGATGGGATCCCACATCTGACGAGAATTGGGTCGTTCGCTGTGGATGTTAGTCTTGAGGGGAATCTTATTTTGTGCCGGCAGGTTGATCAACCTGGTATGATTGGTAATGTTGGGAGTATTCTCGCGAGTCAGAATGTGAATGTCAGTTTTATGAGCGTGGGACGCACCTACAGAGGGAAGCAAGCTATTATGGCAATTGGTGTAGATGAGGAGCCGAGTAAGGAGACTCTTGAAAAGATCGGGAAAATCCAGGCCATTGAAGAGTTTGTGTTTCTCAAGCTCTAGATTGGGGTAGTATATATATATCCATACGTATGCTGTCCTATTTTAGTTCATCGGCAATTTGATAAAATAACTTTTGTAGGAGTATTTTGTGTGTACAAGAGGGGATCAGTATTCAGACGTGATCCAGCATGGTAAAGAAATTGTGATGTGATGTCAATAGGGTGATTTTAGTATTATAAATAGCGGGAACGAATCCGTTATTTGGTTTTGTACAAGTTTGTGAGCTTAAATTGGTTTGCAAGTTTCCCGTTTTCTAAACAAATAGAACCTTTTTATATGTTAACTTTTATGTATTTATTTGAATCAATGGTTTAATTAGCGTTTATACTTTATGAATGATAAATGCTATGATACTATCGGTTTTTTTTTTTTTTTTTACCACTATCTGCTGTCCGCTATGAATCTGCTATTCACTATTTAAACGGTAAAAGATTACAATTAAGCTTTGAAGCTATCATCGTATGGTGAAAAGTAAGCAAATCAGAGCTTTGCATTTTATATGATGTAAGGTATATGTGAGTCTGCTGAGATGTGACTTGTAAATACATGTTTACTTTAATTGGTTTTGGTGGAATGAGTTCAAAGTTCTGCTGATGAAAAGGGTATATACTTGCATAAATTTTCTGCATAAATAGTGTAAGCATCTTCATTGTAAATAAAGAAATGTGGAGGTAATATTGATTAGCAGAGAGAAGCCAATTTTTTTGTACAGGTCTGTGAATTTGTGAATTGTAGCTTGTAATGGGTTCTACTTCTAGGTCCATAAACAAAAAATAATCCAAAAATAAATTTCCGAAAATTCAAAAAGGAACCCCATATCCTATTTTGGGCTACCAATGCAGGAAATAAGAAATAATCAACCCGGCCATATCCAATTTTGGGCTATCAATGCACTAAATATATATTTTTTTAAGAGAAAAATGAATGTCATGCCTCGGTAATGTCAAATTCACAGTGACATTTTATAAAAGAAACATAAGAGAAAACGTAGGAAGAGAATAAAATGAATACATTGTTTACAACTTATTACTCCTATTTATTGTTGTATCAGCTGACAAACTCGCAAGCTATTTTCATCTCGGTATATTATATGTGCACTAATTTTGAATTATCCTAATTTGTTCATTTATCACTAACAAGAAAATGAGATAATATTTCAAATTTTATTAAAAAATAGGGTCATTGTTGGGAACTTTTTGAAAGATGCAAAAGATTCTGGCATGAATAGCTCATGGATCGTGGTACCTTTCTGCATTTTATCTTTTCTGTTCTTAATTTGAATAATTGAAGCATACATCTAATTTTTATGGCACATTCATATGATATTTTAAAAATATATATTGTTCAAAGCAAATTAAAATTGTAAAAGTGTTATTTATTTTTTAGATAAGCATGCATTCAATTTGAACCAATTTGAAATTTAATTAGTTTTTTTTAGAATACTGACAGTAACTGTCAGGTTTGATGAAATTTAATTAGTCATGCGGCCAAAAAGCTATTCAAATTCAATTAAAAAATTTTAACGGTTTAATAGGTGGCTAAACTGCTATCTAGTTGGCTGGAATTTGTTTCACAATATATTCTAATGATGAATAGCATATATGCAATTTTAATTTTTTAATTTATGCAATATTTTTAAGGATATTGAATGAATGTGCCATAAAAGTTGGATATAGACTAAAATCACCCATTTATAATTTGTTATATTTAATTTTAATATGCTCAATTCTCAATTTCACATGCAATTCCTCTATTCTCTCACTATTCAACCGTGGATAAACCAAAACAAAACTTAATTAGTTATTTGGTTGGTCTGATAATATAATTATTCATGGTCTGATAGAGCCTTCATAAATATATTGCAGTGGATAGTTACAACACTTGTGTCAATGCTTAATATAACATATTGAACAACACATATTTAAATATCTAAAAAGATGAGACAAAAATGCATATAATTTTTGAAATATAACTTGGTATATACACTTAAAATATATTTTTTTCATAATAGAGGAAAAAAACCTTAACAAAAATTTATTAATGATATTTATTTTTAAGTCTTTCTATCTATAAATTATGAGAATATGTATTGTTAGGTAGGTGTCCTAAATTTGAATCTAAATACTTAAAATTAATATTGAAACCTAAATCTAAGCATTCGGAGCTAGCCTTTTATATTATGTTGACACTCAAATATGTCATATAATATTTTGTTTTCTTTTCATTATAAAATTGTAATTTATAAGCATCCTATCTTTTATTATTATTACGCTTGGAGTCAAGTAATTATTACTATAAATTACTAAAGAATCTCTGATTTTGATTTTTCCTCCAATCTCTTATTGATATTACTTGAGACGTCAAAAAAAATATACACTTCAAATATATGTAATTATTATCTATTACACCATGTTGGATGCTCGTATATATATTTGTTAAATTATTTATTTTGCTATCATTCTTTTTTGGTGGTTGATAAAAGATTGCAAACAATAGTGTTTTACTCGGAGAAATTGTGTGTTATATATATCATTCTATCTCATAAATTCATTGTGTTCGCAGAGTACAAAATGATATTTTGATTCTATAGTCATATAGATAGCGTGAGTATTTTTTTCGATTAATAATGTATCATGAATTTCATGTTATAAAAAAGAGGAGGGATTAAAATACTTCATGTCTTTCATGTTTCATATTTTTTATTTTCGTATTCGAAATCAAATAGTAAATCTAAACCGATCAACATGATCTTCATATTACAATGTGCTTGGAGATCAAATTTCATACTTTTACAAACTCTTTTACTATTTTCTAGATAAATACAAAGTCACTGTGTCTCGATCATCTAAAAACAATGATTTTGTACCTATCTAAAAATTATCCAAAAAATATAAAATTTGGTCTCCAAGTACATATTAATATGGAGATCATGTTGATCGGTTAATTTGGATAGACTTTTTGGAATTTAAATGTAGAGAGAGAATATGAGACACGATTGAACATTAAAAGATATGAGGTATTTGATTAACCCTCCTCATTTAAATAAGATGTGTATTGACATAAATATATACAATTCACGGTTATAATGCCTAAGAAAATAAATAAATAAATATGAAGGAATTACTGCTGACCTATGTAAAATTCTAGGACTATGTTTAATAGCAGAATATATAATAAGTGGGGATATAAAAGATAATTCTTTCGTTATGCATAAGAATTATATATTTTTATTTGTATTTCTTATCCTTCAATCAATATTTTTAATCTAAATCATTAATGATAGAGTTTATTCGAGACGATATTTAATCAATTCAGCGACGATCCAAATATAAAGGCACTTTATCTTGAATGCTTTTCTGTTAGCTGTCATTCATTTCAATGCCGCCCACGAGTGTAATATAACATGCATGTCACAGAAGAGTTAGATTCATGAATGCAAATTTTATGTCAATTTTAATGCATAATCCCCACTGAAAATAGATACATCTGAGCTGCTACTAGTCACATTTACTAAGTATGAAAGACTTGTTTAATTAGCAACTGTTGTAACGGTGGAACAATATGAGTGAGGCTATGGTACTATGCATAGCACGGTTGGATCTGTGCTACGGCTTAATATTTGAGTTTTCAAAATTCTAACGGTCGATCCGAACCATTCAACATGATTATAAAATGAATATGTACTTGCAAACCAGATTTTACATTTTTTTCGAATATTTTTACTATTTTTTTAGATAGGTAGAAAATCACTTGATCTGAAAATTCTGGACCATTCAAAAACAGTGATTTTCTACCTATCTAAAAAAAATAGTAAAAAATTCGAAAAAATGTAAAATTTGGTTTGCAAGTGCATATTCATTTTATAATCATGTTGAACTGTTCAGATCGACCGTTAGAATTTTGAAAACTCAAATATTGAGCCGTAGCACGGACCAATCCGTGCTATGCATAATACCATAGCCTCACTCATAAAATAATATATTATTCCGTTAAAAAATATTTGTCAAATATGAATTAAGAGGTACAAAATAGTATTAGAATAGAATATGCTAATTCACTAAATAAACCTAATAGGAGATGAGAGATGAGTGAAATAATGAGTATTGTTATTTTATAGTATTATGTAGGACAATTATTAGTTTTCATAGTAGGCTATATATTTGTTTATCTCATCATTCCTAGATGTCCAAATGGTTTCATGAAAAGATGACATGGAGGGTTAGGGGGCCATTTAAGTGTGAAAAAAAGGACTAAGTCCTCCTATAAATTATAAATTTATAAATTTATTCAATAATTTTATAATTGTTTTATGCAATACTTTTCTGTTCTCCTAATAAAATAAAGTTACACTGTACTAAATTTTTCGATCACCCCAATTTCCACTTTATAAGTTCCTCTTTTAATTTCCAAGAAGAGGAGGGATCGGATGACACCATTTTTTGGTGACATCGAATGACACCGTGCATTTTCAAAGTTTTTAAAGTCCAAACAGTCGATCCAAACCGTTTAATATGATAGATATATTAAAATGTGCTTGCAGATCAAATTTTACATTTTTCTGAATTTTTTTACTATTTATTAAGTATTTTACAAAATCATTGTTTTCAGACCATTGAATTTTTGTACCCATCTTAATAAATAGTAAAAAAAATTCAAAAAAAATGTAAAATTTGATCTACAAGCACAATTTAATATATCCATCATATTGAACGGTTTAGATCGACTGTTTAGACTTTGAAAATGTAGGGTGCCATCTAATGTCACCAAAAAAGAGTATCATCCGATCCCTCCTCTTGCAAG
The DNA here is from genome assembly GCA_025461125.1 of Carex kokanica. NCBI lineage: Eukaryota > Viridiplantae > Streptophyta > Magnoliopsida > Poales > Cyperaceae > Carex > Carex kokanica. The sequence goes on along the minus strand of JAJGRX010000955.1, from coordinate 181,176 downwards.
AATTAGAAGGAAAGGTCTATTTACATGATGATATTCAGGTCAGTGATACCCTTTTTCAGTTATAGACCTTCTTGGAAATTATGTGCTTGACGAAAGCTAACCAGAGCCTTTGAGTCAAGGTGGGGGCGAAAATAATATGGATACTTCTGTATTGCACTAATTACATTATTAGAGCTTAATATTTTTTTTTTTTCAATCAAAAACCTATACCAAGTATTATTCACATTATTATTACTATTATATCTCAATACTGTCCACTCCTTTAAACAACCCTTCAACAAATGTGTATGAATAATATACATTGAAATACAAAGTGGTAACCAATTATAACAATTAAATATACTAAGCAACGCATTATATAATTTGTGCACAATTGAATAATAAATCTATAGGGCAACTACCAACCAGAACTCTTGATAGAACAACAATTAATTAAAGAGAAAAAACATGCAGTTCAGTATGATATATGACGATAGTGAAATCAAATGTAACAGGCATAAATAAATAAACAGGTATACCAAAGTCATAAATCTTTATGGATATAAGTCATCACTTACAAAATCACTGTTTTTGTATGGTCCAAACTCAAGAAGAAGTGATTTTGTACTTGTCTAAACAAATAGTAAAAAAAATTAAAAAATATAAAATTTGGTCTCTAAGCACATTTTAATATGTAGATCATGTTGAGCGGTTCGGATCGACTGTTTGAACTTTGAGAACAGACATAAAGATGTTAGATATGGTTGAGGCACAAAACCAATGACGCATTTTAACCATCCTTCACTTGCAATGCACATTTAGATATTAAAAAAAAAGGATAAAAGAAGACATAATTAATGGAAGAACAAAAGTGCTATACATAAGGATTAGTTGAAGAAGATAATGAGAAGAAAATAATATTTGGTATTCAAACTGCTAATCTTTTCACACATGTACTATACTAATTTAATACGAAAACAAAAAGATTTTGTTGTAATTATTTATCATTTATTTTGTATACATCTAACATTGGGCTAATTAATAAAGATATAACAGTACGTAAGAAATGTAAAACATTTGATAGACAGTAACATTTGGATATTGACATTGATAGACAGTAACATTAATTGTATCATCCGAATTTCCAGCAAGACATGTACGAATTTCCAGCAAGACATGTATGTTCAAATGGATTAATAACCATTTCCACTTTATCCCATTTTCTAATTAAATATCATTAATTCAATCTTACATTTGTTTCAATAGGTAATAAATTGTTAAATCAACATTATGGAATCTACTTGGCATAGCCCTACAAATTCATGGCGATGATATTTTTTAGAATAGATTGAGGAAGCACAAACAAGTTTTATTGATATTTATTTTGTGTCTTCTTTCCTATCAATTATGAATATGCATTATTAAGTATATGTTCTGAATCTCGAGTCTAAACAATTTCAAATATTGAATTCTAAATCAAATTATTCGAACGAGTTTTTATATGAAAATGATACTCAATCAGATAAATGTTTGTGAATTATGTATTTCATATAATATTTTGTTTTGTTTGCAAATATTAAAAAAATCTATAAAATTGTACCGCATGGGTATTCAGTTTTTAATTTTTGTTACACTTGGGGCCTAATATATATCACTAGAATTTACCAAATGGTTTGTGATTTTGATTTTTCCTCCAATCTCTTATTGATATTATTTGAGACGTAAAGAAAAGTAATGGCAGTGAAAATACACTTCAAAAATATCTATGTAGTTATTATCTATTATACCATGTTGGATGCGCGTATATATGTTTGTTAATTATTTATTTTGCTATCATTGTTTTTTGGTGGCTGATAAAAGATTGCAAAAATTAGTGTTTTACTCGGAGCAAGATCTTATGATTGTGTGTTCTATTACCAATTCTATATCATAAATTTATTGTGTTCGCCTAGTACAAAATAATATTTTCATTCTATAGTCATATAGGTGGCGTGAGTAATTTTTTCGATTAATGTTGTATCATGAATTTCATGTTACTAAATAAGATAATTAATGAACATAAATATATAAAAGTCACGGTTATAACGCGTAAGAAAATAAATAAATAAATATGAAGAAATTACTTCTGACTTATGTAAAATTCGGATCCGACTCTGCTGCTTTTCTTAGAGAAAAGTAGAGTCCTGCTTTTCCGATCCCAACCATTCAAAATTTTCCATTTGTGTATCTCGATAAAAAAAAATATTCATGCACAAATCTCAACAAATTTGAATGGTTGGGATCGGAAAAGCAAGACCCTGTTTTTCTCTAAGAAAAACAGCAGAGTCCGTTCCGTAAAATTCTAAGACTATGTTTAATAGCAGAATAACAAGTGGGGATATAGAAGATAACTCTTGCATTAGCATAATAATTATACTTTTATTTGTATTTCTTATCCTTCAATCAATTTTAATCTAAATCATTAATGATAGAGTTTATGCGAGACAATTTTGAATCAATTCTGTGACGATCCAACTAAATCGACCGAATCATTTGTATTACAAATTTACAACCCACAATGCAATCATTAGAATTTTTTTTAAAAACCATAATTAGAAAAAACAAAATTAGCAAACCAACATGATTAGCCGGGTTTTTACAAAAACCATAAGAACCGAATTGGCAATTCGGGTCCGACTTTTTTTTTTTCCTGGATCCGAAATGCCAATTCGGGTCTCCCCCATTTTCCCAGTTTTTCCGCAGCGCAAGACGAAAATACTATAAATACTATAAATCGAATTTTTTTTTTCCCTTTGTCAAATTACTTTTTTGATAGCATATTTATACGAAAATACTATAAATTACTTGAAATTATATTAATTTATGTTGATTTACACTAAATTACTTGAAATTACGTAGAATTATGCTACAATACGGTAAATTACGCTAAATTACGTATGAATAGGGATGATATCTTCACTCAGAAGGCGAAAAACGACGACGAAACTTCAAACGGTCATAAAACGGCGCTCGAGTGTCCGATTTCAGCAAATGACCACTTTTCGGAAAACTTGCGAAAATGCGCATGCGTCCGAACTTGCTTTGCTAGATTTTCAAATTCAGAATCGCCAAAAACAAAGATAAGGGCCTCAAAACTTCAGTTGAAGTTTCCGATTAAGATTTTCATTTCTATTCTCCAATCTACGTAGCTCAGTAAATTAGTTATATAATGAACTTGTAGAATACCAATTTTTATTATTTTTACTATTTTTTATGATTTATGAAAGATGGCACAAAATCGTCCCTATTCATACGTAATTTAGCGTAATTTACCGTATTTTAGCATAATTCTACGTAATTTCAAGTAATTTAGTGTAAATCAACATAAATTAATATAATTTCAAGTAATTTAGTGTAAATCAACATAAATTAATATAATTTCAAGTAATTTAGTGTAAATCAACATAAATTAATATAATTTCAAGTAATTTATAGTATTTTAGTATAAATATGCTATCAAAAAAATAATTTGACAAAGGGAAAAAAAATTCGATTTTTTAGTATTATATTTCATCATTTTAGTTATTTGTCTCTAAAAAAAAAAAAAAAATTTAATGGGACCCAAAATCCCAATTCGGGTCCAAGGCATTACACCAAAAACTACACCGTTTCTGCGCTGCGGAAAAACTGGGAAAATGGGCGGGACCCGAATTGGCATTTCGGGTCCAGGGAAAAAAAAAGTCGGACCCGAATTGCCAATTCGGTTCTCATGGTTTTTGTAAAAACCCGGCTAATTATGTTGGTTTGCTAATTTTGTTTTTTCTAATTATGGTTTTTAAAAAAAATTCCAATCATTAAGAGATTTTATTACCGTTAATTTGCCTTGAAGAACTACAACTACAGCTACAGCAACAATAATAATATAGCCCAGGTCAATGAAATTAGGAGAATCTTTTTTGTTTTTCTCTGAACGTGTAACAGTGCAACCAAAACACAAACAGTAACACATGTACTACTTCATGGCCTTTCTGTTCATCAAAAGACATCTATTGCCTTTCTGCTTTTGGGCCCTGTTGCTTACCATAAAGCCTGTTGCTTACTATAAAGTCTTTCTACTCAGCAGTCATGATTAAACTGGATATGTCCATTTTTCTTGGCAAGTTATGGAAAGTGAAGTATTTTTTTTTAATGCCAAGGTAATATATTTGTTCTTGTTGGTCTTATTGCAAAGAGGAATCAATTGCATTTTGAATGGTTATATATTGCAAGGAAAAAATAAAAAATATTTCAGATCATTGTTTCTTGAAGAAAATTAGATTGACGAGTACATTTTGAAGATCATTCATATGTTTTTTTTGAAGAAGAAATGTGGGAGTCTAGCTCCCAAATTCCATTAATCAGAACACCAGCGGTGTCAAATTTTACAAACCCTAATTCCTCTATTTAAGCTAGCAGTGCGCACTGTTTTTTTTTTTTTGAGATCATTCATATGTTAAACAAATAATATAAAAAAAAATAGTTGAATCAAAATTAAGTCTTACATAAAAGTATATATTCAGGAATTATGAAATACATCGTGATATATATATTTATATGCCCATATTTAATGGCAGTAATATTTGAATATATTTAATTTATTCAGAATGTAAAAAATATTCTAAAGAACTTTATTTAATGTCATCAATGAGAAATGTTCATGACCAAATAACATTTTTAAGCATTAATATTAAAAACATAAAAATAATAAATTAATTAAAAACGCACTAAAAATAATGTGATGTATTAATTGGCGTATTCGTGTGCAAGCCTAAGTTAGATTCAAAGAATATATGGATAACATTTCTCTCTCTCTCTTTGACCGAAATTTTTAAATGTAGCACACCTAAAAAAAAATATACCAAAACGGCACCGTTTGGGCGGAATTTCAAATTTAGCACGGCCGCAGATCGGCTGAGCGGCCCCATTTACTGGGGACCGCAGATCAGCTGAGCGGCCCCAGAAATGAGGCCGCAGATTGGCTGAGCAGACCCGGGGGCCGCAGATTAGCTGAGCGGCCCCATTTTTTTTTTTTTTTTAGATCTGAGAGATAAAAATTCAAATTTTACGAAACTTTAAACGGCCATAAAACGGCGCTCGAGTGTCCGATTTCAGCAAATGACCACTTTTCGGAAAGCTTGTGAAAATGCACATGCGTCCGAACTCGCTTTGCTAGATTTTCAAATTCAGAATCGCCAAAAAACAAAGGGAAGAGCCTCAAAACTTCAATTGAAGTTTCCGATTAAGATTTTCATTTCTATTCTCAAATCTACGTAGCTTAGTAAATTAGTTATCTAATAAACTTGTAGAATACTAATTTACTGAGCTACGTAGATTTGAGAATAGAAATGAAAATCTTAATCGGAAATTTCAACTGAAGTTTTGAGACTCTTCCCTTTGTTTTTTTGCGATTCTGAATTTGGAAATCTAGCAAAACTAGTTCGGACGCATGCGCATTTTCACAAGCTTTCTGAAAAGTGGTCATTTGCTGAAATCGGACACTCGAGCGCCGTTTTATGACCGTTTAAAGTTTCGTAAAATTCGAATTTTTATCTCTCAGATCTAAAAAAAAAAAAAAAAAAAAAAAAAATGGGGCCGCTCATCTGATCTGCGGCCCCCGGGTCCGCTCAGCCAATCTGCGGCCCCATTTCTGGGGCCGCTCAGCTGATATGCGGTCCCCAGTAAATGGGGCCGCTCAGCCGATCTGCGGCCGTGCTAATTTTGAAATTCCGCCCAAACGGTGCCGTTTTGGTATTTTTTTTTTTAACTGTGCTATATTTAAAAATTTCGGTCTCTTTGATGAGCCCGTGTGGAAAGGATCCATACAAGGGACCATAGTGACAACTTAATTGTTCGGGAATAATTCGTAAAATTTGAGAAAAGTTCGTAAAATTCGCGAATTATTCGGGTATAATTCGGTCAAAGTTCGGTCAACTGAATAATTCGGTGTTCGGTTCGGCACCACCAAAAAAACAAATTATTTAGATATAATTCGCGAATCTTGTCACTGTGCAGGGACAAGGGATTGGAGAATTGGAGACTGGTAAAAATGAAAAAGAGAAAAGACTGAGAATAGTAATTGAGAAAAGACCAGGTCAAAATAGGTCGTAATCTAAATAATAACAGTGCAGGGCATTTGACCGGCCGCTGGCCATTGCCTTGTCGGCCACCTCCTGTTCAGTGCACATACCTGTCCTTGTTTCTTTCGCATATGTATCGGCTCCACTTGTTTAAGTGTTTTTCAATATATAATGCATATATACTTTTGAGCAGCAAAAAAAGGTAACAGTATTTCAGGAGAACTGTTTGTACCACCTGCTCAATAATGAGCAACGGTCCCCTGCACACTGTACACTACACACAACCTACTTTTGTTGTATCATTAATCCAACGTTGAACTCACATATAAAATAATTATGTATTGTATACTGTCAATTTTATGCTCAATTAAAAATGATTATTTGTAATTTATGATTTATTGAGCAATAATGTATCATATAGGATGTGGGCATTTAATGTGTAGAACTTAAGTGGTAATATTCAATTTAATTATGGGCTGAATTGAATAATTATCATAATAGAACAACCAAGGAGTTCCTTAGATTATATATAAAGATTTGGTCTCCCAGAATACAAGACGATCTGAATTCATATCTCATTATCTCATTAGATGAGAGTGTGCAAGTTAGAGAAGGCAAAACTAAAGGAGACTCTCTAAAGGACATTGTTATTCTGGAAGAACCGAATCGGTGACGATCTCTCACACAAGATAATCATAGATTAAGGTACGCTTTCGCTATTCAGTTTTATATTCAACACAGATGGTCTTGCGGTGGTTGATGATGGTTTTCATCGGACCTAACAACCTTTCCTTATCTTGAAGATTTCTGATTATGAGAAACCAACCTTTGATACACCTTCCTATGATATTAAAGTTACATGTCCAAAATATGAATGAATTTTTTTTTTCTGAATATTAATTAACATATATAAGTTGAGTGGATTAACTCGTAACTTTACAAAAAAAAAAAAAATATATATATATATATATATATATATAGAGTACGGCTAACGCGCTTCCTCTAGCATTTCGGCCGAGGTGCTTCCGGGGGCATGTAAAAAATATTCTAAAAAATATATCATAAATTGCAAGATATGCCCCCGGAAGCACCTCGGCCGAAATGCTAGAGGAAGCGCGTTAGCCGTACTCTATATATATATATATATATATTCTGATGATTTCTTTGAAGAAGAATATGTTCTACCAAGCAACAGGGATATGTAATTACGGAGGCAACTGATCCCTCGTCAGGTTATATGGTGTTTCTCCCTTTTCATGTTATTCCAAGTTAATGGCTAAAATGAACTATCATGTTACATCGTCATGCCGTATGATATCGACTACTTCTGAATGTAATAATGCTTTCCATTTGTGGATGCTTTTTTTTTTTTTTATATATATATATATATATATTTGAGCATGTATTTTGCTTACAGATGAATTTGCAAGTGTATTCTGTTTTAGGGTAATTAGCTAGGTTAGTTTAGTTTAGTTTAGGTTCTTAGCTTTATAAATATCTTTTTTTTTCCCTGTAAAATTAGTTTTTTATGTTAATAGAAAGAGGAGCTCATACCTCTTTTATCAAAAAAAAAAAAAAAAAATTCTAATTCCTAGTTAATTTATTACACAATTTCAACTGTAAAAATCTCTGTCAAGTAAACTACTGCCCAATAATTTGTAATCCTTAATTTGAATAAAAAAAAAGGGTTTGAGCATCATTTTTATTAAAAAAAAAAAGAAACTGTTGGTTTAGCTACTTGTAAACTTTTGCAAGAAATTAATGTCTCTATTTTTTATTTTTATTTTTTGCATGATATGAGACCATTTTGAGCCGGTCTATTATTAAAACCAATAATTCTATACTTGGCAACGCATGCAATGATCAGTCACCATTATATATGTTGAATAATCCACTAATGACTTGATTAGTGAATTGTGATGTAACAGTTTTTCAAAGTGGTTGTTACATTCCAGTGATCCTGTTGGGGCTCCGAATCTATGCTTATAACGGCAGTGGAGGGACCCCACTCAGGTGATCCTCTTCTGCAGTTATAACAAACACTGGAGCTGTCCGTTGCAGGAGTGTACCTGTCAGGTTCCATTGGGTGTGGGAGACAGCCAATCATTAGTAAGGCTTGCTGGCAATGGTTAGGATTTCCATCAGATTCTGTAAGAATTCAAATGTAAATTTATTAAGATTTACGAATCGATCATATTCATTATCAAAATATTTTGTTTTAAATATTTAATATTTTATACTTACTTTATAAGCATATGCATTTACAAGTTATACTGAATTTTTTTTTTTTTTTTTTTTTTTGCATTCAAACGGCTGAAAAATATTGTAAATCTTTTTATAAAGACAAACACAAAAGTCTGAGGATGGGACACTAAATGCAACATTCAGATTGATTTTTTATGTACTCGGAAAAATTTCTATACCGGATAAAAACTATTTTTCTAATTTACCAATGTCTCAATTTTGCTAATTTATCTTTCGAGTAAAAAGAGAATAAACTATTAAACCCTTATATTGTAAATTAAAGATATGTTTGGATGCACTAATTTGGTTTTATTCTGAATTAGGATGCAATTCAAACAACTTTTACTATTCAGAATAGTTCGAATTAGCGACTATTGGTTAACCAATCAAACAATTAAATAGTAAAATTAACACTTTTTGGGTTAGTACTATTTCAAATCATACAATCTAAATATTATTTATATTATTCCGAAGAGCAAAAATTAGCCCTCTTTTTACACTGTTCGAACTAACACTTTTTTTTTTCCCACTATTTTAAATATCACTATTCTTGCACTGTTTCTTTGACTATCCAAATGCACGCTTAAAATTGGCTATTTTAAAGAATGATATTCACAAAAAGTATCAAGTACCATTGTACCAACAATAATGATAAAAGTTGGGGCCACAAAAAGAATAGTGTTTTTAATTTTTCTTTTCTGATTGCATCTCTTTGTGTACTCAATGATTCTAATCCTTATTTGTAATTTAGGTATTTCCTTTCTTTTCGCCACATAAATTAAAAGGGATGTGATATTATGTGCAATAATGGAGAGGGGCAAGGATGGAGAATACAAAGTGCTGCCATGACGACACATACACATATCGACCGCATGCAGCCGATATCCGAGATGCCCGGCCGTGTCTCGTCACCGTCGAATAAATGTAATTCTATTTTTCATGGCCCCACCACCACTACTTCAATTCTTCCCCCTCCTCTTCTTCATTTCCTTCTAAAGTGAAGTTGTTAATGGTGGGGGCAGTGATGGTGCGCTGGTGAGGGTACTCTTTTAATATAAGTGGAGGGATTCCTTGGTACCAATTATTTGTCTAGTTGTATTCATGATCTAATTAATAAACACATTATAAGTTTATTTTAGGAAAATTTCATGTTGTTTCCTTAATTAAGGTATGATGCATGTTTTGTTAAAGTTTCATGGGTTCCATTGTATAACTAATTTGGTTGGATTAATTATGAGTTTCATATAACAAAAGTACTAATGTCATAAATTATGTACTACAAATTCTGAGGCATAGTACAAATCATTGACATGTTATATAAATAGTCAGTACAACATTAAAAAGCGACGTCACCAATAATAAGGAATCTTAAAATTTGTTCCGTAAATTACGTGGACTAAATATGATAAAATAGACTAAAATATGCTTATTGCGCTAAAATATACTAAAAAAGTGAAAATATGCTAAATTATGCTAAAATATGCTAATTATGCTAAATTGCGCTAAAATACGCTAAATTATGCTTAAATATGCTAAATTATGATTAAATATGATAATTGCGCTAAAAATATGCTAAAATACGTGTAAATAGGCTAAAATAGGCTAAAATATGCTAATTATGCTAAATTGCACTAATCATGATAAAAAAAATGCTAAATTATGCTAAATTACGCTAAAATATGCTAATTAACTAAATTACGCTTAATTACGCTACATTAATCTAAATTTAGCTAATTACTCTAAATTATTATTGTTATTGTTGTTGTTATTATTATTATTATTATTATTATTATTATTATTATTATTATTATTATTATTATTATTATTACGATGACAACCTCTCGGAAAAATATCACTATAACTTTGTGGTTGCTATTTAATATAAATTTGGCTGATACGTAATGATATTCAAAGTTGGTTAAATAATTAATTTTATTGTTGATACTTAATAAGTTAAGATTAAACAAAAAAACAATCTTTGGTCTAGTGTAATAAAAGGCAATGCTCAAAGTGAGAGGTTATAGGATCAAACTTTAAAAAGTGAGGATTTACACGGCTATGATATACACGGCTCTAACTTTAAAAAAAAATATGGAATGAACTCATTTTTCAAATATATTAAATAATTCTTATACACAATATCATGATGTGTTCAAGTATTCATCAACTTTTATAATAAAACGACAACTCACAGAGACATTTATTGTCTCTCGTTCACACATAATGACACCATCTTATTCCATGAAAGAAAGTTTGTGTTGCCTTTACCGATATTGCTTTGTACCGACAGTACATATCAAAATAGAAAATAAGAAGTAAATAATTGATATATTCTTTTGGATAGATTGTGTATTAAACTTAATGTAACTTCAAAATTAGTAAGTCCCCATCAAGTGATTTACAAATTTCTAATCCATTTTATTTGCACTCGACGGTACCAGTGTTGTAAATAACAGTATGCGCTTGTTGGACAGATGGAGTACTGCCAAACAATTAATTAATATACGGCCGATTAATCGTTTTCATTAAAATTATGAGTATATATACATAATTTATTAAAAATGATTTATTTAACTCATCAAACTTATCAAATAAACTTAATTTAACTTAATTTTATTATTATAACATGACACTACGCTTATTTTTTTCTTAACAACACATACACATTACATTTGTAAGTAACACATTTATTTAATGCAAAAATAAATTCGAAAATTAAGCCTTTTCAAATACTAATAATATATTATTGAAAGAAATGAAACATTTCAACATAAAATCACTAAATTTAATTTATGATAACAACTTAATTTCATATATGAACATGTCGTACTAATTGAAAAAATTACATCAGTAAGTAAGAAAAACATATGCTATATAAATAATAGAAGAATTAATCAATTTTAAAATAAATAAGAAGAAAAAACATATATAAAAAATATTGGATGTATATCCAAGTACAAATAAAACTACAATACATAATTTATGAAACTTATTATCACACACAGTCACAGAAAAAAAAAACAATGTGAAAATAAATATTCATTGGAATAAATGGGAATAAACGGACGATTAAACGGGTATAAACAAAATAATCGGCCGATAATAAGTACATTTTAAAAATGAAGGCATGATAGAGACGCAAAAAATAGAAGCATTTGAACCCTCCTATTTATTTATTTTAATTAGAATAATATTCTTGAAGTATCAACTAAACATGCTGTAAAAATTACAGATACGGTAGTAACCGTTGCAAAATATTTCACATAATAACTAATAATAGCTTCATTTCCTTTCAGAAAAAGGAAAAAAAATATTTTTTTTTTAAGAAAGGCGCCTGCTGGGAATTCATATCACTTGAGGTAGCTTACTATTTGAGTTTGAATTTGATCCGTTCGTTATATACTATCACAAATTTTAAAAGGACATTGTATATTATAGGTTTAAGTCTACATTTAGAGGCGGAGCCAGATTTTTTAATTATGGAGGTCAATGTTTTATGTGTGAAAAGTTACAAGTTCAAAATCTGAATGAGAAAATTCAAATTGGATGGCTTTACTTCTAACTTTTACTCAAAATTTCATACTACGAATGATAATCAATGTTACATACTGAAAGCATTTTGCTCAAAATTATATAAAAATTGTATATAAGGAAAAAAAAGTTGAAGGTCAATTGACGTATTGGAACACAAAAATTCTGTTACCTCAGATAATGCGGACCCATCTGCTGGGCTTCTTCGTCCCCTTTCCCCGAAATTAAACAAAATGGTAATGCATGACATTTCACTGTTTCTTGCGGTCCTTCAGTGACCAAGTCATGGTCACACCTATATGCTTGAAAGTAGTTGAGACTAGAGGTTTGAGACTGCCCTCATCAATTTTACATGTTACAAGATCTTTTGTGATGTCTCCTCTCTAGTTATTATATATATGCGCATATATGATAATTTCTTGACTGATACCATAGTACATGTTCGGCTATACAAACTTAGGCTTTTTTAGACTTCCTTTAGACTCCTTAGGATCTTAATCCGTCTGAACAACCTCTCCTTAGTGAGAGTTAACTTTTGCTCATTTTGTCCAAATTCCTAAGCTCAAGCCCCTCTTGCCCCAATTATTAAGGCACCATTTCTCTTGGCTTAAGCATCCTTAGCACCTTTTTTGCCTACTTAGTACATTTTTCTTAATCCGACTCTACCGAACAAGTGTTCCTTAACTCCACTTAAAATTTAATCCCTCATGTAGTGCCGAACATGGCCTATAGTGATAAGATTCGCGAATTATATACGAATTATATCCGAATAATTCATTTTTTTGGTGATGCCGAACCGAACGCCGAATTATTCGGTTGACCGAACTTTGACCGAATTATACCCGAATAATTTGCGAAATTTTACGAACTTTTCCCGAATTTTACGAATTATTCACTAATTTTTCTCGAATTTTTCCCAGAACATTTATTTTTGGTTTTTTTTTTTTTGCTTCATTGTAGGACTGAGATCTCTGATCCGGATTATTCCGAATTATTCCTGAATTATACCCAAATTATTCCCGAATCACGAATTTTTGACCTCACCAAACATTTCCTGAACAATTAAGTTGTCACTATGAGTGATACTACTACGTAATTAATATTTGACCATTTATAAAGAGGAATAGGATTAAATTTTAACAATATTTCCTCAATTTGCAATTTTAACAAAAAAAATATGATATATGCAATGATTCATATTTCATGCAATTTATATATCATTTAAGTTTTATATCAAATGTCATTAAATATGAATCATTGCATATATATCGTATCATTTGTTTAAAGGTGAATATTACATACAATTTTATCTTTTTTATATATATAATATGTATAAAGTGTAGATTATATTTTATTTGTCTAATTTAAAAAATACAAGTTATTTTATACGGTTTTCAAATTAATTCGTTGTCACTGGATTCCTACCCATCAAAATATTAATATCCTTAGGGCCTATTCGGCGCACAGTAGGGAACGGGAATGGGCATGGGAAACGGGAATTTTTGGACTGCCGATTACTGTGCGTGTGAGACAGAAAACACGATCTCAGACTGAATTTTTTTTCCCACGCGCACAGTAACTGCGCCGAACACGCTCTTATAAAAAATAAAAAATAGATAAAATAAATATTATTTTAGTCGTACAATTCGTAAAACTCAAAACTAATAAGAAGATATGCTAAAAAAAATCTAATATAATATAACTATTATATTATTTGAATAATCTTATTGCATGATATATAATACCCAAAATTTTATTTTATCAAGCTAGCTAGGCTGCCGTACGAACTACAACATGACATTATGACACCACGCCTTTACCAATAAGAGGAGGGATCCAATTACATCCATTTTTTTTGACACATCTTGATATTGTTTTTTTTATAGGCCAATTTTGCGATTTCAAAATCCAAACAGTCGATCCGAACCGTTCAACATGATCACCATATTAAAATGTGCTTGGAGATCAAATTTTACATTTTTTTTGAATTTTTTTACTATTTATTAAGATAGTTACAAAATTGTTGTTTTTCAATGGTCTGAAAACAACGATTTTGTAACCATCTTAATAAATAGTAAAAAAATTCAAAAAAATGTAAAATTTGATCTCCAAGCACATTTTAATATGGTGATCATGTTGAACGGTTCGGATCGACTATTTGGACTTTGAAAATAGTAGGTGTCAAAGTGTGTCAAAAAAAAAGAGTGTAATCCGATCCCTCCTCTACCAATAAACAGCATTATTGCTACCTTTATTTCCACACACATAACAAAATATGCTTGGGACCAAAAAAGAAAAGAAAAAATTAATAAATCATTATATGCTATATGGATATGTATGTTATAGTGCTGTTTCGCCGCGTCCACTGTTATGTGCTATATATTCCACCACTTGTGTTAATTAAATATGATTCCAAAACAAAATAAGAAAAAAACTTGCTCAGTAGCTGGCCACCTCCTTTGCACTACTGCTCTTTTTTCAGATTCTTCCACTAAAAAATTAAAGGGAAATATGCGGATTTCCCAATTGATATATGAAATGAAATATTAAATATTAATGCATGCTGAGCAATGAGCACTAACTTTTCCAAAAAGAACGACAAAAAGTTTCTCTCATTCCCCCTCGATCTATCATATATATTGTTGATTAATTATACCAGTAAATATTTATAATTTGTGGCTTTTGTTATATCCAATCAAACTAAGTATCAGATGTTGATGAATTATGAAATGTTGAGGAAATGCAAGCTAAGTATCAGATGTTTAATTACTATTATTATTTGGAGTCCCTGAAATTATAAATATTGCTCTTTTTGTGAAAAAAATATCAAAATTTCAGGCCTGATAATAAAACTTAAAAGCCAACTCTATAAAATGCAAATAATTAAGGATGCTAATTCTGGATTTTACCAAGACATCTCATATTCATAAAAAAAAAATTAGAAGAAAGCTGCAATTTCTCCTATTTGTCACTCTTCCATTACACCTCTGCAACTCGGAAATTAATTTACAACTTCCCGCATACAAAATTTTTATCAACTCAAAAAGCAAAACCAAAATCTGGTTTTTCATCCAATCAATCATCCCAGGATTTTCTCAAATCAAAACCAAGTAGAAGAGGCTCCCCCAAAAAAATGAAAAAAATCACACCTCTTCTAAGTTCTCTCTGTGACTACTCTCTTGATGATCTCTTGTTGTTTCATTCTCTTTTTGTGAATCCCTACTTGTCTCTTCTCCTTCCACACTCTTTGTCTCCTCATTTTTTTGATCTGTCACGGTGATGCTTTTGTCGCCGAAGGAAGAGTTCCGACTCGACATAGGCGTCGCTAGAAAAGTCGGTTTCTCATCGCCCGCCATAATAACCACAATCTTTTCTTCATAGCATATATGTGGCACAACTGGCGGTGCCACTGGTTTCTCGGCGGTGGCATCGGCATCTCCGTTGCGATTGTTCGATCCTTCTAAGTAACCGGATAGTTTCCAGTATGAACATGCGAGAATGAGTAGGGCAAATGCGATAAGCCCTAGCATCGCTGCGAGGCCACCGAAGAGGTACGGGACAGGCGAGTGCCATGCGGAGTGCACCGCGCTACTTGTTGAAGGTGTTGCCACCATGGAAGCCGCCGCTGCGGTTGCCGTCACATTGAACCCGGCACCTGTTCTCATCTTTGCTTCTTTTTTTTTTGTTCCTTTCCTTTCTCTGTGCTTTGGTTGTGTTTTAATTTTTGCTAGTTTGTTTTAGCATACAAAGTAAAGAGGTATTGATGGAGGGAAAGAGGTGAATTGGAGGGGTATATATAAGATGGATAAGGGGGGCAAAGTATAGTGGGCTTCCAAGTTTATTATCTTGTTTTAGGGTTTTCACCTTTTATTAAAAGTGATATGATGTTATTAGTGTTGATTAAGGGAACTTTATACGAAACATGTTTGTACAAATATTTTATACTTTGTGGATGTGCCACTATATCAAATTTTGTTGGAGTATATATTCTATAGTGTATATTTCTGAGAAATTTAATGCCAATGCTTAAACTTTAATTTTGTTTAGGCTAAATTATCTTTGAGCACTTTTGGGCCATTCCCAGAAAAAAAAAAAAAATTGCAAATGCTTACCTCTACTTTGCTCAAGTATTATAAAGCTAAAAAAAAATCAATATTCTTTTTTGCACCTCATGCTTGTATAATTTTTTTTTTCATACTCAAATTAATGTTACATAATCGCATGCAAAATTATAATATACTAAAAAAAGTCAATATACCGTTACGGAATAGCAAACTTTGAAAGTAAATATATATGTACCAATTAAATGAAGAGTTATTTGTAATATTAATTTGATAATATCAATGTGTAATTATATAATTAATATGCTTTCATCCATAAATTAAATACTCAACGAAATTTTATAGCTCCTATTTAATTAGGAAGTAGAAAGAAAGACATCTGTATGTAATAATTGATATAAATGGGTACATATGTAAAAAAGCAATCCAACTGAAATGTGATTGGACGAAGAGGTGTGAACTTATCCATAAAAGGGTCCCAATCCCAAACCAACATATAATATAATATTGAAAAGTTCCAGTCACAATTCACATTAGATTGTGTGCATGAGGGGACAAAAAATTATGAATCTCAGTTATCCAAATATGTTGCATTGCATGTATTTGCAGAGCACTAACTGCATGCGGTTTGTAGGTGAAAACAATGAATGTAGCGCAACTAAGTAGATCCATTTATTTGAGCATAATTAATGTAAAGATTTATGTAATAAGTAGTTTAAGTGCACTAAAATAATGCTTAAAGAAAAGAAAAAAAAAAGGGAGAGAGACAATAAACTATGAAGATAACAACATTGTTTACCGACGACATAAATTGTAAGAAAATGATATAAAAGTTTTGGTTGGGAATAAATCATTGAATGATCAAGGAAACAACTTCTCTCTTAATGGAAAAATAATAGAGGCTACTCATGTTTATATGAAAAACTACCACAAGTTATTAACAGCATTTAAACTTAACATTTGAGCATTAATTTTCCAATTATATTTTTACTTCAAATATTTCAATGATCATGAAGATGAGCCTAGGGCTGAAAACGGAGCCGGATTATCCGATCCGAATTCGCTCCGTATCCATTTATAATCCGAATCCGTTTAGTCCGGAGAAGATAATTTCTAAATCTGGATCCGGATAATTGTTTAGTATGCAGGAAAGATGCAATACGGATAATTTTTTGGATCCATAAACGGAGCGGATATCCATATCTATCCGGACTAGTTTTTTGAGTGGTTAGATGCGGATCCGTTTTCTTCGCGCATTGGTTTCAACGCAAAAGGAACTTCTCTCAGCTCTCCACTATCTCATATAGTCTAAAGAGCGAAGGAATTATATACTATACCCATCTGCTATCTTTGTCCGTTGTGGGACTAACCTTGTCAGCCCATCCGGACTTCAATAAAGCCTAACAATTATTAATTCATTGTTCTGTTTCAATTTTGTTAATTAGTATTTTAAAGTTCGTATGACTCAATTATTCGACAATTATTCGCCTGTATCCGTATTCGTGAATTATCCGCTTCGTATCCGTATTCGTTTAAGATGGATTTGATTTTATATTTTGACATCCGTTTACTATCTGTATCCGTATTCGTATCCGCTCTTTGAAACGTGGATATGAATATGGTTTTACCACTATCCGCTCCGTATCCGCTCCGTTTTCAGCCCTAAGATGAGGCCTTGATCTTGCTTTTCCTTAAAAAAAATTGGATTTTCTTCTTTTTCTTCTATATGTAATCATTACATAGAGTACATATAGATATTTGTGTTTTACTTTTCCTCCAAGAGTAGGATGGGGCCATGGCGATGTACTAAGATCAGGCATAATATAGGGGTTAGCATTTAAGGCAAGGGTGAGAAATTAGACATATTTGGATCCTCTCCAAAGCAAAGCGCATCATCGTCACTCTTTCTATTTGAAGTTGGAAGCTCTAGTTGGAGAGGATCCGATTATGTGATATGGGCCATATAATTATAGCCACATCTTTTGAGCAGTTGAGTCACATGATTTTCCTTGGTGGGGGGTTAAATCAAGAATTTTCATTTGCTTTGCATTCCCACTAATGCAAAATAATATCTGAACGAACTCCCGGGCAGGGCTCACTTGTCAGTCAATACTAATCAAAACTACTAGTTGTTGTAAGATGATTGATGGTAAACTAAGGGTTATTGTGCATATACAGGGGCGGATTCAGGATTTTCGTCAGGGGAGGCAAAAAAATATCGAATCGGATCTAAATAGCTAATTGAATTTAAATTCATTAATTAATTGGGTACTCGATAAAAAATAATGCTTTAACTTGTACTTTCCAATGCTTTGAATTGTAATTTCTGATACTCTAACTTATAATTCTAATTATCAATCAAAATTCAACAAATTTATTTCAATTTTAACTCTAAATTTAATCCGAATTACAAATCAAACATCCAGAGGGGGGCAAAAAAAAATTTCTCTATATCCGTATATGTTTAAGGTAGATTTGGTCTAGGGTTTAGAGTTTATTACTTCATTTTCGCTCTGTATCCGTATCTGTTTAAGGTAGATTTGATTTTACATTTTGACATCCGTTTACTATATGTATCCGCATTCGTATCTACTCACTGAAATGTAGATATGGATATAGTATCAGCATTATCCGCTTTGAATCCGCTCCGTTTTCACCCCTAATGGTTAGGCATTTTTTTTTAGTTATTCAGAAAGAACAATGTTCAAAATCTTTCATTGCATGATTATTTTTTAAAAGATATTAGAGGTCAAGCCACTTAATTTGGATTTCAAAAAATTTATCTCTCATACAAGCTAGAGCATTCTCCGTTACATGCCTTCAATATGTAAACACCATGATAGTTTGGTTTCATTATTCAAATTTTCTTTATGTTATTTGTTCATCTTAAAATAAACATTTTTTTTAACCACGATGAATACTCGTTTTAGCCCAAATAAACATTTTTTTAATTTAAATGAGCACTGAGATATTTTAATTCAAACTTATCGTTAAATTTTTTGTAAAACCCAAACAGAATCATTGTGCATTAGATGCTAAAAACTACTTCCTAACTATCCAATTAGTATTCCGTTATATCCTTGTTAAATGATTTTATAAGGTAAAAAATGAAATAATCTTTTGTATGTTTTATGATGCAATTTGAATAATTAATTGTACCATAAATTCAAACACAATAAAGTTAGACATATATTAGAATTATTCATAAGAGAAAATTGTTAAATATTACTTGTATCACTTTTCCTTACATGCTTATGAAATATTGTGATATTTACAGTATATTCCAAAACAATTTCATTAAAGGAAAACAAAAAAGAGGGAGATGATGATTGAAAAAATTCACCTCTACATTCTGATTTGTAGAGAGCATACTCTAAACCCTAAACCCTAAACCCTACATTCACCTCCCTCTCTAGGAGTCGAACTCAGATGCTTTTCTGAGAAAAAAGCAGCAACCTGTTTTTCCGGATCCAACCATTCAAATTTTTCCATTCGCGTATCTCGATAAAGAAATTTTTTCATGCACAAATCTCAACGAACTTAATATGATTGGATCTGGAAAAGCAGGTTGCTGCTTTTCTCTCAGAAAAGCAGCAAAGTCGGACTCCCTCTCTAGCTACCATAGAGGATAGTATACTCCCAGCCGAATCAAAATTATTTCGGTGCCTATTTAAAAAAAAAGTCTATTTTGATATTCGTGCCAAATTAAAACGAAAGACTCATATATATGTCAGATTTCATTCTACATGGTCAGATATTACACAATCTGATATTATATCTTTTACCCTTCTCTCATCTGAAACACAGTCATAAACTTTAATTACATAGGCATTAAGATATCCTTATCAAACCTTGTACACACATCAGAGTAGAACTAGGGTGCTCCTAAGCTCACCAAGCCCTTCGTGAGCGCGACTCTAAAACCTATCGAATTGACTTCAAACGACATTTTCAAACCGTTAGATGTTCAATCTATATTAAAATGTGCTTGGAGACCAAATTTTATATTTTTTGGAATTTTTTTACTATTTATTAAGATGGTTTGAAAATCGCTGTTTTTATTAAAATTCTGCACCATTGGAAAACAGCGATTTTCAAACCATCTTAATAAATAGTAAAAAAATTCCAAAAAATGTAAAATTTGGTCTCCAAGCACATTTTAATATAGATTGAACATCTAACGGTTTGGAAATGTCGTTTGAAATCAATTCGATAGGTTTTAGAATCGCGCTCACGGAAAGGCTTAGTGAGCTTGGGAGCACCCTAGTTCTACTCCACACATCAAATCTCTCATGCAGGGATTTCCCAAATCTTACGAGTCAAATTGGGTTCATGTTGTGGGCTACAGATTACGCCTCCCTAGGCATCATTAGATTTGATTTCAATTAATGATTGAGACCTTGAAATTGATAGCACCTGCTCAATCAATTATAAATCCGTCAGAAGATAGGGAAAGAAACACTAGGAAAGCACTAAAATTGGTTTGTGTCAATCCTTAATCCAAATTCTAACGTGTTCTTAATGTATCCACAATTGTAATATGAGCAAATTTTATCTTTAATTAATATGCTTAATGTTATTGGGGTCAAAATTTGAATATTCTATTGGTGGATGAATTTCAGGGACAGGAGGGGTTGTAATTTGGGCAATTTTATAAATTAAATCATCAAATAAAATACTTTTATTTCAAATTTGTTAATAAAATGTATTTGTAAAATTTAAAATTTTCCTCCCTCCTCCCTTCTTGTCACACCCCGACGGTCGGGCCGGGCACGCGACACGACAGAACGACACCCTCGCATCCATCCGTTGTCCTGTCAACCTACGTCGCAACAAAATAACAAACATAAACAATACGGAGTTAGCTACAAAGCCGAGTAACCAGTTATTTAATGACGCAGCTTCTCTATAATTGCCTTAATAACAGTAAACAACCATTTCAATAGGATTGAATTAATCCACACAATTAAATATCAAATTATGTATGCATATTTAACTGACAATATCAATTGGGTCTATGTTTTCAATAACAACATTTTCATTCCAGTTGGAATTCCTGAAACAGGTGCTTCCCAGTATTTCAGTCCATTAAAACAATTTCAGTATCTATACCCCATATTCTAGTTAAATATACTATTATAATCTTATTACCCAAATCCGTATCCAATCAACCATAAAAATCGAAAACATATATTATAGAGAAGTCTGGTTAATTACCTGATAGTGATCAGTTCAGAAATCCAATTCGAGTTGTAATAACTGTTCATAATCAACGCGACGTAGTTGGAATTCCAATCGGATATAAAATCGAACAGTAATCAATATTAGATTATTTTTACAAATATAACTTTCTTCTGTTTTTCTCTCATTTCTCGATTTTTTTCATTTTCGGGTTTCAATTTTTTTTTTTTTTTTTTTGCTCTCCATGAACCGAATTACAAGAGAGAAAGGAGACTTATATTATACCGAATTTTTTATTAATATCCAAAAAATAAATTAAATTACAAAAAATAACCATGGCAGGGCTGAAATTCGAAATTTACCCAAACCGGAAAAAATTTTTCCGAACTAAACGTCTAAGTTCGGAAAAAATTTTTCCGGAAACTCAACGTCTAAGTTCGGAAAAAATTTTCCGAACTTAACATTTTTTTTTTTTTTTTTTTTTTTTTACAAATTTCGGAAAAAATTTTTCCGAACTTAAATTTTTTTTTTTTTTTTTTTTTTTTTTTTACAAATTTCGGAAAAATTTTTTCCGAACTTAATTTTTTTTTTTTTTTTTTTTTTTTACAGATTTCGGAAAAATTTTTTCCGAATTAAAATTTTTTTTTTTTTTTAACAGATTCCGGATAATTTTAAATTTTTTTTTTTTTTTTTTTTTTTTTTACAGATTTCGGAAATTTTTTTTCCGAATTTAAAATTTTTTTTTTTTTTTAACAGATTCCGGATAATTTTTTTTTCAAAACTTAACAAATTTTTTTTTTTTTTTTTTTACAGATTCCAGAAATTTTTTTTTCCGATCTTGACAAAGTTTTTTATTTTAAGAAAAAATAGCTAAAATACTGAAATCTAACACTAAAAAATCGAATTATTTTTTAAAAATTTCAAAATAGTGTAGAATAATTTAGAAATTATCAAAATAGCTAAAATACTGAAATCTAACACTAAAAAATAGAATTGTTTTTTTAAATATTTGTTAAATTAATTTAAAAAATTTCAAAATGGTGTAGAATAATTTAGAAATTATCAAAATAGCTAACATGCTGAAATCTAACACTAAAAAATCGAATTATTTTTTTACTACGAATAGGGCCGATTTTAGTGCTGAAATACGGTAAATTTACTAAAATGCTGAAATTACAATAATTATGTAGAATTATGCTAAAATACGATAAATTACGCTAAATTACGTATGAATGAGGCCTATTTTATGGTATCTTTCATAAATCATAAAAAATAAAATAAAAATTCCAAAAATAATAAAAATTGATATTCTAAACGTACGAATAGGGATGATATCTTTCCTGAGAAGGCGAAAAACGACGACGAAACTTCAAACGGCCATAAAACGGCGCTCGAGTGTCCGATTTCAGCAAATGACCATTTTCGGAAAGCTTGCAAAAATGCGCATGCGTTCGGACTGTCTTCGCCAATTTTCTGAATTAAGAATCGCCAAAAAACAAAGGGAAGAGCCTCAAAACTTCAGTTGAAGTTTCTGATTAAGATTTTCATTTATATTATTCAATCTACGTAGCTCAGTAAGTTATTTATGTAATGAACTTTTAGAATATCAATTTTTATTATTTTTGGAATTTTTATTTTATTTTTTATGATTTATGAAAGATACCATAAAATAGGCCTCATTAAAAAAACAATTCTATTTTTTAGTGTTAGATTTCAGTATTTTAGCTATTTTGATAATTTCTAAATTATTCTACACTATTTTGAAATTTTTAAAAAATAATTCGATTTTTTAGTGTTAGATTTCAGTATTTTAGCTATTTTTTCTTAAAAAAAAAAACTTTGTCAAGATCGGAAAAAAAAATTTCTGGAATCTGTAAAAAAAAAAAAAAAAAATTTAAAATTATCCGGAATCTGTTAAAAAAAAAAAAAAAAAAAAATTTAAATTCGGAAAAAAATTTTCCGAAATCTGTAAAAAAAAAAAAAAAAAAAAAAAAAAAAATTAAGTTCGGAAAAAAATTTTCCGAAATTTGTAAAAAAAAAAAAAAAAAAAAAAAAAAAATTTAAGTTCGGAAATTTTTTTTCCGAAATTTGTAAAAAAAAAAAAAAAAAAAAAAAAATGTTAAGTTCGGAAAAAAATTTTCCGAACTTAGACGTTGAGTTTCCGGAAAATTTTTTTCCGAACTTAGACGTTAGTTCGGAAAATTTTTTTCCGATTTGGGTAAATTTCGAATTTCAGCCCTGCCATGGTTATTTTTTGTAATTTAATTTATTTTTTGGATATTAATAAAAAATTCGGTATATTATACGGGGTAAAATAATAGAGGGGTTTACTATGGAACAAGCCACGTGGCAAGGAGTGCCACGTTGGCATTCTTTTTTTTTATTCTGCAAAGGATAAGATAGATTTTACATATTAAACCTTCATATAAACTAATATCGTAAATAACTCCAAAACAATTTATTAAAAAAAATATCAAAATTACCGGGTGTTACACTTCTCCTCCCTTCTGGATACTCTGTTCTCTATCTTTCTCATTTACTCTTACCTCAATTGCATTTTTTTTTTGAGAAACAATAAGACCTCAATTGCATTTTGGCAACTGTTTTTTACTATTACGAGTTCAAAATTCATATGAGCGTAATTTATGAATATTAAATTTTGAATGACTTAGACATTCATCTTTCTCTCATAAAAAATTTGTCTTTTATTATCTTATTAAACAGACGGAAAAAGAAGAACAAATATATGCATATTAGACAATCTATATTACAAATCAACATATGTATTGCTTGAATTTTATTAAATTGGTATAATAGGGGGAGGTACCAGTAATATTAGGTATCGGGTTATCTATGTTTCAAATTGTCCTAAAAATTAAAGCTTTCTGCTGGATGGTTTTTGCAACAGAACTATGATTGATGTGTAGATGGGATTAAAGAGTTTACAGTGTCACTCTTTTACTGTTGGTTTTATAAACATTTGAGTGTTTTTAGTGGAATGGTAAAAATAATTAGTATTTTTTTTTAAGATCACACTTATTTTGTTTTCTCTAAATGTTACTTGTGTGTTGTATCACACATTTTGAAAATAATCTTACTACATATTTAGCAATATGAATAACTCACTTCGAAAAAATGAATAAAAAAAGTCATGAAAACAAGAAAAGTTTATGCTAAAATAATTTTCTCCTTTTATGTTAAACCATCTTTTCAACCATAACAAATCTCACTTTTGTACAAGAAAATTATTTTGGATGCAGCAATTAATAAATGTTAATTAGCATGACTTATTGGGTATTGGAGTAAATTGACTAGAAAATACAATCTAATATATATGTAATGTAACTTATAAAATAAATAAAATATTAAAAAACTTCATATTAGTAAAAAGAAAAATTATAAAAAAAGATAATACTTTTATTTCAAATATGGTTGATGTGGTCTAAATTTGAATATTCTATCACTATATCAATTAGCGGATGAATTTCATTGATAAGAGGATAAGGAACTGGTGTAATTTGGACAATTTTATAAATGAAATCATCAAATAATATATTTTTATTTCAAAATTGTTAATGAAATGTCTTTTTGAATTTCAATTTTTCTTTTTCTCATCCTTCCTCGTCCTTTCCATTACTCTTTTTTTCTATATTTCTCCTTTCTCTTCTCTCAACTGTGTTTTGAAAACTATATTTTACTGTTGCGAGTTAGAAATCCAAATGAGCGTATTTCATTGATATTTAAATTTGGAATTCTTAGACATTCATCTTTCTCTCTAAAAAAATTGTTTTTTTTATTATCTTATTAACGGATGGAAAAAGAAGAAGAAAAAAAATGCAAATTTGACAACTTATATTAAAAATCGACATATGTAAATTGCTTGAGTAATAAATTCTTAATAATAGGGGAAAGTACAAGTACAAAATATTTTTTGAAATGGATGAAAATTATACATGAAAAAAAAAAAACTTTTTTTACAATAGGAGGGTGGTGGCCTGGTGGGGTGCCCCCCTGTTCCCCCTTAAAATTCGCTATTGCGGATGGTAGTGACATATGTTCCATTATCAAATTTTTATACACGGATTAAATTAGAACCAAAATTTGAGGAATTTTGATTGTTTGTGTCTACGAATTTGTACTTCAAATATAATAATAACGATAATGATAAAATAATGATGAATTAATGTTTCTCTGTGAAGAGATTGGTTTAATTTTCGTAATTTTTTTTTTTAAGTAATGATGTTGGAATTTACGGAAGCTCTTCTTAATTTAAAAAAAAAAATCACGTGTTGTCCAAAATTGGAGTACGTAGGATCTATTAATAACGACTTACCTAAAGATTGATTTTGATAACACCTTATCATATAAAACTAAAAAGGTTCACTAAAATAGAAAAAAAAAATTGTAGACATGTTGTTCTTTATATATTAGATAAATGACTAGTTTTACAAAAATTTCAATATCATCTAATATTTCAACAAATGCGATTATATTTTTGAATCATTATATATATATTTACTTTAATTCTTTGAACAATAAAACTTACATCAAACTAGAAGTGAGCCTCGCTTTGCTTCGGCGGCTATTATCGAGAGGAGTGTAAAAAGATTGTATCAAGATATTACTGAAAAAAAAGATAATTAACTATTAAAATAAACATCTAACTATATATAAAGTTATACCGGTTATAAACAAAATGTCATATTAATGAATTCAAAATTACAAAATCAAGTTGTTACTGTATAAAGTTATACCGGTATACCATATTCATTAATTTGTGATTTTCTAACTATATATAAAGTTATACCGGTTATATACCATATTAAAGTTTTTAAGGTTTTTACTGTAGATTATACTGTAGCAATTACTGTAGAATATATACTGGTTATAAACAAAAAACCATATTAATGAATTCAAAATCACAAAATCAAGTTGTTACTGTATAAAGTTATACCGGTATACCATATTCATTAATTTGTGATTTTCTAATTATATATAAAGTTATACTGGTTATATACCATATTAAAGTTTTTAAAGTTTTTATTGTAGATTATACTGTAGCAATTACTGTAGAATATACTGTAACAGACCTATGAGGATTATATATATATATATATAGAGAGAGAGAGAGAGAGAGAGATAGGCTAATATGCTTTTAGTAGCATATGCGGTCGTCGGACGAACATGGTACCGCCAAGCGATTAATTGAAAATAATAGAAAATAATAGGCCAATTAGTCGGAAAAGTCCATGACAGTTTGGTCACCGTCAACGACTAATCGGCCAATTAATTAGTCTAAACAGACGTTTTTTACAACACTGGTCTCAATACCTTAAGCGCAGCTTCTTCAAAAAAAAATACCTTAAGCGCAGAAGCATTCTGATTTCACTTTCAGGTATAGCTTTAATATTCTTCTAGAAATTTGATACTTTTATTATTTCTTATAAAATGTTGGATAGATAAAAAAAGAAGTTGGAAATCTTATGGGAGGTCCCACTTCAAAAATAAAATAAAAATAAAAACATATGTCTATAGCTATCAACATTTTTATAATCAAAACTTACCCATTGTTAGTGGTTAATAGGGTCCTTGTAATCAACTTGTTAATTCACTTGTAAGAATTCAATTACCCACTAAGTGGGATTAGCACCTTTTCTTGGCTTCCATCACACTCCACACTTTAACGAATAATATCACCTTGTTAGATCTTCCTTCCTTATATTGCATTCCCTAGTAATTAGTAAAGTTAATAAAAGGAGCATAAACTCACTATAAATTTGTTAGTTTAATTAAGGCAAATTTACAGCCAAATTAGGGGTGCTTAGTTACCCTTATAATTTTAATTTTGTTAATAATTTATATTGAAATTTAATTAATTTATTTTAAGTTTATATATAATTCAGCCCCTCCTCATAAAAATGTTAAATGTGTGAAGACTTGAATAAAAATCCATTTATGATAAATGTATGAAGATTTGAATAAAACACCGAACCGCCACATATTGCATTTTACGTTCCAACTTTCAACCTTCAATTTAAATTTTTTAGTTCCGCCCTTAAGTTTAATCTCTATTCTTTTGTTGGTTGGAATCGCTTTGTAGGACGAATATAATTGTTGGTTTTATCTATATAGCAAAATGAATATTTACATTTGAAACTTTAAAAATCTCATTTTCACTTTAAAATCAGTAATTTACCTATTAAAACAAGTATTAAAATCACACATAAAATTTTAAGCATCTCTTCATGAATATACAGAAAACTAATCCATAATTTGCTGAAATTTTAGTGTTAATTAACAATTTATCAGAGGGATCAAAATTTATCCAATCAGAATAATCTGTCCTAAGAATGAAAAGGAATCATCGCTCCAATTGGCCTCCAAATTGAATCTTTTATTAATCAAGTGGCTTCTATCAAATTCATCAACTTGAATTGAATCTCATATTCATTAGATCTATTTTTTATCCGATGAACATCTAATTATCTAAACAATTGTTAGAGGTCTTTGATTCTCTACACCAAATTGAGATGCCAAACAATTAGGGATCACGCAAAAAAAAAAAAAAAATTAAGTTTGTTTAAATAGGCACCTGATCGGTTCCGGTTCGGATACGAATCCTTATTTGTCGGATAAAATTCTTACAACTAAATATTATCCGTCCTAATCCGAATATCTATCAATTTTATTATGAGTATGTTTGAATTATAGAGAAGTAGCGCTAGTGTGCTATTCCAAATTCTGATTCATATACAGATGGATGAATATATATAGAGAAGGGATCCAATTACATCCTTTTTTTTGACATATCTTGACACTGTTTTTTTATAGGTCAATTTTGCGATTTCAAAATCCAAACAGTCGATCCAAACCGTTCAACATGATCACCATATTAAAATGTGCTTGGAGATCAAATTTTACATTTTTTTTGATTTTTTTACTATTTATTAAGATGGTTACAAAATCGATGTTTTCAATGGTCTGAAAATAACAATTTTATAACCATCTTAATAAATAGTAAAAAAATTCAAAAAAAATGTAAAATTGATCTCCAAGCACATTTTAATATATCCATCATGTTGAACGGTTTGAATCGACTATTTGGACTTTGAAAATAGTAGATGTCAAAATGTGTAAAAAAAAAAAGTGTAATTCTATCCCTCCTCATATATATGTGTGTGTGTGTGTGTGAGCCACAAAAGAGCTCTCACAACACGTTGTTTTGTTATTTCAATAAAAAAAACTAAAGTTATTTGAAACAATTGAATTAATGTTTACTAATTTTATTAATTTTGCTAGATTTCCTTGGCCGTGGTGAGTCCGTGCCAACCTTAAGATCAACCTCTCACGACCACATACTGTCCATCCTTATTTTTATTTTTATTTTTTTAGAACTTGACAGTTGCTGTCAAAGGAATGTCCGTCCTAATTTTACTATGATTATGTTTGGATTAGAGAGAAATAAAGCTAATTCATATAGAGTGACGCTATGTACTTTCCAAAGCGCAGATCGGTCCGTGCTATAGATCTATATCTTGATTCATTTACAAAGTTCTAACAATTGATCCGAATCATTCAACATGATCTATGATACGTCCTATCTCGGGAGATGAGGCCGTATGAAAATTTGGGCTGAGTTGGATTCGTCCTGCCAAGGGATGGCGGGCTGAGATGTGAATGGAGTTATGAACTCGGGATGGATTGTGAGAGATTCGGACTCTATCCTGTGTGATCTCTCTCGTGGTTGGAAAAGTGTCTCCTGATTCATGGGAATCACTACCTTATATAGTCCAGCTATAACTGCTATCTCGGGCAGTTATGGAGAATGTGGGTAGTTATATCAGCCGTTACTGGGATGGGGGCATTAAGCTAGCCGTTTCTACTGTCATCCAGTATGTCGGTTATCAGAACACCATTTAAGGCTATATGATTTGAGGCTGCTGTATTGGGCCTCGACTTAGTGATTCTTTGGGCTTTTCATATGACATCGGGTTGGCCTCTTAGAGAGGTCCGAATCCCAGTCGTTTATGGCCCAGTTTAGAACAAGTAAAAGGGCCTGTGGAACATGACCCTATCAATCTACATATAAAACTGTACTTTGAAAACAAATTTTATATATTTTTTAGAAGTTTTTAATTATTTTTTAGATAAGTAGAAATTTACTTGATCTAAAGATTTTTTAACCATCTAAAAATAATAATTTTCTACCTATTTAAAAAATAGTAAATAAATTCTAAAAACAATATTTAATTTTCTCTCTAAGTACATTTTCATAAGGAGATTATGTTGAGTGAGTCGGATCAACTATTTAAACTTTAAAAATAAAAATATGAATGCACAAACTGATCCGTGCTTTGCAAAGTACCATAGCCTCAATCATTCATATTAGCGAACTATTTCGAATTTTATCATAATTAGATGCATGCATATTTATTTGAATAGCCATAAACTATCTTGCTATTTCAAACAATTAAATATATTAATTACTAATTTTATTAATTTTGCTCTCAATTTGGGAGGCAAGAGGTGGTGAAAGAATATCAGAAATTTTAATGATTCGGTTTGCCTCAATAGAGCTGGACCATGGTGGGTCCTGGATAAAATGATTTATCACACATATTGCAAAATTATCAGAATCAAAATGCTGATGTATGCAAGTGGTGCCACATCAAAATTATCCATGTTACAAGATCTTCTGTGGCTATGCCTCATGTAGAATCCGCATA
The DNA here is from genome assembly GCA_025461125.1 of Carex kokanica. Taxonomy (NCBI): domain Eukaryota; kingdom Viridiplantae; phylum Streptophyta; class Magnoliopsida; order Poales; family Cyperaceae; genus Carex; species Carex kokanica. The sequence continues at coordinate 151,359 of JAJGRX010000955.1, read as the reverse complement.
AACGTTAAATAATTTACACTTTTAAACTTTAGTAATAAGGTTTTCGAATATTATTTGTACTATTTTATTCAATACCTTTACAAATTATTTTTTAATTTATAAAATTATACAAACAACACAGTAGTTATTTGATGTTACTAATAACTTTATGACATTTTTATTTAATTTATAATGATAAAAAAATAATTTTGATATACATGTTCATTTGTCTCTTTTTAATAAGCATTACATAAGATCATTACAGTACCTATTCAAAAAGCAATAAATGGACTAACCACATATATACATGTTGTAATTCTCTCTTATTGAGGAAGATAAGATGAAATGTTAAAAATTGAACTAAATGTATAAGAACTTGTTTATAGAGAAGGATGTTGTAACAAGTTCAGCCTTCATATTTAATTTGTTTAATTTTTTAGTCATAATAATGCCTTACTGTATTTTCTGTTCAATTTTTAAAACAATTTGTTGGTCACCAACTACCAGAAAATATCCAGAAGTTAGATATTATTAAAACAAAATTACATATATTGCATCCCAAGAATATTAGTTGGTTACATTGTATAACCAATTAAGGAATAATGTCCAACTTGAGTTCTCTGTACTGTTACTGTACATGAGGCTGTGTTCAGATTTCATATAAGAATACCTAATGAATTTAAACTCAGCAAAAGGTTTCCTGATTCCTATAAGCCTCTAAAAGGTTCCAAATTCATTGGAGAGAATATTACAAATCACAACAGATTAATGAGAAAAGAATATTGCATAATTGCATTGGAGACAACTTGGCCAAGAACAGGATATATTGTTTGGTATCTGAAATGTGTATTTGTGAAGATAATTATCCATCATATATTCTCATTATGTGGATAAGTGCTTCGCACAGATGCAAACTTAAAATTGACATGTTAAATAGGCGAATAAGATGCAAAATTCTAAAGATTCCTCTAAATTTGATCAGAAAAAATTTCTCTGTCTACATGAGAAATGAATATCCTAATTTGAAGCAACATGGCAAAGGTGTCAATGTTACATATAGTGATACGGATAGCATCATACTGCTTGTTTTTCCATCTTAAATTAAAACAAAGAAAGAGATGAAAAAGAAGCATTTCAAGAGATACATACCAATCTATATTTATGTACAGATACAGCAAATGTATTTAAGGAATATGGAGCTATCACAAGTGGATAAGTGAAATGTTTGAAGATCCAACGTCACCGAATATTGCGGGATACAACGTCAAGGCCTTATTTGGAGCAACAAAATATTTTTTTCCCCTGATCGGGCAGACGGTTGTCTATTTGGCATGATTCTCTTGTTGGTGTTTAGACTGTCAGAACCGAAGCGCATTTTGTCGACAAGCATCTATGACATCTAAATGGATGCTGCCAGCTCCTTCCATCAAATTCATCAATTGAAATCTAAAATTATTTTGCATCCATGATACAATGCATGGCATAATTTGATTTTGAACTTCTTTAATCTATACATTTCAGTACCTCCCTAAGTTTTGCGCTTAAGAAGAGCAACAACCCATTATAGCAATCATGATCTATTTAAAAAAATATATATATTTTGAAATAAAGATAGTAACCACATAGGTGTGCTGAAAATGAAGTTAATGATCCAATAGGAGATAGATGTTTAACTATGTAAAAACATATAAATAGCTATTGTAGCATATTACATTTGTCGATCATTTTTTTAAATTTTTTTTCACTTGTTTAATTAGTTACTTAATGCTAACATTATATTATTGTAACTGGTAAATATAGAACAGCAAAGGCTACACCATTTGCCACTGAGAAAAGAAAATAAACTTTGATGACACCACTAATTCATTGGATATATCCAAAAGCAGCTAGATCTAGTGTTTGCTCCCAATTAAAGATCTCTCTTATCATGAAAATCTCATAACCAATCAACACTGTTACAGAATCCAACTTGTCATTACCAATAACCAATTCATTGGATATATCATGAAACTTACACATATTGCATCCCAAGAATATTAGTTGGTTACATTGTATAAACAATTAAGTTATACTAGTGTCCAAGTGGAGATGTCTTTACTGTACATGAGGCTGTGCTATTTGAAGCACATAGTTACTGTCCCAAATTCTCAGTTGACTAAACATCAATTTGAATTTATTCACAACAAGGACTTGTTATTCGGATTTAATACTAGAATACCTAATGAATTTAAACTCAGCAAAAGGTTTCCTGATTCCTATTAAGCCTCTAAGAGGTTCCAAATTCATTGGAGAGAATGTTACAAATTACAACAGGTTAATGAGAAAAGAATATTGCATAATTGCATTGGAGACAACTTGGCCAAGAACAGGATATATTGTTTGGTATCTGAAATGTGTATTTGTGAAGATTTTATCCATCATATATATTTATTCTCTAATATATCCTTGGTAGTCCCTACCAAGCTTTCAAAAAAAAAAAATATATATATATATATATATATATATATATATATATATATATATATATATTTATTCTCAATATGTGGATAAGTGCTTCACACAGATGCAAACTTAAAATTGACATGTTCAATATGCGAATAAGATGCAAAATTCTATAGATTCCCCTAAATTTGATCAGAAAAAATTTCCTTGTCTACATGAGAAAAGAATATCCTAATTTGAAGCAACATGGCAAAGGTGTCAATGTTATATATAGTGATACGAATAAAATCATTAATAGCTTACTTATTCATGGATACTGCTTGTTTTTTTAATTAAAACAAAGAAAGAAATAAAAAAAAACATTTCAAGAGATACATACCAATCTATATTTATGTACAGAGACAGCAAATATATTTAAGGAATATGGAGCTATCAAAAGTGGATAAGTGACATGTTTGAAGGATCAACGTCACCGAATATTGCGGGATGCAACATCAAGGCCTTGGAGCCACAAAAATATTTTTTTCGCCTGATCAAGGAGACCATTCTCTATCTGGCGTGATACTCTTGTCGGTGTTTAGATTGTCAGAACTGAAGCGCATTTTGACAAGCATCCACCACATCTAGATAGATGCTGCCAGCTCCTTCCATCATATTCATGCAATCTAAAATTATTTTGCATGATATGTTGCATATTTACTATCCCATGATGCTAGCTAGATAAATTATGGTTGATTACTTCCTATTAGAAGTTCTGGTAATTAAATTTCTGGGCAATTGAAGGATTGATTGAGTCCATGTATCATCAAAATTTGATTTTGAATTTCTTTAATCTATACATTTTAGTACATCTCTAAGTTTTGAGCTTAATAAGAGCAACAACCCATTATAACAATCATGATCAATTTAAAAAAATATTTGGAGATGAATATAGCAAGTAACCACTTAGTTTTGCTGTAAATGAAGTTTATGATCCAGATGTGAGAGATGATTAATTTTGTAAATATTATATATAATCTGAAACTAAATAGCTATTGTAACATATTACATTTGTCGATCATTTTTTTAATGCTTACATAATATTATTGTAACAGCTGGTAAATATAGACCAGTAAAGGCTACACCTTTTGCACTGAGAAACAAAAAGAAACTTTTATGACATCACCAATTCATTGAATATATCCAAAAACAGCTAGATATGTAGTGTTTGCTTCCAATTAAAGATCTCTCTTTCATGAAAATCTCATTACCAATCAACATTATTACTGTATCCAACTAATCTGAAAAAGACTTGTGCACAGTTTAATTTATACAACCCAGCACTCTTCATATAAATATCTAATCATCCATTGTAAAGCAGAACCTAATCCGCATTTCCCCCCATATCTTTATAAAGTTGCTTTATGATGATTTCTTTAGGTTAATTATAGTCATGTAGTGCTTAGTGCTTTGCAATAACAACCTTTATGCTACAAAGAACCTGATTCAGGGTTATGTCATGTGATTTAGTTTGGATCATAGAATAATTTTTGAAATATAATCCTAATGCACTCTTAGATGTTCCATCTTTATTCGCTCTTCGTGTTGCGTACATGCATGCACAAATCTCTTTCTCTTCGGCTGTTAACCTCGCAAGTTGGTGTTCCAATAAAAGAAGAAGTTATAAGGTGCCTGAATTTTGTGTAAGTTTTCTGATATTGCAACTTATCTTCTTTCTCCTTATAATTTAAAGGGACATAAGGCATGCAATCTGATTACTGTATCACATCATATTTAGTGGAGAAAAGAAGAAACCAAATTTCACCCTCTGTAAAGCATGAAAATAAAATATTTACTCAGGATGTTTAAAATCCTAACTTGGTCAATTTTAAAGGTGAAAACACAACCATTAATAGAATTTCAGGATTAAGAGAGTAGAGATTATTTAAACTTTTTTTTGTGTGTGCACCAACTCAACAACACTTGATATAGAAGAAACAGATGAAATACAGTGACACCAAAATGGATGTTTATTCTCTCAATTTATGGATCTAATCTCAGAGCAGTATATTTAAAGCAACCCATTAAAGAAAGCAAAATGGGCTCAGATTTGAATTTTAAAAAATGTTAGGTTTAAAACTTTATTTCAGAATTTAAGGCCTTCCAAATGGATCTCAATTTATGGATCTCATCTCAGAGCAGTATATTTATAGAAAGCCCATTAAAGAAAGAAAAATGGGCTCACATTTGAATTATAAAGAATGTTAGGTTTAAAAGTTTATTTCACATTTAAGGCCTTCCAAATGTTTATTTCAGAAATGTTAGTATATATATCTAGGCTATTGATATTCCAAATATCTGGGCTATTTATCCAGAAAATTATTCAGATAATTTAGATAGGAACATTATTAGCTTGTCAAGAGTCAAAACAAATTCAATTATCTTAGGAAAATGAAACGAGATTCTTAGTAGCAGCTACTAAGTTGGTACCAATATTGACAATGTCACGGCTTCCTTTTTTTCCTTAAAATGAAACGGTCAAAATGTGACAAATTCTACATAATCGTGAAAAAAAAATCTAACTCATTTACCGAAAATAATTTCTAAATTATTATAAAAAATTGCTGCATCTAGCATTTGAATAAGACAAAATGGTGTGATCTTGAGAGCTTTGGTTGAAAGTATAATTCAAGAATAGCTAGAATAACTTGAATAGCCAAATTAAGAATAAGACAAAAGGGTATGTTTGGTTGTAAAACAAGAATAGTCAAATCAAGAATAGCTATTGTTTGTCTTATTATAATAGTCAAATCTCAAAACTCTTAAGAATAATCTATTCTAATAAGACAAAAAGTTTGAATTCACTATTCTAACTATTCTAATCCAACCAAACACCAAATAGGCTATTCCGAATAGCCTAATCTCAAGAATAGTCTATTCTTATTTCAACCAAACATAGCCTAAGATAACACCTTGTGCTTGTGTTCCATAAAAAAAAATAAAAAGAAGGTTGACATCATTTGGGCATTTGAATTCAAGTATCATGTTGTTGAGTGTTGAACACTTGAACTCTTCAATTCAACTGGTATTTAATTAATTTATACACTAAACAAACTGTGGTTAAGACATGTCCCATGGTAGATTTAAATCAGAATAAAGCATCCATTGATCTCATTGACACTGACAGGCTAATTAATTTAGTGTAGGTGCCTTAGCGTTAGGTCATGGTGGGTTCGGTACAACTACACCAGCCAGTTGACAGGACCACATAAAAGAACTTTTTTTTTTTCTAAGGGTTTCATGAGTGAACTTATGACAAATATGCATATTACATATTAATTTGTACTGCGGATTCATATTTCTATTTTTTAAGTTCAAATGGTTTATCACAACCATTAAACATAATCTTTAAATGAATATGTATTTGTAAATCAAATTTTATATTTTTTAGAATTCTTTAACTATTTTTTGTAGATAGATAAAAAATTACTTAATCTAAATTATGGATTATCGGAGAAAAATATAAAATTTGGTCTTTAAATATATAAATATCATGTTGAACGGTTCGGATTGATTTTTTGAACTCAGTATTTGCTTTCTTTCTAGATTTTTTTTTTTTTTTATATTTCTACCAACATCTTTTCGTAGAAAGATATGATTCAAACAGAGAAGTACGTATTTCCTTTTTGAGTTTTTGTACAAAATTTTGCTATTTCAACCCAAATGGCAAACCTAACTGGTGCATGCGTTTGTCACCTTCTTACTGGTTAATTAGTAGATATTTCATCTCATCTTAGCAAATATAAAAGTAGATATTTCACATGTCAACATTTTTTCTATTTTTATCATTGTTTCAATAATTCAAGATCGAAATTTCCTATTCCTCCATGATCGAATAGAAGTGCTTTATAAAGTTAGGCACATGAGTTGATTGAACAGTTGATATCACATTTTTTGTTAAATAAAATAAAGTCTTACTGTTTTACTTTCAACCGTATAATAATTAAATCAAACGAATTATTATTTTTAAATCATATTCCTTCTGCTGCTGATTTTACATCGCACAATCTGAATTAAAATACGAAGTAGCAGATAAACCGACATTTTTAAAAATACCCAAAGTTAATTACAGATTAATAAAAATACCCAGACCCATCAATTTTGTTTAAAAATGCCCAAATCGGCCATTTAATGGCCAGTCCCTATTTAAAAGGGTAAATGGCTGGTTCCCTGATTTTATTTTTTTATTTTTTTTAGAGACAAATAGCTAAAATGCTGAAATATAACACTAAAAAATTGAATTTTTTTTTAATTATTTGTCAAATTAATTTTTTGATAGCATATTTATACTAAAATACGCTAAATTACTTGAAATTATGTTAATTTATGCTGAATTACGCTAAATTACAGTAATTATGTAGAATTATGCTAAAATACGGACTGTTTCTTGTTTGAACATACAAAATGAAAGATATTCAATATTAGGATGCTGGTTATTGTCAAATTAAATTCACTAGCCGCATGCAAACACTAAACATCAGATCAGCAATTTTGATACAAGTTATGAGTTTTATCATGCTGCATACGACACTGTCACTAGCCGCAAACGGGTCGTTGTGTCTACCGATGATAAAAAACTTTAACTCAATTTTTGAGGCACTAAACGACATTTTTTTGCAATTCTGACTCCGTCGGTCCCCTGGGGTGACCCCGAGAGGGACATTGCCCCCGTCTCATATGAAGCTTTTCGAATTGGGGTCATACGCGCAAATCCAAGTTTCCGATGTTTTTTCACCAATGTTCTGAGTTTCCGAATTGGAGTCGTAAGCACAAAATTTGTAAGTGCATCGATGTTTCATTACAAAAATATCAGCGACGTGCTGATATTTTTTTAGCACTACCCTACTTAATTGCCAATGCTAATGCTAATGAAACATCGATATTTCATTGCAAAAACAACGATGTTTAAGTCCCAATGGATTTGATGCTCAACTTACAAATTTTGTGCGTGCGACCCCAATTTGGAAACTCAGAACATCGGTGAAAAAACATTGGAAACTCGAATTTGCGCGTACGACTTCAATTCGAAAAGCTTGGGACAAGACGGGAGTAATGGTGCCCTTGGGGCCACCCTAGAGGGCCGACGGAGTCAGAATTGCAAAAAAACGTCGGTTTAGTGCCTCAAAAATTGAGTTAAAGTTTTTTTATCATCGGTAGACACAACGACCCGTTTGCGGTTAGTGACAGTGTCGTATGCAGCATGGTAAAACTTAGAACTTGTATCAAAATTACTGATCTGATGTTTAGTGTTCACATGCGGCTAGTGAATTTAATTTGACAATAACCAGCATTCTAATATTGAGTATCTTTCATGTTGTATGTTCAAACAAGAAACAATCCGTATTTTAGCCTAATTCTACATAATTATTGTAATTAGCGTAATTCAGTATAAATTAACATAATTTCAAGTAATTTAGCGTATTTTAGTATAAATATGCTATCAAAAAATTAATTTGACAAATATTTAAAAAAAATTCAATTTTTTAGTGTTATATTTCAGCATTTTAGCTATTTGTTTCTAAAAACAAAAAAAATAAATCAAGAACCAGCCATTTAATAACCGGTTTCCTTTTTAAGTAGAGACCGGCATTAAATGGCTGGTTTCGACATTTTTAAAGAAAGTTGATATGTCCGGGTATTTTTATTAATCTGTAATTAACTTTGGTATTTTTAAAAATGTCGGCAGATAGAACAACATCTGAGTTGATTACTATGCAAGGTCCATTAATAATCAATAGGTCAAAAGTTGTCAGAACTCAGAAAAGGTCAAAAATGGTCAAGAAAGATCAAAGGGTGCACTTTTTAAGAGTTTTGTCCATTTCTCTCTTCTTTTTTCTCTCTCTTCATGCATTTTCTCTGTTGATGTTCTCCATTCACACGGAAATCTCTATCCAAATAGATTCGCCAAACATAATGAACAATACTCCACTACATGCTCACATGTGCCTGGTCCTGGTGCGGTAGTAACATGGTCCCAACATTTTCTCTCCAAAAAAAGTTGTGTACACATTTTAAATTTAAAAGGGTTGTTTTTTATTGCGGCGCAAATGTTATATACATAATTGTTTTTAATTCTATTATAGTGCTATGTATGAATAACAAACAGTTTATTTTTAATCTAAAAAATTAGTTCCAATATTTTTATATTGTTTTTTTTCTCCTTAAATGAATCCATATTTTTTATATTAACATAAAATCTGAGTTTGAAATTCGATCAAAATTCAGACTAATTTAAATTAATCTAAAAATTTACAAAACAACCCTAATATTGGTGCTGATTTAGAATTAATTGTTTGGAATTTTTCTTTCTATATTAGTTACGGCAGACAGTACGAATGCAGAATAAACTAGGATTTCACATTTTACAAGGTTACGACAAGAATTTTAAAATTTGAAGTTATAAGTATTTTTTATTGTCTATTGATAGAGTTAGCGGCTGCAATTAAGTATTGTTTCAACTATAATGACTTTGACTCTAAAATTCATTAAATAGGTTTCAAAAAATGAATTCAAACTGATCTATCTTATAAGTGATGTATTGATATGCAAAATTTATAAATTTTTGAATTTATTTCTTATGAAGTCAAACAGTAAAAAAAAATATAAAAAAATAAATGTATTAAAATTAATTTAAAAACCTTTTTTTTTGCATGTGAATTCAAAAATTTATAAATTTTGCATGTAAATTAATCACCAGTAAGATAGATCGGTTTGAATCATTTAAATTATGAAATCAATATTACTACAACTGAAAAAGTACTTATGTCATAATAGCCAGTGTCACTATAACTGAAAAGATACCAATATCATAATAATCAGACTCATGTTGATGCAAACAATCTAATGATTCAGATTGAACTTATAAACAAGATGCTGTATATTGTCATATATTTTTATTTCAATAAATTAAATAGTACAGCGTAATTATTTTATCAAAAAAAATATCTGCTGTGTGATTAAAGAATATTCTATTTGCTATTTAACTACTTGCCAAAAGAAATAAACTTGACCAGTCATATAGCGATATAATTGTGAAGTATTAAATGGACTAAGCACTGTCTCCGCAGTGGACATATCCTGTGTCTTGAAGGACTGGAGATGATTGGTCTTTCCCAAACGAGGCAAGTGTGAATTCGTTCCCGACCGGCTCTCCGCCGAATTCGTATCCTCTGAGATATCTCATATTTTGCGTGACCTTTCGTGAAATCTTAACCGTTCAAATACGTAATACACGAATCTCAAAGCTCAAATAATACTGCCCCTGCGCTAACCCCGAATAGGCACCGGACACGTCGGTCACGCAAAATATGAGATATCTCAGAGGATATGCACTCCTCTCCGCCACCACACAAAACAGAAGTATTGCTTTCCCTTGTGCTGTGAGTTTTCTGTGACCAGTGCAGTACAACCTCTGATGTCTCACTAATTACTGAGGGAGATAAAATAAACAGCATCCTCGACTCGCTACAGGAACTAAATCACTTAAACCGACACAAGAGTTCACACTTCACAGTCAGAAGTGTACCAGGCGACACTGGAAACTAACTAGAAAAGGATTGCCATCTCTTTCACGACCTCAGCCCGTTTAAATTAATCCGCCCGTTGCGCCATCCTCACCATCTTTCTCCTGAAGCGCAAACAAGCTGCCTCCTTTTTAAATTCTCCTCTCGCTTCAACCCCTACTCCTCTGTTCGATTTCAGGTACTTTCCTTGCTCGTTACGTGTAAATTCGAAGGGAAATGGGGTAATTATGCACTAGTACAAGCAGATCAGTCCTGTGCTTACTAAATCAGAAGCTTGTTGTTGTTGACGAATTTGATGCTAAGTGGCGTTACTGGAGCTGGTTGTATTTGGTCGTTTTTACAAAGAGTATTGCCACATTTATGCATCGACTTCTATTTTACGCAGTAATAGTTGGTTTTATCCTGTCTCATTGATTATTATTAACTTCATTAATTGCATTTGTTTCTTTTTCTAGGCAAATTTTTGTTCTTCAACCTTAAAATAAAATAAATTTCTCGACGGCCTTAAAAAGTTTTCAAGTTTTCATATTTGAACCTCAAAAAGCTCAAAGTTCATACTTTCCTCTCCTAAATCCAAACTCTTCTCACATTTCCACTGAGTTAAGCATATTAAGTTGACTAGTAAGTTTGATCATAAATTATTTAAATTTGCATTCCAACCCGCATTTCTATACTTGATAAATACTATTTTCAATGAACTTTACCCTTACAATTGTTGGCATTCAAGTTTCTACTTTTGAACTACAGTTATAATTAAGCGATGATATGGAAATGGAAGGTACTTTTGTTTTATTATTTTTTATTAGTTGCATGAACTATGATTTTTTTTTTCTTCATAAAATGGGCTGTTCAACCTAAATTTTCCAAATTTTTATTTTTTCGCTTCATTGCTACTGAAAATATATGATTCATATAGTTTACCAAAAAGGATCTTTTATATTACTGGGCTTATTGACATAATTCAAAATATTTTTTTAGTTTCTGGTTCACTTTTAATTAATTCTAATTCCATTAAGAGTTAAAAGAGTATATTTCTTGGAGTTTATATATATGTTGTCATATATAACAATAAAAAATGTAATCATAATGTACAGATTGCATTTTAAAAAAAATGATATTTTATGAGGACAAGATATATGTGGTTCTGACAGGTAATTGTGAAGATTTCAAACTTTCGAAGTCGTGCAGGAGCAACGAATAGTTTTTCTATTTTTTTTTTCAATTTAAATTGATATTAATTTGTTACTTGAAAAATTGTAGGATTTAATGGCCCCCTCTCTACTCTGGCAAATTTCTGTACTGTTTTCTTTCTACATCACATCTTCTCTCTCCTTAAACTCAGAAGGCCAAACACTCCTTTCTCTCTCTAATAACCTCACCTTACCACCTTCAATAGCCGCTACATGGAAAGCTGACGACTCGACTCCATGCAACTGGAGCGGTATCCAATGCAATAAGCACAAATTTGTGATTTCTCTAAACCTCTCTGAGAACGGCATTTCTGGTACACTTGGCCCCCAGATTGGTACGCTAAGATACCTTCAAACCCTAGAAATGTATAGCAACAACCTGTCAGGCCCAATCCCTTTGGAATTGGTGAATTGCACTCGGCTAGAATCTCTGGACCTCTCGAGCAATTCCCTTTCTGGAGAAATTCCCGATATGTTTTCTAACATGAAGAGGCTTTCATTGGTTTCCCTTTATGACAATATTCTGAGTGGAAATATACCCAGGTCCTTATTTCAGTGCATTTTCCTTGAGACAATATACCTTAATGATAATAAATTAACTGGGCAAATCGATCCTGCAATTGGAAGCTTGACAAATTTGAGATATCTCTGGCTCGGGTACAACTTTCTATCGGGCATTTTACCGGATTCAATCGGTAATTGTACAAAGTTAGAAGATCTCTACTTGTACAATAACAACTTTAGTGGGCCTCTCCCGAAAAGTCTAGATAATATCAAAGGATTGATAAATATGGATATAAATACAAATAATTTTGGTGGTGAGATTTTGTTTTATTTTAACGAGTGCCGATTGGATAATTTGGTGTTATCCTTCAACCAATTTTATGGAAAGATCCCTCCATGGTTGGGTAATTGTACCAGTCTGACAAATCTGGCAATTGTTCATAATACCCTCTCTGGTGAAATACCAGCCTCTCTTGGGTTATTATCCAATCTCTCTGTTCTTTATTTATCTCAGAACAATTTATCCGGTCCTATTCCACCAGAAATTGGTAACTGTTTCTCTCTGAACAAGCTTGAATTGTATGAAAACCAACTTGAGGGTCCAGTTCCCAGAGCATTGGGAAAGTTAGTTAAATTAGAAAGGCTTTATCTGTTTACAAATCAGTTAACCGGGGAGTTTCCACTTGAAATTTGGAAAATTCAAAGTCTTGAAGTGGTATTTATCTACGGTAACAAGTTCACTGGATATATCCCTTTGGAAATTGCTGAGCTCAAGAATTTGAGAAATATTTCCCTTGCAGACAATCAATTTACAGGGGTGATACCACAGAATTTGGGGATGAAGAGCAGCTTATTGTCAGTTGATTTAACGAACAACAACTTTTCTGGTGAAATCCCACCATACATTTGTTTTGGTCAAAATTTGTCGGTTTTGGATTTGGGTTTCAATTTCCTCAATGGAAGCATACCTTTGAATGTGGGGAATTGTTCAAGTTTGGAGAGGCTAATTCTCCAAAACAACAATTTAACTGGTTCAATACCCGAGTTTGCAAACAACATGAAATTGCGTTACATGGATTCAAGTTTTAACAGTTTGAGTGGCTCATTACCTTCCAGTATTGGAAAATGTACTGATTTAAGCATGATAAATTTGTCTGGTAATAATCTCTCTGGTCCGATTCCACCGGATATCAAATATTTAGCAAATTTGGGAGTTTTAAATATTTCGAACAATGGCTTGTTTGGCTCCCTACCCAGTCAAATTTATAACTGTACCAAGCTGCATATTCTTGATTTGAGCTTCAATTCGCTTAATGGATCGATCCCACCGGGTCTAAATAACCTAAAACTCCTCTCCCAACTGGTATTACATGAGAACGGCTTCACTGGAGAGGTACCTGACCTCTCTCAACTGGAGAGGCTAATCGAGCTCCAACTCGGTGGAAATCGTCTTCAAGGGAATGTACCGTCATCACTGGGGAAACTAACTAATCTGTATATTGCTCTCAATCTTAGCAGCAACAGGTTAATGGGTCCCATACCACTTGAATTGGGGAACTTAGTTCGTTTACAAACTTTGGATCTTTCTCGCAACAATCTCTCTGGAGCACTGGCCCCACTTGCCAGCCTCAGCTCTTTGCAAGAACTAAATGTTTCATATAACCTTTTCATGGGGCCGGTACCAAATAGCTTTCTGAAATTTCTCAAATCCTCACCCAGTTCATTTTATGGGAACCCTGGTCTCTGCGTAACTTGTCTTGCCGATGACTCCACATGTGTTCAACCCAACACCCTTAGGTCATGTAACTCATCTAATAATAAAAAATTAAATCACAAGCTCATGCTTGCGATTATAATTCTCGGTTCGTTTTTCTTCTGTGCATTAGTTGTCCTTTTACTTTGGTACCTCTTATGCATGCATAAAACTGTGAAAAGCAAGGGGACAATGACGGAACCGTCATTATATGAGGGATCTTCTTACCTATTCAATGAAGTGATGGAGGTGACCGAAAACTTGAATGAGAAATATATAATTGGCAGAGGGGCCCACGGGACAGTATACAAGGCCGATCTTGGTTCTGGTAATGTATATGCTGTGAAAAAAATCATGTTCACACGGAAACAAACTGTGGATACTAGCATGATTAGTGAAATCAAGACCGTCGGTAAAATCAAGCACCGTAACTTGGTCAAAATAGTTAATTTCTGGATTAGAACTGATTATGGTTTGATCTTGTATGAGTACATGGAGAATGGGAGTTTACATGATGTGCTACACGAGGCCGTACCGGCACAGATGCTGGAGTGGAGAGTAAGGTACCAGATTGCACTTGGTACAGCCCACGGGTTGGAGTATTTGCACAATGATTGTGACCCGTTGATAGTTCATAGAGATATTAAACCAAAGAATATATTGTTGGATAGAGATTGGGAACCACATATATCAGATTTTGGGATTGCAAAGCTGATTGAACAGTCGTCAGTTTCACTTTCACCGCCTTCAACAGCTGTTGTGGGAACCATCGGGTACATGGCTCCAGGTTAGTTTTAAAAGAATTTTGTTTTCTTATATAATATATTATACAAATTAGAAGTACTTTGGCTATGTGGGGTTAAATACTAATCAATTGAGGCAAACTTTCACAATTTGGGGTTTGTCTGTTGGAATTGAGTGGATTGATGCTTAATTCAGTTAACTTGGGCTAATTTGTTAAATTGGAGGATCTGGTAACATACTGTACCAGTAAGGCCAATATGTTTAGCGAAAAAAATTTGACATTGATTTTTTTTTTTTTCCGGTATTTTACCATAGTAGTATTTATGTTGCTTCTTTTCACAACTAAGATGGTGATGTATAAAACTTGAAAGCCAAACATTATTGTTTTGTATCGAACAGTCTATCCGTAATTTTTTTTATCTCAATCTGTCAATTATAAGTATGGCCGAAAACGTATTTAATTGGTTCAGAACCATTGCCAGCCTATATAAACAACCTAAGCCTGATTAATGTGTTTTTACTTTCATTTTTTATTCAGTCTGGTTTTGGAATTTTCTTGCTTCAAATTCATTTCCAATTAAGCCCTTCACTTAAACACTATTTTAAAATGTTAATATAGAAACGGCATTTTCAATAAAGAGGAGCACGGAATTGGATGTTTACAGCTATGGGGTGGTCCTGCTTGAACTCCTAACCCGAAAGAAGGCCCTTGAACCGTCATCTCCTTCTGACAGCACCGACTTGGTAGGCTGGGTCCACGCAAATTTAAAAAACTTGAACGGTAGTGATCAACTGGAGGCAATCTGTGATCCGGATCTGTTGGACGAGGTTATAGGCTCGGCCGAAATGGAGGAGGTGCACAAAGTGCTTTTACTAGCCGTTAGGTGCACAGCTCGAAAGCCAAGTGAGAGGCCTATCATGAGAGAAGTTGTGAAGGAGCTGACAGATATCAAGTTGAATGCTCCTAATGGTGTTTCCAAAAAAAACATGAATCCCTAAATTTTTTGTAAATATGGCCTTTGCTTTTTCTTTTTTTTTTTGTTGTGAGGGGTTGCTTTATTTTTGTAAATAGGCCTTTTTTTTTTTTTTTTTTTTGAGGATAAATTAAATGCTAGCATGAAATATTAGTCTTTTAAGACTCGGCAAAAGAAAACAGAAAACATCAGTATACAACTAATCATTTGGTTGTTTTGAGAAAAAGATCGGAGGTCAAAGCCTTCAAATTTTATTAATTGGAATTATTTACAAGATCACTGTGTTGTGATTGGTAAGTCATAAAACAGTGCAAAAAAAAAAAAAAAAAAAAAAAAACATAAACCCAATTACATCAGTCTATTGTTCTATGCTGGAAACCAATTCCTGAGTTCCTCCATGATACGTCTCACTATGGTCAGGTGATCCTTTGATGTGTCCGAAAACAACCTAGCACATTACAAATCATGATCATAAAATTTTGCACCAGTAAATAAAATACTACACTATGTTTAGTTCAAAGAAGAAAAAAAATCAACTAAAAATCAACAAGATAGCAAGACAATAACAATGAAGTTGCCAATATCAAACACAATCATGAGAAGGACACAAACACACACAAGTAAAATGCAAAGCTTATCATAGATAAGTTCACAAATAATGTTTATTATTTATCCAATTGAACTCGAACATGTATTGAAAAATAATCAGATTCGACGAAAATCAGTACGCACACAGATTACTAAGCCAGCCAGTAGTAATCGATTTTCAGGGTTTTTTTTTTTTTTCTTTTCCATTGTGAAAGGATTTATACAAATTCAAGGTGTTGATTATGTTGTGACTTTTTACATGGGCCTAGCTTCCAATGTAAATTGGGCCTTTTTGTAAGAGGGCCCAACAAACTTATATTTCAAAGCAGCTAAATGTGACATGATAATTTTAGGTCACTTTTCAGCCCAAAAACCTCTGTTTATGTAATTCGAGCGTAGAAAAAACTGTAGCCCAATAAGACTTGAAACAATTAAAAGTGGATCAACGGAGGTATAACAGTGAACTTCCCACGGCCCAACATGAATTGGAGCATTGGTAAAGTGGGTGGTTGATGTTTTCCAACATTTTGCTTTTATCATCACTGGATTCTGTTGAATATTGAAATTAAATAGTTATGAAAATTCAATTAGAAAATTCAATTAGAAAATTTCTTATGAAAATTAAATTTTTTGACTTGACTTATAATTTTACTTAAAAAAATTTGTGCTAGTGAACTCAGAACAAAAATGATATAGGTGTAAGCTCCATTTTAGTTTTAATACTCCGTTGATTTGTGGTTGTCAAAATAAGTATGCGATCAAATGTAATTTCTCTTTTATTACATTATCACTTGTTAGTTTATGCTGCTAAATTTGGGGTAGAATAAAGAGAAAAAAATGAAATGAAAATGTAAAGGAAGAGATGGAAGGAAAAAATTACAAACCACTTCTTACAAGGACGGAGTCAAGATTTTTAATAAGATAGGACCAAATTTTATGTTGAGACATTACTTTTATTATCAAATTATTGAATAAAAATTTATTATTGTAATTGAAATATTTGTTTTAAACACTTATTTAAATTATTTTCAATTTTGACCAATTAAACAATAGTATGTGATTTATTATGTAAAGTTTGACTAGTGTGCTATCAATAGTATAAGATGTTTCGTGTTATCGACTTGTATTATTATTATTTTTTTTTGCACCTCTCAATTATGGGGGTTGCGTAACAAAGAATATGTAACAGGGAATTTGCATTTTTTTGCACCAGTCAGTCAACAGATCAATTATTATTATTATTTTGTGGTCGTTCCAGGCGCATGTCTACGGTCAATATTCAATTTTCTTTCATGGCGACAGGAATTTGGAATTCCTGTAAGAGTGTTAAATTTTGGTGGTGTTTCGGTAGAATTGATTTAAGAGTGAGGCTATGATAATTACGGATTGATTTGTAATATAAACTTATATTTTTATTTTCAAATTTTAATTAGTTGATCTGAACCGGTAAACATGATCTCTATATGAAACATGTACTTAGAAACCAAAATTTATATATTTTTTAGAGTATTTTTACTATTATTTAGACAGGTAAAAAATTACTGCATTCGAATGGTCCAAAATTTTAGATTAAGTGATTTTCTAACTATTTTAAAAAATAATAAAAAATTCTTAAAAATGTAAAATTTTGTCTCCTAGTACATCACTAAGCAAGATAATGTCCGTAATATATAATTCACTAACAAAAATAAATAAATCTTTACAAAATTCTATTATGTAATTCATAAGGAAAAGAATCATAAAGTTTTTTTTTTACCAAACAATTTGTATTGACATAAAACAAAAATATTTTTAATATCAGAGCTGAAATATATCTTATACTTTTAATATTATTTTGAAAGTAAGAGAATGAAGAAAATAAAATAACAAATTTCATTTTTTCTATTATTGAATCAACAACTTATTAAAGAAAAGTCATGTGAAAATTAAATTACGGAGGCACCTTGAATTATGTTCAATATTAAACTTTGAGGGAGGCTATGGTACATTGCAATGCGCGGATCGTTCAAAGTCTAGATAATCAATCCGAACCGTTCAACATTATTATCATATGAAAATATACTTGGAGATCAAATTTTATATTTTTTGAAATTTTTTTTAGTATTTTTCAGGTAGGTAGAAAATCGATTCCATAATTTTTTGATTAAGTGATTTTATAATTGTCGAAAAAAATAGTAAAAATGTTTTAAAAAAAATATAAAATTTGATCTTCAAATATATTTTTATATAATAATAATGTTGCACAGTTCAAATTAATTATTTGGACTTTGAAAAAAAAATGTGAATTCATTGTACGGACCGATCAATGTACAATAGCCTCAAACTATTTTTGCTCGTAACGGTTACACAAATATTCGAAATATTTTTTATCTCAATCCGATATCTATAAAGAGAAGGTATGAACAACCACACCTTATAAAGCAATTCTGCAATTTTTTCACGACCTAAGCCGACACCTGTGCGAAATTGTGTATAGCGGATATAAAATCAAAATTGTTTCCCCACTTTAACACCAAACTATTTTTAATAAAGCCACATAAGATCCTACTAAGATCCTACGAAAGTTCTTCTGGAGGCAGGACAAGTGTCATGTTCTATTGGGAGAAGGAGCAACTAGCCCACACGGCAAGCAGGGCCGGCCACGTTCTCCCAACATGTAGGATGTTCTGTGTTCGCTCTTGCCATCTAAAAGTAAAACATATATCACTTGTATCATTTATTTACCACAGTAACATGACTCGCGAGTTATTCGGATTTGAGTCTGAGACGATTGAAATGACGTATAATTCGGTTAAATGAATTATTTCCGAATTATTCATGAATAATTCGCGAATTTAACGAATTTTACGAATTATTCGCATTTTTCTCGCGTTTTGTTCGAAAAATTTTCTCGCCACAGTTCCTAACCCACGTGAACCCACGTGAAATGCTGCCCCACGCGCGCGAGATAATTTCAAAAAAAAAAATAGGAACTGTGGTCTTTTTGACTGTGAATTAAATGGGCCTGTTTGACTGTGAACTTAATAATGTTAATAATCTCTGCACAGTTTCCATTATACTTTTTGACTATGATCTTCTATGGAAAATATATGCAGTATCTTGTATAGTAAATCATCGGTAATGAATTAAATATGCACTGACTGTCTCGCATTGTAATTCCAAATTATTCCCGAATTATACCCGAATTATTCCCGAATCACGAATTTTTGACCTTGCCGAACCGAATCCGAATTATTCATTTGTTACTATGTTATTTACTATTTTACTGAACTTGACCCGCTACACTTACATAAGTATGTTCTTGCCATAGAGAGCGTGTGCGATGGGAAAGAAGAAGAATAATAGCATGGTTAATTACTTAATTGACTTGACTTCATCCTTCTTGTCTATTATATTAGACTTCCCCGAAATTTTGATGGCTCCGCAGTATGACTGGTCCATGAGCCTAAGCCTAAGTTGTTGTTACTATAGCAAAAATGGGGATAAATTTTCAACATAAATTAATATCTAATAGAGCCTTATAGCTTGCTAAACTATTGACCAACTTTTTAAGATACTGAATAAGTAAATAATGTGCATTCTTCATTAATCGAGTATATGTGCATTGTGAATAGCTATGTGTGTAATTTCGAGGTTCGAGTAATACTTCTAGAAGATTAAGACAACTGTTTGAAGTTGTCAAAACAGTTATTTATTTGATCAATTGTGCGAAAAATCAGTCTTTGATTTAGTTGTAAAGTAATATTCTTCACGTGTAAGATCGTATGTTCGAAATCTGAAAAAAAAAAATTATCCTTTACAGATATTAAATAATTAGATGATTCGACATTCAATCTTTACTTAAAAAAATTGAATTTATCAACCATTAATACATCATATTGAAATAGACAAGTATGCTTGCATTATGCTATAAATATATATACAAGTATGCATTAAAATTTACACATAATTTTATAGATGAATTTTAAGGTAATTATTAGAACCGTAATTAGACCATACCTTTGAGAGCGAGACATAAGTTGAACATGTTGCAATATATTTTTCCTTATCGGTTTCAAATTTTAAGGATAAATTTTTTTAAGGCGACCGCATCTCTCTAAGTCAGTCCGTGTGAGTGACTAAGCGCTAGACCAGTCAACAGATCAATTGTTTTGGGATTTATTAATTTTTTTTTACTTTGTCGTTGTTCTAGGCACATGTCTTGGGTCAATTGATTAAATATTTTATAATTGAAAATCTAAATTAGATGTAGATACGGAGCTGAGTTCATATCTCATAATATATTTTTTTTAAGGAAAAGGTTAGAGTTAAGTCATTAAATTATTTAATATTAAAAAATAATTTTCTTATCCGAATTATATCAATATCAAATAATCATCAATTGACAATTATCAATAAAGTTTATAAAGTCACCTAAAAAAACTAAAACAAGCATAACAAATATAGGTCGTTTTTTTTTTTTTCCAATTTGCTTTAAGAGCGCATGTAAATACTCTTTTTTTTTTTTTATGAATGAAAATCTGTAAGATGGTACGTTGCCATCTTACTCTAAAAATTAAAAAAAAAACTTATATAATTAATTTTGGATTCAAGTTGCATTTCATCCTAAGCATGTTAAATTAGGATATAATGAGTGGAAAAGTCCTCGCTTTTTTAACTATTTGATATAGAGAATAATTTCTTGTATAACCAATAATTTGATACATGTGTTTTTTTTTTGGTAAAAAAAAAGAATCAATCTCTTTTTACTATTTTTGTTATTTTTTAATTACGATATCTAAAAAAAATTCGATAAAAAAAGAATTCATAGAGATGAGAAAGAGTGTGTGCACTGGTCAAGAAGAATAGTGGCAACTGGCAAGGCTAATTGATCCAATTTCAGCCTTGTTGTGTACTAAATTGGGGCTTTCTGAGGATTTTTTTTTTTCCAATAAAGATGATAACAAGTCTCTCTCAATTTAAATATTTAATAAAAACTTTTAATTTAGTTTTAAAATTTGAGATTTCTCATACATAAAATAAATATATTTTTACCACAAAATCAAACGCTGGTTTTTATTCATGAGCCTAATCTTGAGATACAATTGTCATTTTTTTTTTTTTCATTTTGGTCCCGACTGAGAATTAAAGAAAATAATTCCACAGTAAAATAAAAAGAATGGTTCACTTTCATGACGGAGACAATTTATATGTCAGATCACTTTCATATCCAACTGTATATATCAAATAACTTATGATAAGACTTTTAAGACTTACGATTATTCTTTAACGTCTTAGACTTAAAATTATATGTCTGACAACCAAGTTCTAAATAGCGCGTTATTGCGGCGCTATATTGCGCTATTGCGCGCTATATGGACATAACGTTGTTTTTTTAACTGTTCCGCTATGATGCGATAAACACTATTTAAACTTTTGCTGACAATGAATGTATTTTTAGTGACAAGTAACTCATTTGCTCCCAACAACATATTGAGCTTTACAGTTTTTAATTATTAAAATAATATTTTAATATTTCTAGCAATAAACCTTTTTTTTTATCAAATTAATATAATCATACAAAACTTTATTATATACTGAAGCATCACCAAAATAACAATGAAAAGTTAGGCACACTAGCTAGGTCAATTATGCTCCGTACCATTTCCTAGTTACATTCAAATGGTTTATAAAGCTTCCAACAGCATCTTCTACATGTTTGGTGTTTTACATGTCGGTAATAATAACAACAAAAGGAACAGAAATAAATTGACAGGTAGCATAAAGTAAACGCAGTCTTTCTTGAATTTTTTTTTAAAAACCATAATTAAAAAAAAAAAAAATAGCAAACCAACGTGATTAGTTTGATTTTACAAAAATAATAAGAACCGAGATGTCAATTCGGTTCCCATTTTTTTTTCCCCTGGAACCGAATTGGCATTTTGGTTCCCCCCTTTTCACAATTTTTCTGCAAAAATGGTGTGGCTTTTGGTGTAAACACTTGGCACCGAGATCCCAATTCGGTTCCTCCCCCTTTTTTCACACTTTTCGGAAAGCTTGTGAAAATACGCATGCGTCTGAACCAGCGATGCCGGATTTCGAAATTTAGAATCGCCAAAAAACAAAGGGAAGAGTCTCAAAACTTCAGTTGAAGTTTCCGATTAAGATATTCATTTCTATTATTCAATCTACGTAGCTCAGTAAATTAGTTATATAATGAACTTGTAGAATACCAATTTTTATTATTTTATTATTTTTGTACTATTTTTTATGATTTATGAAAGATGGCAGAAAATAAGCCCTATTCATACGTAATTTACCGTATTTTAGCATAATTCTACATAATTATTATAATTTCAAGTAATTTAGTGTAAATCAACATAAATTAACATAAATTAACATAATTTGAAGTAATTTAGCGTATTTTAGTATAAATATGCTATCAAAAAAGTAATTTGACAAAGGAAAAAAGAATTCGATTTTTTAGTGTTATATTTCATTATTTTAGCTATTTGTCTCTAAAAAAAAAGGGGGGGGGACCGAAATGACAATTTGGTTCCCATCCCATTTTGATTTTCTGTGGCGGCTCTGCGGAAAAATTAGGAAAGGGGAGAACCGAAATGCTAATTCGGTTCCAGGAAAAAAAAATGGGAACAGAATTGGTATCTCGGTTCTTATGGTTTTTGTTTAAACCAAACTAATTATGTTGGTTTGCTAATTTTTTTTTTAATTATGGTTTTAAAAAAAAATTCGTCTTTCTTTGTACAAAAATTAATGTGTAGTCGTGGAAATGCCACGACTTCTAATCAGATTCTTGGACCCCACCCTCCCATTTCTCAGCTTGGGTGGTGGGGCGGACCCCCTGGATTTTGAGTTTTAGTGGAGATTTATCGGTCTCGATCGACTTTATCTCCCCTGAAATTTTTTTTGTCCCCCTCTGGACATTTAATTTGTAATTCGTGTTAAATTTAATGTTAAAATTGAAATAAATTTGTTGAATTTTGATTCGTAATTAGAATTACAAGTTAGAGCATTAGAAATTACAAGACAAAGTTTTGAAAAATATAAGTTAAATTTTTTTATCGAGTATCCAATTAGTTAATGAATTTAAATCCGATTAATTAGATATTTAAACCGAATTAGATAATTTTTTGCCCCGCGAAAATTTTGGATCCGCCCCTGAGCCCCACCTGTCATTTTGACTGTTTCAACCCATTAATTGTAGCTAGTTAGTTAAATCATATTCACTTTTTACAATATGATGGAGTAGTTCATGTTTGTACGTATATTCCAATCAGGCAATTGGCTGTGGGAACTTGACTTATTCACTGTTCTTCTGAAATTTATCACGAATTGGTCGGTTGTTGGTTATTTCATCGCAATTTCACTTTTAACGAATTTTGTCTTCTTCTTTTTTGCGTTTTTCAACGAACCTAATTAATGCATGTACCTGCATGTGGTTTTCTTATTTTGTTTGTTTTTGTTTTCTTCTCCATATTAATCGCTCAATAATATTATCTAGCTATATTTCTTTTTAATAAAAAATATTAATACATAAATTATGTCATTATAAAATGTGCTTGGGGACCAAATTTTATATTTTTTGGAAATTTTTTACTATTTGTTCAGAATTTTTGAAAATCACAACTTTTCAATAAAAAAAATAATAATAAAAAATTCAGCAAAGTGATGATTTTCAAAAATTCTGAAAAAATAGTAAAAAATTTCCAAAAAATATAAAATTTGGTCTCCAAGCACATTTTAATATGAAGAACATGTTGGAAGGTTCGAATTGACTATTTGAACTTTGAAAATGAAGATAGGAGCGCAAAGTAAAACGCCCCCTTTAATTTCCAAAGCAAGTTAGCCCAACTCATATATATATATATATATATAGATAGGCTACCATGCTTTGCAAATTAAAGGGTCTCTTGTGCTTTGGGCTCCTTTTCGGATTTTCAAAATTCAAAATGTCGATCCGACCGTTCAAGTTGTTCTCCATATTGAAATGTGCTTGGAGACCAAATTTTACATTTGTTGGAATTTTTTTACTATTTATTAAGCCACTTTGAAAATCGCTGATCCATTGGTCCAGAATTTTTTACTGTTTTGCTACTGTGACTAAGTGTATGTATACAGAGTTTTGATTTAAAAAGAAAAGTACTGGACATATTCTCTAATCACCAGCACAACATATTCAATTAATATAGATTTATTCTGTAATCCAAAAAAAAAAAATTATGACACTAAATAATGTTACCTAATTAAAAGCTAAAACATTACAATAAAGAATTTCATTACATCTTAAAATATTTAATTAATTCCAGTTTGTATTTCTATATAATTAAGGGAATAATGAGGTACAAAATCCAAAAGTATAAATTAATTATCATACATATAATCCGCTGCTGCTAATAAGGTCACATAATGAAAGAAATCCTGGCCATTAAAATATTTAATTAATTAATAATCCGTTCAGTCCTGTTAAATTCCGCATGGCGTCACGCTATTCGTCCAAGACCAAGTCATGCATGGGTCCCCCATCCGCAACGGGATGGTTCCTTTGGAATCAAGTATAAGGATCCAACATCATAATCCAACCCGTTTACCCGCACACAATTCCCTCCTTTATATCTCCACACACGTCCATAAGCCTATTGATATTATTCCAAATCAAAATTCTCCTCTTTCTCAATCAAAAAAAAAAAAAAAAAAAAAAAATTCTCCTCTTTCCTCTCCAATTCACAACAGCCCCATGAGACCAAAACCGCTTCCTAAACTCCTCTCCATCTTTCAACACCACCTATTCATTACTTCTGTGCTGCTCATCATACTCTCAACCCCAACTTCATCTCAGCCCATGAATTTCAAAGTCGGATTTATTTACGACCCGGACTCGCCGAACGGGATGATCGCCAAGACCACTGTCCCAATGGCTTTGGATGATTTTTATGCTAAATACCCCAACTCCATCAACCGTGTAAGTCTCGTACCTCGACCCTCACCAGGCGGTGATATAATCACCTCTGCTTCTGCCGGTTAGTTCCTTCTTGCATCTGTATTTTACTATACAAATGAATTAGTTGTGGAAAGGTCTACTTGCTCAATCAGATAATGATATAATATATTTCATTCTTTGAATCTCTATTCAGCCTTGGAGCTAATTACGAATGAAAAAGTGCACGCTATTCTCGGCCCGGGGACGTCGCTTGAATCGGCTTTTGTAGCTGAACTGGGAACCAAAGCAAAAGTTCCAATAGTATCTCCCTCGGCAACTAGCCCTTCGGTGTCGCACTCTGAATCTCCATATTTCATCCGTGCTGCGGCAAATGACACAATGCAGGCCCGTGCAATCGCAGCTCTCGTGAAGGCTTTTGGGTGGCGCCGTGTGGTACCAATTTACCAAGACGATGACTATGGTTCCTCATTAATTCCTTACCTCGTGGATGAGCTCGATGGTGTGCAGGCACAAATTCCGTACCGTCAACCCATCGCAACCTCTGCGACCGAAGAAGATATTGAAGTTTTTCTTGCTGAGCTCTTGAATGAACAAACTCGAGTTTTCATCATGCACATGAGGATTCCATTAGCCACAAAAGTAATTGACGTGGCAAATAATCTCGGGATGATGTCCGATGGGTATGTTTGGATACTGACAGATGCACTCACAAGTCAGCTCTGCTGGATTCATGCTAACACTCCGCCAGGATCGATAGAAGGGGTGCTGGGCCTCACGACCTACTACAACATGACGGACACGTTATTACAGAACTTCAGAAAGAGATGGACCCGACAATTCTTACAAGATCATCCTCATGCGGACCCTGCTGTTGCCCGTGACATCAATCGTTATGTCATATGGGCATATGATGCCGCCTGGGCTGTGGCTATGGCTGCTGAGCACGTGAAACAAATTGACAATCAATTTGTTAATGCTACAAAAGGTAGCACCGATCTTTCAAGCATGGGTGTCTCGACGACCGGCGAGGAATTCCTTGACTCTATCTTGAACACGACATTTAATGACAGCCTAGGTGGTTCGTTCAAGTTAGTAAATGGTGAGCTAAACTTGTCACATTTTCGCATTGTTAATGTAAATGGTGACAATTATAGGACTATAAGCTATTACACCCCAAATCATGGCTTAACCAAAGAATGGCCTGCTCAAAGTAACTACTCAACCTCTCGAAACGACCTTGGGTCGGTGATATGGCCTGGCGATTCGACAGTGCAACCGAAAGGGTGGGTGGAACCTACTGTTAGCAAAAAATTAAGAATAGCAGTGCCGGGGCCTGTCCAAGAAGGATTCAAGGTGTTTTTGGATATGGAGACAGACAACATTACGAACCAGACAACAGCGACAGGATTTGTGATAGACATGTTCGAGGAGGCTGTGCAGAAGTTGCCGTACGCTTTGCCGTTCGAGTATGTACAGGTGCTGCATGCGAAATACGACGACATTGTGAAGATGATCGGTGATGGGGTAAGCCTTTTTTCTTTAAATCCTTATTGCATTTTCTGCTTATAAATCATCTATGTCATAATAGTATTGCTGCTATTATAATCCCTACTCTTATTCCTAGAAGTTAATTAAGGACTGTTAGTTAGCATAGAATAGAGTTGAGTATCATTTCTAAAATCTCATGGTCTAGCGCTAAGTTAACTGGGAGCATATCATACTGTGGGTATTATAATTTACAAGTTCAATTTGGTCAAAAGCTTAAGTACTAGAACAATCAGGAATGATCCATTAATTGATCACACTTGCGTCAATTATTGAATAAGACACACATTCACTATCACAGAAATTGTTATATAGTCAAATATAATATGAAAGATTCAAACATCCAAATTACAAGCTAGGCTCATGAGACTTCAAATTTGAAAGATTCAAAGTCAAACAGTATTCAAACTTTCTTACAATGTGTTTATTCAGAGTTCACATACATTAGTATGAACTTGGAATGTGATAGTAATAATAACTTGTGACAAAACTTATATTTAATATGTAAGATATATACATTCCAAATCTCTAGTATTAAGCATATGTACATGCATGTACTTTTATCTTTTATGAATATAGGTTTACGTAAGACCTATACCCTCTTGAGTACTGAAAGCTCATAATATAATTCCACCATCAACAATGTAATTTTCTAACATGTATTAGCTGTATCAATAATTCAAAGTCTTTTCACACTATTCCTAACTACTTTCCTACTTGGAGATCACCCACTAATTAAATAGGTATATATATAAAGAAATCCATTTATTAATTTGTTAGTGTGTATATAAACCCATTTAATTTGTTAGTGTATATATATATAAAGAAATCTCATTATGTAATGGACATTTATTAATTAATTCTTGGTTTTGCAAAGGGCATTAATTAAAAATATGTAAAAGTTTCTTGCCTTATTATTAATGGTCTTTGAGAATCTTAAAGTCTTTTTGGTCGACCAATAACAATTATAGTAAAGAGGAACAATTAATATTGGTCGTTGCACATATCTAATCAAACCGGTCAAAATATACATGCATGCATGGAAAGGAATTTGACATTGGTCGTCAATTGTCATAAATCAGAGAAAATCTCCTATATGAAAATAATATAGATAGCCATTATTAATTTATTAACCTGATATGTTATTTAATAAGAAAGTTTCTTAAATAAATTATTATTGTAATATATTATACATATACCACAATATCTAAAGATAATAAAGATAATAGCTAAACAAAAAACATCCCTTTCCTTCATTTTATTTAAGTGTCAAATAAAGATTATAATAATATTTTAATTATCACAATTAAAATTAAAAATATTATTATAATATAAATTAATTATATTATTAACTTTCCTTTAATTTACTAATTGGTTTATCTAATTGTCCAAATTAACTCTATAATTTTATTCTTTGAAAGGCAGAGTTCTACTTAAATAATTTGAAACATATATAATATATACTTGAATTTATATACAATTCATATTGGATATTTAACACACACAAGAATCAACTAGGTTCAATCTTCTCTAAAATTAACTAAGTTCAATGAATCCATGCCAGTTGGTTCACTTGTATATTTTTTTTCCAAGACTATTATAAAATTCACCTCTTGTCGTTATATATATTTATTAATTTGATTTCTTTTGTTAATTAGAAGGATGCACAAATTCCAATATATAATAGTACAGTAGATATATATAGAAGTGATCGATAAGGACGCCAATTAAACCTATGAAGAGTGATATAATAAAAAAAAACAATTGGATCCCTATCCATCTCTATCAAAAATGTGGCGCATTGATTGGTTCCAAAATTAGTAGTTATTGAATTAATTAATAAATCATTGGTCACAAATTTAGTTTGAATTCAACATTGACCGGAATCGTTCAAATGCAATCCCTATCCGTTTCTGTTCGAAGATATGAACGCGACTTGACTATTAATTCCTAAGTCAACTATATATACTTTTCTTTGGGTAGAACTAAGGTGCTCTTAAGCTCACCATGCCCTCTGTGAGCTTAATTCAAAAACTTATCGGATTGACTTCAAACGACATTTTCAAACCGTTAGATGTTCAATCTATATTAAAATGTGCTTGGAGACCAAATTTTTCAATTTTTGAATTTTTATTATTATTTATTAAGCTGGTTTGAAAACCGCTGTTTTTATTAAATTTCTAGAGCATTGAAAAACAACGGTTTTCAAACCAGCTTAATAAATAGTAAAAAAATTCCAAAAAATGAAAAATCTGATCTCCAAGCACATTTTAATATAGATTGAACATCTAATGGTTTGAAAATGTCGTTTGAAGTCAATCCGATAGGTTTTTGAGTTAAGCTCACGGTTTGGCTTGGTGAGCCTAAGAGCACCTTAGTTCTACTCCTTTTCTTTTACTAAAAAAAACTATATACATTTCTTTTGCTATAACTAATAAATAATTTTTTAGTGATCCATAAAAAGGTTAGATAGGCCGCGGCCCAATAGAATAGTGTTGTCTTTTTCAATGAGGTTTATGTTACTTGCTGAAATATACTACCATTAATTAATTTATAGAGGGATCCACTTACAATATTTTCTATAGAATTTTTTTTGGAAGGACCTTAGTGAGAAGTAGCTTTATTGCTTGAAAATAAATAAATCCAAATCTGAGTTCTCCACAGCTCCGGTGAAAAGTTCTCTCTTGGAATGAACTTATGCATCTGTTAAAATCTTATAGATTTATATTCACATGGAAAAAAAACGCCAACCTACCGCCATATTCTAATTGGCCAACTACTTGTGGAAGAAATTTTCCTACTTATCAATTGGGTGAAATTAAAAAATTGTTTAGATAATGATGCATGATCATCTTGGCCACTAGTGCTTATAATTCAAATGTTATGTGTTAAGGTGTATATATGTTCTCATTTTTTTTCATTATTTTCATAATGTATTTTCAAATTTGCTACTGAAATTTTCTATTAAGAAAATAATTTAATGTTAAAATAATCAAACTTCTTGCAGATCTATGATGCAGTGGTTGCTGATATGACGATCACCTACAACAGATCACAGTATGCTGATTTCACACTGCCGTATGCAACATCGGGCTTGTCGATGGTGGTGCCGGTGAGGAATGAACGGAGCAAGAATGCATGGATCTTCCTCAAACCCCTCAAGGCTGATCTCTGGTTGGGTAGTTTGGCATTCTTTGTTTTCACCGGTGCAGTCATCTGGGCTTTGGAGCACCGCATCAACGATGAGTTCAGAGGACCACCCGCGAACCAACTTGGCACCGTTTTCTATTTTTCGTTCTCTACGCTTGTGTTCTCTCACAGTAAGTTTTATTGCCTCCATTTTTACCCTTTTCTTTTACTACATAATTTCCCAAAAAGCAATTAATTAGCAATCACAGAAGGACAAACTGAATTAAAAAATAAATCATGTCACTATCTGCAATTGGATCAATCAAATTATTCAAATATGGTTTCGTTTTTGTGGTACAAGCTGTTGTTATCTTAGTAAAAATTGAACACCTTCGGAAATATAAATAGATTTCATGGAAAAAAATCATTGTTTTTTGTTTGCAGGTTACAGATAACCATACAACAAATTTCATGAAATTAAAAATTGATTACATAGTTCAAATAATAGGGAAAAAAAAAGGGTCTAACAATGCACCTTATGCAGGGGAAAAAATAATTAGCAACTTATCAAGATTCGTCATAATCGTGTGGGTATTCGTGGTGCTCATATTACAAGCAAGTTACACTGCTAGCTTGACATCGATGCTAACAGTTCAGCGCTTTACTCCAACTTATTCTGACATAAATGAGCTTGTGAATAGTAAAGAGAAGATTGGTTACCTAGCAGATTCCTTCACAAAAGAATTCTTGCTAAGAATGCGTGTCGACGAAAGTAGACTACTTGCCCTTAAATCACCCGACTCGTATGAAGAAGCAATGTCGAATCACTCCATTGCCGCTATTGTGGACGAGACGCCTTACCTCCAAGTCTTTCTGAACAAGTACTGTGACAACTATACAATGGTCAACCTACCCAACAAGACAAGCGGATTTGGATTTGTAAGTCTTCCTTGCTCGTTACTCTACCAAATCTGCATAGAGTCAAGAGCATCAGATGAATTAAAATGTTGACGAAAAAAAATCCAAGTATAAAAATGTCCAAAATTCTGTTTTTTTTACAGGTTCAGGAACAAAACCAAATTATAATAATGCTCAAAACAATTATACAGGTATTTCCGAAAGGCTCTTCTTTAGTCACCGACCTCTCTAGGGTAATCCTCAACCTAACCGAAGGGGATACAAGCACAAGGCTAAATGAAAAATGGTTTGGTGAGCCGTTATCATGTCCGAATCAAGATAGCCCCTACTCTTCCCAAAGCCTCGACATCGTAAGCTTTTGGGGCTTATTTCTCATCACTGGTGTGACGTCAGTGTTTTGTTGCCTGATACAGTTAGCTATGTTTGTAAAGCAAAACAGCCACCACATAAGGCACATTACTTCTATAAATTCTTTCAAATCGAGCCTTCGTTCAGTGGCAAGGATATATGATGAAAAAGACTTATCTAGCCATACATTCCGAAAGGCTCAACTGAGTTCCCCTAACAGTTTACATCCAGGCACTCCTATGAGCATATCAAATCACGGGGGACCATTTTCATCTGAGCGGATGAGTCCTGTCACAGATGAGGCAGAAATGCATGGAAATGCTGGAAATGAAACCCCAAATCATGTAATTATTTAGAGCTTATGTATGTTGCTAAAAATTTAACTTATATAGTATGGAACATATCTTTAGTAATAGTTACGTTAGAAGAAGTGTCTCCTTTGAGAATGGCAGAATTTTGGATAGGTTTCAAAAGGAGACCCAGATATAAAATACTAAATTTGTAATTATAACATAATATATAAACTTAGAAAGAAAAGGAAAGCAGATTAACTCCCACTTAATAAAGTTCTTGCAAATGACTTTTGGTTTTTCTGTTTGATGTAAAAGAAGCAGTCTCATATTGTGACATATTTCTGTTGAAATCAATAATTTCAATATAAAAAGGTGCAAATAAAAGCAGAAAAAATGATAATCATCCCCCGGCACACAATAAGAAAAATACATCGACCACATGACCCAAAATGATGAGGATAGATTGTCAGAAGTCTCAGCCCTCACCTGGTTTCCTGCTATTTCCTTGTCAGTGAAGTTGTCGGGGAGGTCAGAGAATACCAACCAGCTAGGAAGGAACCTACCATCTACTTAGAAGAGGGGGATCAAGATTATTAAAATAATTTGTTATCCGAGTGAGGCAATGGTAATATGCATATTACGGTCGACACGCGCTATTGATTCATATTTCTATTTTCAAAGTTCAAAAAATCGATATGAACATTTACTTCAAGACAAAATTTTACATTGTTTAGTGTTTTTTTTTTTACTGTATTTTTAGATAGATAAAAAATCACTCCATTATCATACCATTAAAAAGCTCAAGTCTTGACTGAACCCTTATTCCTCATCTCGATGACCTCCTTTTTCTTCGGTCCAAATCTTTGTTTAATGTTGAGTACTAACCAAACTGAACACAGAATCTTTAGTTGAGTCCAGATCCTCTCCATTTCAACAGAATCTTTAGTTGATTTAATTAAAATAAAACATCTGAATATATAGCACTATGCTGCATTGGTTTCTATTCTCTTCTTGTGATTTCCAATTAAGAATTCTTTCAATTAATGCTAGATTCCGGGGACAGTTTAAATGTTTAATTCATACAATTACATTGTTTACTAAACTAAAGACTGAACACAGTTTCTTCCGGTCATTGAATCCTGGGACTCAATTCTTTTATGACTTCAGATCTAACATAGGACAACTCAACATTTTTAAGAGCCAATGGAGAAGAAACAAAACTTGGACCACTGACTCTGTTTTCTTCTTATTTTTATTTTTTGTGTATCTTTGCTGATATCCCAAAGCAGTCTCCCTATTGCATAAATCGCTCTTCCACATTACTGGTTCTACAGGATTTGAAGTTTTGAACCCTTTTTGCACTACCCCATACCTTCCTAGGTATGAGAGACCCAAAAACACACCAAGATACTAAAAAGAAGCACATTTGCTTCCTTTTTTACATAATGCTCTACATTCCAAACCCAGCATCCACACAACCAACACACACAGCAGCCCCATTTAAGGGAACCAGTATCTTCTGTGTTACTCGAGAAAATAAAATGAGCTCTCAGCCGGTGGATATTCGGGTGATTGGAGGGGGCAGTATTATTTGTGCTTTGAGATTCGTGTAAATTTAAATCCACCGGCTGAGACTCACTTTATTTTCTCGAGTAACACAGAGGATCTGAATTCCCATTTAAGGTGGGGTTAATCCTTGACACCAACTACCCCATTGGTCAGATTGCTCTCACCTCCATAAAAATAGCCATTGCCGACTTTTACACTGTGAATGCAAACTCCACTAAACACCTCGTAGTTGTGCAGCGTAACTCCTCGAGCGATGTCCTTACTGCTGCCTCTTCCGGTATATATATTGAATTTTGAATCTGATCAAAATTATTGGACTGCTCACTGGAATTTCAGCTTTTCTGAATTCTGACCTCTGTCAATTAATCGCTAAAACTGTACCAATCTGTAATATTTTTGTATAGAGAAATTATATTATCTGGAAACTAGACTTTCATACCTTTATTTTGATATAAAGATCACAAAAATCCATGTAGCTATTTTCTCTAAAATGAATTTTGAATCTGATCAAAATTATTGGATTTCTGACTGAACACAGCAGAAAATAAAATTGATTTTTTTTTTTTTTTATTTTTTAGGGCTGGAGTCTGGCATGGCGTCCCGTTTTTTATTTTTTATTTTTTTTTACGTTTTTTCCACAGGCCGGAGTCTGCCATAGCGTTCCGCTAGGACGCCATGGCACATACCAGCCTTCTCATTTTTCAAATTCTTACCAATAGTTTCTCATTTTTAATATTTTATTTATTTATTTTCTTATATATAAAAATTTCGGCAAAATCAATGACGGGCTTTCGGCCCATGGGCTTCATGCCGTTGCTTTCATTTAAAAGATCAGCTTTTAATTTTTTTTATTAGCGGTAGAACTTTCATCAAATTCCAGCATTTTTGAAAAATCAGCCTTTAATTTTTCTTTTTATCATTGTCAAGTTTGTAAGTTTCGTGAGCACTATATTTACACAATTAGGTACTTTACTATTTTTAGTATTTTTTTTAGATTTGTGGAAGACGACTCTTTTTGATATACAAACAATTATTATTTTTATTTTTCGACCATCTTTTCAAAATTAGAAAAATAGTAAAATAAACTATAAAATATTAAAATTAATTTTCTACAAAATTTTCATATGTAGACTATATTTAATAGTTTGAAGCGACCATACAAATATAAAAAGACTTGATTTGAACTGTTTGTATTTTACTAAAATTGAAATAACTCGAAATGGTTAGATGCTTATAAGCAAAATAATCTCTTGAATTAGAGCTGACAACGAACTGAGTTATGTTTCAAATGGAGCCCGAGATATAAAATTTTATATTTGTAATTATAACATAATATGTAAATTTAGAAAGAAAAGAAATTAATCAGATTAACTCCTACTTAAAGTTCCTGCAAATGAATTTTGTTTTTTGTTTTTTTTTGGTGTGAAAGAAGCAGTCTCATACTGCCACATATTTCTGTCAAAAAATCTATAATTTCAAAATAAAAGATGCAAATAAAAGCAAAAAAAAAAAAAAAAAAAAATCACACCCCGGCACACAATAAGAAAATACATCAACCACACAACCCAATGTCATGAGGATTTCAGATCCAGTGAAGTAACCCAAAAATTGGGTTTTGGATCGGGACTGTCCGATTCGAATTCGTGACCATCTAACTAAAGTGGAGCGCATGTATCTCGAGAGACATGTTCGAATCCCGAGGTGATCTCGAGCGACGGATTCGATTCGGACGGTCCCGATCCAAAACCCAAAAATTGGGTTACTTAGGGGATCCGGACCCACTCACAGGCACACACATCATACTGTACACCCCAAACATATATATAACCACAATCACTTCTAATCTCCTTGTCAGTCAAAGTTATTGGGAGGTGAGGGGGGGGGGGGGGGGGGGGGGGGGGGGGGAGTCTAGATTTATTAGAATAATAATTTGTTAACCAACAATTATCATACCAATAAAAAACTCAGTGTGTATGGAACACTTTGTCTTCATCTCCATCACCCCTTTTTCTCTGGTCAAAGTCTTTGTTTAGTTCAGCTCCTCTCCATATCAACAGAATCTTGAATTCATCTAATTAAAATAAAAAAATCTGAAAAAATAACTCCATGGTGCATTGGTTTCTATTCTTCCGGTCATTGTATCCCAGGACTCAATTATTCAACTAAGGACAACTCAACATTTTTAATAGGCAATAGAGAAGAAACAAAAATTGCAGCACTGACTCTGTTTTCTTCTTATTTTTTTGTCTTTGCTGATATCCCAAAGTAGTCTCCCTATTGCATAAATCTCTCTTCCACAGTTACTGGTTCTACAGGATTCGTATCCTTCTTGCACTACCCCATACCTTCCCAGGTATGAAAGACCCAAAAACACAACAAGATACTAAAAAGAAGCACATTTGCTTCCTTTTTTACATAATGTTCCACATTCCAAACCCAGCATCCACACAACCAACACACACAGCAGCCCCATTCAAGGTGGGGTTAGTTATTGACACCAACTACCCGATCGGTCAGATTGCTCTCACCTCCATAAAAATAGCCATTGCCGACTTTTACACTGTGAATGCAAACTCCACTAAACACCTCGTAGTTGTGCAGCGTAACTCCTCGAGCGATGTCCTTACTGCTGCCTCTTCCGGTATATATATGCCTCATTTTTTTTTCACATAAGACCTGAGTTTCAGTAAAATTCATATACTAAATAGAAAATTTGCTCCTTCATGCAGCCTTGGAGCTTATTACAGGGGAATCAGTTCACGCAATTCTTGGACCAGATACTGCTTCTGAAGTTGCATTTGTTGCTGACCTAGGAACAAAGGCGAACGTACCCATTATATCATACTCTGTTACAAGCCAATCGGTTGCCCCCTGTTGCTTCCCCTTCTTTGTCCGAGCTGCCCCAAGTGATGCCCTCCAGGTACATGCCATTGCAGCACTGGTACAGGAATATGGGTGGCGCAGTGTCGTGCCGATTTATGAAGATGACGACCATGGAGTAGCACTTCTTCCATTCCTTGTTGATGCTCTGGATAATGTTGAAGCAGTGATTCCATACCGTTGTGGTATTCGATTTTCGGCGACTGATGACCACATTTCATCTGAGCTCTATCGGCTTCAGACATTACAAACTCGCGTATTTGTCATCCACACATGCGTGCAACTTGCTGTACGCATTTTTACCGTTGCTAACAGGATTGGCATGATGTCTGATGGCTATGTTTGGATTCTGACCGAGGGGCTAACAAGTCTTCTCGGTTGGATTGAAAGCAAATCGGTGCAAGGTGTGCTCGGAGTATCCACTCAAATCCCAGATTCAGAAAGGCTAAATGGTTTTAAGCGAAGATGGACACGTCAATTCTTAACTGAAAACCCAGATGCCGACCCTTCAAGAGTCTCATCAGAGCTAAGCAATTATGCTGTTTGGGCATATGATGCAGCATGGGCTCTGGCCCTTGCTGCTGAGCATCTAGGCCCAGTAACAAACTCAACCATTAAAACAAGTAACGGGTATGGAAATCTGTCCGGCATGGCTGTATCTGACACCGGGAAAAGCCTTCTACAGGCTCTATTTAGCGTACAATTTGATGGCCTCGGTGGAAAATTTCATTTGGTGAATGGAGAACTAAACATGACAGGAGGATGCCAAATTGTCAATGTGGTTGATGGGAAGGCACAAGAAATCGGTGTTTGGACAAAGAATGAAGGGTTGAAGCGGAGGCACAGGCCTGTGATATGGCCGGGAGAATCAATGGTCGTACCAAAGGGGTGGGACCTGCCAACCAGTGGTGAAAGACTTAGATTAGCTGTACCAGGATCAGGAGATCCTGGGTTCGAGTCATTCCTCAATTTGAAGGTGGATAAAACAACGAACCGAACCTTGGCAAAGGGTTTTGTCTTTGACATGTTTGAGGCGGCAGTACGGCAGTTGCCATATGCGCTGTTGTTTGACTACATACCGGTTGAGCATGACAGCTATGCTTCACTTGTGGAGTTAGTCGCCAATGGGGTAATTTAGTTTCTCTATTCTCTTATTTCATACATAATTGGTTTCTCTCTCTGTTTTTCTTCTTTTATTTTCTATATTTGATATTTACTTCCATCTGTATATTCAGTTCCATTATTCCACACACGTCCACACATGTACACTTGTTGATTTAATAAATTGTTAAGATAAAACTTTCCCCATGCATGCTTGGTTTATTGATAAAATCTGTTTTCTTAATGAATCAGAAGGATACGGCCATAATACTTGTTTTTAGTTATGATGAAAATGGGGCACAAGTACAGAGAATAACCCAATAGGATGACCCTTCATGTGGGCAAACATATGCAATATAAAATTCTCACATTGTAAAATATGAATAAGACAACACCAACTTGGAGAAGTTGCACATGGGAGTCTTCTGATAAATGCTTGCCTCGTCTCCCCTTTTTGTTTCTTTCTCCAACAATACTATTGGAGGAAAATTATTCAATGCTTATCCTTGCAAAATGTTGATTAATAGTACCATCTGGATCCCTGCAGATGAGAAACAAGTTGGCCTCGTTATGCATAAAATAGGATAAGTATTACTTCAACAACTCATCTCTCCTTTCTCTTATTTTCGTGAGAATACAGAAATTTTACATCATATTTTTTTAGCTTTGAAGAGATATTCTTGGTATTAATTTTCCAACATAATCTGTGTAAATTAAAATCATAATTGATTTTCAAGGATTCATACAGAAATAACGAAAAAGGTACGTAATAGGGAACTTAATTATTTGTTGGTAAACTTGTCATGTCTTGTCTTCAGTTCTGCAGTACTAAAACAATTTTAATACTTTCAAGTTAGGCAAGATAAGTATAGAATCAATCTAGGTAAGATTCCATTTTAGTTGCACCCAAGTACCAAAAGAAAAAATAATAACAAGGTAAGACCAGCTGTATCACAGCCAAGATTCCACTCCTAAAGTGTCAAATTCCAAGTTTTACGGTACTAACCCAATATAATATGGAGTAGTTTTGTCAGGCTAAACAGTTTAAAAATGACACCACTCAGTTATAAAAAAGGTGATTATAAATTTGTGGATAGTAGGCATAGTTCCCAGCAAAAGGAGCTATAACCAAATGTACCATAGATAAATACTGACATTCAATTTATTCACTGTTGGTGTTGTCATTGTTGGCCATTTATTGAATTTTCTGCGTCTCTGTTTTGAACACAAGTTACCATGATTCTAATTGAGAATAGGTCTCTATTCAATTTTAGAGTTACGATGGCATTGTAGCCGATATGACTATCACGGCTGAGCGGTCCATGTTTGTTGATTTCACTCAACCATACAAGCAAACTGGCATTTCAATCGTGGCTCCAGCAGTAACAGACAAGGGCAGCAAGAGTGCCTGGGTCTTCATAAAACCACTCAAATTAAATCTGTGGGCCATCAGTGGAGCCTTCTTTATTTTCACAGGAATTATCATCTGGTTAATGGAACATAGGGTGAACGAAGAATTTAGAGGGTCATCTTGGAGACAGCATGGCACCATCATCAGCTTTGCACTCTCCACACTATCTTTTTCACACTGTAATCTACTTTCTTCTTTTAATTTCTTGCAAATTGTTCCTACATTTGCTAAAGTAAATTACTACCTTGAACGGACTACCAATTTGCCGTATCCGGTCATGGCCAAATTGATAGGGTTCTTGTACTAACAATAATGTTACTTAGGCAATATCACAAACAACTGTTCTGCAGCAGAAAACAGACCCATACCAGTACTGGCACAGGGAGAGTTCAGCAAGAAACACAATAGAATTTCAGCCAAAAAGTTACTTTATTAATTGACCTCTTGGGTTTATATAGAGTTTACATTCTTACTACTAAGTCAGGCACTTCAAACATACAAATTTTAAAACCAGAGACTTTAATTGATGAATATCGAGAACTTATACTTACAAACTATACACACACATCTTAATCTTGCACAAGTTGCAAGATCAAACCAAATGAGATAAACAAAAAAGAGGTGAAGAGAAGAAACTAGAAAGGTTGTAAGTTGTAACAAAGCCAACTGTCACAAGTCAAATTGGCTTAATAGGAGCTTGTACCAGTCTTCAATACCAGCCTATGCATTTCTGTCTCCTTTTACTCTCCCCCTGCTCTCTTTTAACCAAGATAAACAGAACTTAGAGGGCTAGGCATCAAGCTTGTAGAACACCATAGAACTTACTAGAAAAATACCAAACAGCTCTATTTATCCCTCTTTTTCAAAATGGAACCTAGACTTAATAAAATATTGATATAGCCCTCTCTACTAAACTGACCCAAAATTAGCCCAAATCGATTTGGGCTGGAATGACAAGGGAGCCAACACAAATCAAACTGGTACTGAATATGCACCAATTGGATAAAGAAAGTAACTCATAAGTAACTCGCATGGAATTTCCATTGTCTTTTATTTAGTATTTTCGGTGATACTCATCCTCTGGGACTTCCATGCTATGTTGAGTTTACCATCTTTTCCAGCTATTATGAACAATTGGCATGCGATTCAAACAATATATCATTCCGATAGGAGGGTCTCTAATTTGTTTTGTTTTTTCGCATTGTATAACATAGCGGAGAGGATGCGGAGCAACTTCTCAAGAGTTACCCTCATCGTGTGGTTGTTTGTTGTTTTCATCTTGACCAGCAGCTACACTGCCAACTTGAGCTCGATGTTGACTGTAAAACAACTCAAACCATCTGTCTCTGATATCAATGATCTAAAAAATAGTGCAGCTAGCGTGGGATATCTGCAACCTTCATTTGTAAAGGATAATTTACTGAAGTTGGGATTTGATAAGTCGAGGCTCGTGCCATTAAAATCACCTCAGGAGTATGCGGATGCATTGGAAAGTGGACGTGTTGCTGCCATTGTAGATGAAACTCCATACCTTGAGGTGTTTATAAATGATCATTGTGATGGCTATGAAATGTCAAGCGAGATTTACAAGACAGGCGGGTTTGGATTTGTGAGTTTGTCTTTTTTTAATATAAAATTCCTTGCATATACGGTATTAAATTGGGACTTCCATGCTGGCCTTATATACCAGTTGAGTTATGCAGCAGTAATACTCGGATTTTGGGCCAGAATCTAATATTAAGGCTAAGTTAACCCTCAATCATTCAATTATATAGATAGTCAACACCATGGAAATTGATAGAACCAAAGAAAACTGAAAAACAACCTAAATGAATACCCAAAAAAAAAAACCTAAATGTCAGGCAAGTCAAAGAAACTGAGAAAACTGGAAAACTGCAGTATTACTCCAGGTATAATAATATATTGAGCATTTTATGGGATTCATTCAGGGATGTTATGCACATTTGCAGACCATGCCAATAATGGAACCTACTGGTAAAGAAACATATATGGTACAGCAAGAATTGATACCACTCAGTTTATGGGTATAAATGGAAAGATTGGTTGGATAGATGGCACTTGCCTTCCTTTTTTTTTCTTACAAAAAACTATGTGCATCAAACATATCATATGATCATGTATTTCTGACTTCTACCTCTACCAAATGTTTGCATTAAATTATTAGGTCTTTCCAAAAGGTTCAATGCTAGCCGCTGATCTCTCAAGAGCAATACTGAAAATAACCGAGACCGATGAGAGCTCTTCTATACAACAAAAATGGTTTGACCTAGACCAGAATACCTGCTCTTCCGGAGATAGCTCACTCTCGTCAAAACAACTCGGTTTAGACAGTTTTGTAGGCCTATTTTGTATAACTGGTGTTATATCGGGCCTGTGTTGTGTCATTTTTCTTATCAAGTTTTTCATCCAAAATAAGGAAGAGTTGAGTGAAATTGTAGCGAACAATCCCTGGAGAAATTCACTGCACAAAATTTGGAAGCTCTTTTATGAAGCAGCTAATGAGACGAGCAATTCTTCTCGAGCATCTAGTGTGTAGGGCGAAAGTATTAGTTTGGCAAGTTACTAAGGTTTGTAGTCTAAATTCATTAGGATCGCATAAGGTTAGGTTTAGAAGTTATGTAGCCGAAATTTCAGCAGTATGCAGAGCATTTACTTCTGTTTTTCATATCTTTTTCATATTAACCGGATATGTCCATTCATTTTTCTTCCTTTCTTTTATGCTTGTACACTCTAGCCAGCTCTACGACATGAACCATGTAAGGTGTAGGGAAACTACAATAGACTATGCATTTTCCTATTAGAATTTACATTTTACAAGCCGATATCTTTTTGTGAAGCCACAAAAGAATGAGCCCCATTGGAGCTTAATGGAATAGTTTAGAATGAGCCCCTTTCTGAAACCACCGAAAGAATTTCTCTAAGTGTGCTCCTAAATGTATTTGTATAATGAAATCGATTATCTATGCTGTCAGTTGTACAAGAAAAAAATTTAACTGGAAGAAGAAAAGACAAATCAACCTGCCTAATTTGATTATATAGACTGTTTGCATAGAGAGAGGGTTGTGCAATGGTCTGCTTACATGGTCTTGGCTGATTTGAGTATATGACACGTCGCCTCAAAACCATGTCAGCATCATCATCCTGCTGTTCCAAACCTGCCAATAGCAGCTGAAACTCAAACAGTTACTGGTAATTGTAAATAATTAATCGAATAATTATGCGTAGCCAGGAACTAGATGTGCACGGGCACGGTACTGGTGTGGTGGTATAAGGGGAACTAAACTTGTGCAATTCAGTTCGCATCAAACCAGACCTTGGTGCAGGAGCCTACAGTTGGCCAAATCAAGAAGGAGGTGTGGCATTAATAGGTCACGTATAAATCAATTTCGTTTAGACTTTAGAAACTATGGAGCAAACGGTCGAACACCTTATGTGCGTTACGCAGACGGAGGTGATGTGGCTACTGTGACATAATTCCCGGGTGCTTTCATATTAGGGCTGCTAATGGGCCGGGCCGGCTCATGAACCAATGAGTTGAATAGCTCAATATTTTATATTGAGTCGGATTCTAAACTGAAAAAAGTCAGAACTCGACTCGTCTCAAATTTCTACGTTTGAACAGAGCCGAATCCGAGCCGAGCCGAGCCAGGCCGGCTCATGAGCCCATCGAATCGAGTCTCCTCTTGGTTTTGCTGCTGACTTGGTGGTTTCATACCCTTTCAAGTATAAATTGAATTATGTAACAAGTTTAATTCAAATACAACTCGTGAAAACTTAGAAAATTATAAATTTTCATTTAATTTCAAATTTTTGATGTGTCGAAAAAATCATAATTTTTTTTAATTTTCATTAAAGCATACGATTATTTTATGTGTTAAATAAACAGTGAAATCTGCACAGTTCAAAGAATTTTTTTTAAAAACCATAATTAGAAAAAACAAAGTTAGCAAAACAACATGATTACTTCTATTTTTACAAAAATCATAAGAACCGAGATTGGAATTCGGTTCCAAGTTTTTTTTTTCCTGGAACCGAATTGCAATTTCGGTTTCAACTTCGTTTTCACAATTTTTGCGAAAATTTGTGCGGCATTTGGTGTGCAGACCAAAACCCGAGATCCTATTTCGGGTTGACCTTTTTTTATTTGAAACCGAATATAGCTTTCGGGGTTTTTTTTTTTTTTTTGTTGGAACCGAAATTAGGTTTCGGGTTTAGGGA
This sequence comes from Carex kokanica, assembly GCA_025461125.1. NCBI lineage: Eukaryota > Viridiplantae > Streptophyta > Magnoliopsida > Poales > Cyperaceae > Carex > Carex kokanica. Next base: position 109,252 of record JAJGRX010000955.1, on the reverse strand, counting down.
TTTTTTTCAATTTTTTTGTTGGAATCGAGTGCTAATTTCGGTTCAAAACCAACTTGATAGCTAAATTTTTTTGTTAGAACCGAGTGCTAATTTTTTCCGAGATTTTTATTTTTACCCAAAAAAAAAATTATTTTAATATAATTAACCAAGTTTTTGAAAAAATTATATTTTTACCCAAACCGTAAATAATATTTACGGTTTGAATTTTTTTTTTCTCAGAGAAAAATAGCTAAAATGCTGAAATGAAATATAACACAAAAAAATCGAATTGTTTTTTAAAATATTTGTTAGAAAATACGCTACAAATAGGGCCGATTTTGTGCTAAAATAAGGTAAATTACAATAATTATGCTAAAATACGGTAAATTTACTAAAATGCTGAAATTACAATAATTAAGTAGAATTATGCTAAAATACGGTAAATTACGCTAACTTACGTATCGGATAGGGCCGATTTTGTGGCATCTTTCATAAATCATAAAAAATAGTAAAAAAATTCCAAAAAATAATAAAAATTGGTATTCTACAAGTTCATTAGATAACTAATTTACTGAGCTACGTAGATTGAAGAATAGAAATGAAAATCTCAATCGAAAACTTCAACTGAAGTTTTGAGGCCTTTCTCTTTGTTTTTTGGCGATTCTGAATTTGGCAATTTGACATCGTGGGCACGGACGATGCGCATTTTCACAAGCTTTCCGAAAAGTGGTCATTTGCTGAAATCGGACACTCGAGCGCCGTTTTATGGCCGTTTAAAGTTTCGTCGTCGTTTTTCGCCTTTTCAGTGAAAATATCATCCCAATTCATACGTAATTTAGCATAATTTTACATAATTATTGTAATTTCAGCATTTTAGTACATTTACCGTATTTTAACATAATTATTGTAATTTACCGTATTTTAGCACAAAATCGGCCATATTCGTAGCGTATTTTCTAACAAATATTTTAAAAAACAATTCGATTTTTCTGTGTTATATTTCATTTCAGCATTTTAGCTATTTTTCTCTAAAAAAAAATAAATAAATAAATTCAAACCGTAAATATTTTGTACGGTTTGAATTCTTAATTCAAACCGTAAATATTATTTACGGTTTGGGTAAAAATATAATTTTTTCAAAAATTTGGTTAATTATATTAAAATAAATTTTTTTTTGGGTAAAAATAAAAATCTCGGTAATTTTTTTGTTGGAACCGAGTGCTAATTTCGGTTCAAAACCAATGTGCAAAAAATAAAAAACCGAGTGCTAATTTCGGTTCCAAGTGCAAAAAATAAAAAACCCGAAACGGGATTTCGGGTCCAGGCCTATTTTGGATTTTCCGTGACAGCTCTTACGAAAATTTGTGAAATGGGGGTTGGAACCGAAATGCCAATTCGGTTCCAAGGAAAAAAAACCTTGGAACCGAATTGGCATCTCGGTTCTTATGGTTTTTGTAAAAACGAAAGTAATCATGTTGGTTTCCTAACTTTGATTTTTCTAATTATGGTTTTAAAAAAAATTCCAGTTCAAATTCATATAGAGTTGATCTTTCTGGATGTATTAAAAATTATGCTCCCAAATTTTATTAGTATTTAAATTCAATCATTCAAACTAAAATGCATGTATGGATGGGTCACATCAATGATAATATTTCTAATTTAACATAGGTAATCAATGAAGAACCGTATACTAACCGATCTTTTAATTATTTTTTAATACTTTTTTACTCCATCGATTTTCATTATTTTTTTTGTGTAGTGCAACCTTTTTGTATACAATAAACTTTTTTACGGATCATACAATTTTTAAAGTGATTTACATGCATGTATACCTTTAATATTTTTTAAATGGTGGAGATGATGCTGTCATCACTAGACGTTAGATTTAATCTATAATTACAAACAAATGGTTTCATCAATGTATCCAACACTACCTCATTTTATTAAGAAACTTCCTCTGCAAATACTATAAATTTGTTATTATGACAGAAACACATGTGCCATTCTCATATTTTTTTTTATTTCTTCTTGTCAAAACATGTTGAGCACAATTAATCACTGTTTTGTGACTTTCTTCTGGGTTAAGCTCCAATTCTGTTGAAATAGTTTTTTTTTTCCTGAGCTGGGACCAAATCCAGGCTGAGCCAAGTCTAGTATTTACATGAGCCGAGCTTCTTCTTTCAAAACCAAGCTGAGCTGGATCTGAGATGTTATGCTTCTCTCATTGAGTCCAAGCAGGACCTGAGCCGAGTCAAGCTCAATAGCAGGCCTACTTTCATTTGCAGCAAAACAAATGATGGGCTTTAGGCCCATGGGCTTCATCCTATTGCTGGCTTCTAAGGATGAGGCACGGTCATAGTACTGCCATTTGAAATCAGTTGGTTTCTTGTCAATGATAAGGTTTCATTTCAGCTCTAAGAAAACCCACCTATGGGCTATGAGAGATGAGAGAAGGCAATGGGATCTTGAAAAAAATTATTGTTTCGGTATTGGTATTGGATGGTACCATGAACTTAACCGTTCCTTGACCGAGAAACACGCTCCGTTTACCCGCTCCCTTCCTTTGTGACCCGACCTCATTAAATCATTTGCATTTCTGCTCAAAGGGCAAAATATTTTATTTACAAATAATTCTATGCATCATTTTTTTTCATAAATGATTTGTTCATAAACATGTATTGTGTAGTTAAATTCCTCTTTCTTCACTATGCATAATTTATTTTTCTTAATTGTGATTGATTTTGAGTTAAACATACACGAAAAAAAAAGAGTACGGCACACTGCATATTTGACAGTTGACAGAGCAACACAGAGTTACTTTATAAAAATATACTTAGGATTCAGAAAATTGTGAATTTATATCTCATCCTATATATTCTCTTAAAATAATTACCTACTATGAATTTTTTAAAAGAAGAACAAGAGTTCATTTACATATTGTATTACAGGAGCGTTATTTCCATGATAATGAACTAATGATTCTAGCAAATATAATAGCCAATCATTCCGTCCTTTAAAGTTCCACGTGATCCTAGAGCGAGTAGAATATATATTTCATTGTTAAAATATCTATCTATATTAATTAAATATCTATTTATTTGACAATATTTCTTGTGCGGTCATTATCAGCCGAAATTTTTATTAATAGAAAATAAAATATAAAAATATCGATATTGAAAAAGAGTTTTCCAGAAATTCGAGATATATTAATTCCGTGATTTTCTATAATGTCCAGAGGACGTTATAGAAAATAACGGCCAGATTAGCTAATCAGATTAGCCAGCCGATTTAGAAAATTCCGGACCGTTATAGAAAATCGCGGTCAGAAAATTGCAGAAAAAAAATAATACAGACCATTATGGAAAATAACGGCCAGGGTTGATTCCCTTGCCCTTTCTCTCTTTGCGCGAATTGGAAGAGATTAGAGTCTTGACCGTTATTTAAAACACTTTTCGAAGAGTTTAAATAGGGATCAAATAGGCGATCCAAACCCTTTTTGAAATTGTTTTTGTCACCTGTTTTACCCTTGCGCGATTTGATTTGGAACCGAACCCTAGCCGTTATTTTCTATAATGGCCCGTATTATTTTTTTTTCCGCAATTTTCTAGCCGCGATTTTCTATAACGGTCCGCAATTTCCTAGCCGTTATTTTCTACAATGTCCTCTGGACGTTATAGAAAATCACGGAATTGCTATATCTCGAATTTTCACGAAACTCTTCTTCAATGTCGGTATTTTTATATTTTATTTTCTATTAATAAAAATTTCGGCATTATCAGCTGGCCCACTTATATCTCTTAAAGTTAGCACGCCTAACTAAATTACCAGAATAATCACAAACCGCACAAGACCGCTAATGGAATTCGTCATAACGGAATCTCCTCGTTTGGGAAAACCAATAACTTGTAATTAAAGATGTTGTCATTTGCATTGATTGGTCCGGAAAATATACAATAATTTTTATTTATAGAAATAATATTAAAATAATGACGAATTATATTGATTTTAAAATTCGGTAGCAAGAACCGAAATTTTTTTCTTGATACACTGTGAATGACAAGACAATTATTTTTTTTGAAAAGGAACGAAAAATTTTAGTTCTCTTAGAAGAAATCGATTTTTTTTTTTCCGTTTAGAAATGAGTATTATCTTAATATTATTTCAATAAATAAAAAATTCTGGAGAATATATAGATAGGTACACTGCTTCGATCATCCCAAAGTAGATGTAAGTACACAAAATCAACGGTTCTCAATTCTTTAATAAATGGAGGGTACTACACTACAAGAATATATATTAACTTGACCGGGTCTGTGACTGAGGTTTAACTTCTTGTCTGAGAATTCTCTCCATTGTATAAGAAATGGAGAGTTCCAAGCTTAGAAGTTGATACCAGGATTTTTTTTTATAAACCATAATTTTTTTTTTTTTTTACGAAACCAACATGATTATTTTTTTCTTTTTTTACAAAAATCATAAGAACCGAAATGTCATTTCAGTTCTTTTTTTTTATTCCGGACCGGTCCCTTTTTGAATTTTCTGTGGTACTGGTTTCACAAGTTTTCATATGAGCCGCCACAGAAAATCTAAAAATGGGACTGGACTGAAATGCCATTTTGATCCGAAATAAAAAAAAAATAACGGACTGAAATGACATTTCGGTTCTTATGGTTTTTGTAAAAAAAAAAGTAAACATGTTGGTTTTGTAATTTTTTTTTTAATTATGGTTTATAAGAAAAATTCTGATACCAGTGCTGGAAATAATGTATTTGACCAGTTAGCTACTGATGAAAATTGGATGCTTCATTCATGATACGTATAGATTATCCAATTAAATTTTAAGAGGAAAAAATTAAATTTTATGAATATATTTTAAACTTAAACATAAAACATTTATTATACTATTTGACCAGTTTGGTTTTTAATTTTGACAGTTAAAAAAAAATTAACTGACTAGAAAACCTAAATATAAGTAATTGCATACTATATTGATATGATAACTTATCAATGAATTAATTAGCTAATTAGTTATTTTATTATTACTGATAAATTTCATTGAAAAAATATATGTCTTATCTAATTTTGTTCTGTTATATGAAGAGTCTATTTATTTTATCCTAACTAACTAAGTTGATCATAAGGTCATGTTTGGTTGTGGAGTAAGAGGTGGAGTAAACCCCTTACTCCACACTTAGGTAGCCAAACGAGAAGTAAAAGAAGAGGAGTAAGGTGGAGTAAGCGGTGAGTTAATCCGGAGTAAGTTACTCCACCACTTCAGGTGGATTAACTTACTCCACACTTTCTCCACCTGTAGGGCCCACTATCATAGGAAGAGGCTCAGTTTCCAACACTTTACTCCTCTAGGCGGATTAATTTAAGCTATGAGTTATACTACCAAACAAGATGTAAAATATGTGGAGTAAGATGGAGTAAGTCATTTAATCCTCATTAACTTTACTCCACAACCAAACATGACCTTAGACTTAGTTTGAAGCTTTTGCTGGTCAAGTCCACAGTCAACTTATCTACTTAGTTTCAAGATTTCTTGGAAAGTATAAAAAACAAAGAGATATCCCCAAAAGTTTGGAATAGATTAATGGCCCCTCAAGGACATGGTCACCATCTACCACATCTCACTTTTCTCTTTTTCTTCTTGATTTATTCACCACTTGTTCTTGGAGCTGAGAACAGTACTAGTGAAAGGAACAATGTCAGAGATGTAAAAGTGGGTGTTATATTGGATACTTCTTCATGGAACGGTGGTATCAGCTGGAGCTGCATGCAACTAGCCTTGGAGGACTTCTATGCATTGAATTCGAATTACACGACGAGAATCTCCTTTGTGTTGAGGGACTTGAAGAGCGGCCGTCCTGACCGTACCGGCAATGCAAATGGTGATGTCTTTGATGCTTCTGTTGCTGGTTTGTTCCCTTCTGCTTTTATTCATTTTTGTTTATATTGAAGGAGGAAAGGGGAGGCGTGATGTGCCTAGCAAATATACAAATTAAAGTAATCTGAGCTTACATTGGAAAATAGCAGAGAAAACAGAACATTATGTTATTTTTTTTCTTCAGCACAATATATCTCTCTTATTATCAGGCAATTTATATGGGTTCATCCACATTACTTTTGTTGAATATTTTTCTCTTATTTTCTGTTTCTTCATCACCATATCTTTAGCAATCTCTCTGTTTTCCTTTTTTTTTTCTTTTCTTTTTGCAAGCATATTACGTATGGATGATGCTTTCTTTCATTTTCTGAAAGCCTGCCGAATTGAACTTAAACAATTAAAAAAGAGTTTACAAGTAAGACAATCAAATCGATCTGGAAGGAATTTTTTTTTTTTTAATAAGATGGAGAAAAAAAAAGAAGATAAAAAAAAAACAATGATGCTTTCCATTAATTGTACGCAGTTCCTATGTTAAAGTTTTTTTTGTCTTTAGATTATATTCCAAGATTCGGAGTTATCACAAGCACTTTGCACTCTGTAATCTTGAACATGTTAAAGAAGTATATTGTTGCTAAAAATATGCAGCTGTTGATCTTCTGAAAAATGAACGAGTTCAAGCAATCATCGGGCCACAGACATCATCTCAAGCGAAATTTCTCGTTGAGCTCGGGAACAAATCAAATGTACCGATCATTTCATTCTCAGCAAAGAGCCCATCTGTTTCTTCCAGCCAAACTCCTTATTTCATTCGTACCTCTTGGAATGACTCATCCCAAGCCGTCGTCATAGCCTCTATTTCCAAACAATTCAACTGGAGGGAGGTGGTGCCGGTTTTTGAGGATGCCAATTCTGGCAACATGTTTGTCCGGTACCTAATTGACACTTTACAGGGAATTGATACATACGTCCCTTACCGGTGCAAAATCCCTTCTGGGGCAAGTGATAGTGAAATAAATGCAGCCCTCAATTACCTAAATGACAACAGAATCAGAGTATTTGTTATTCAAATGTCATACAAATTAGCTCTTAAGTTTTTCTCAAGTGCTAAAGAGAAGAATATGACCAGTACTAATGATTTTGTTTGGATTACAACATACGGGTTAACAGATATTGTGGACCTTGCCGGGTCAAATGCGAGCAAAGTGATGCAAGGTGTGTTGGGTATACGGCCATTCGTACCAAATACAACGAGTCTTCAGAGTGTTTACATGAGACTGAGAAATAAATACCAGGTAAACAGAGGGCCCACAGTTTTTGGTTTATGGGCATATGACACGGTGTGGTTGCTGGCCAAATCAGTTGAGAATGTAACACATGTAAATTTATCCTTTAAAGCGTCTAATGCACTGTATAACTCAACTGACTTCTCAAAAATTGGAGTTTCCGAGATGGGGCCAAACCTGAAAGCTTCATTAGAATCTACCAATTTTAGGGGGATAAGCGGTAATTTTAATTTGGTTTACGGTCAATTACAGTCCGGAACCTTTGAGATAACCAATGTTGTCAATGCATGTAATGATCCAGTTGGCCTCTGGACTAGGGGCAATATTTCCATTAACTGGCCAGGAAAGAACCATACTGTACCGAAGGGATGGCAATGGCCGACGACCAATAAAACACTCCTTATTGGAGTCCCCAAAAAACCTGGATTTGCAGCGTTTGTGCAGCCTCACACTACAGCCTCACACAACTTCTCTGGCTATTCCATAGAGGTGTTTCAAGCGGCGATTGATCTACTGCCTTACAATGTCTCTTATAAATTTGAAGAGTTCAATGGCACGTATGACGAGCTTGTGTACCAGGTTTATCTTAAGGTTTGTTTCCTTTTCTTTTTTCCTTCATTTTATTTCAGTAGTTTGCAATGACTTCAGTCTTTTTTTAATTTATAAAGAGGAAGGCTCAAATACCTCTATTTTTTGTGCCTCCACCATGCCTCCATTTTTAAAAACTTTAATAACTCAAAATTTGAAACTTAAAAAGTCAAAATAAAACTGTTAGATGTAATCTATGTTATTTTCTCTATGTTCTCGTAAAAAATTATCACATTTCGATTTTATTTTTATGTGAATCAATAAGTTGAAAAATTAATGTCTAGAAATTATCCATATTAGTACGTTTTTTACAAGCTCTTGATGAGAACCAAAACAAAATTGAAATGTGATAATTTTTTACATGTGCATAGATAAAATAACATAGATCACATCTAACGGTTTTATTTTGACTTTTCAAGTTTTAAATTTTGATTTATTAAAATTTTTAAAGTTTTTAAAAATAGAGACACAGTGGAGGCACAAAAAATGGAGATATTTGAACCCTCATTTATAAATAGGCTTTGAAAGAATTCTTATAATAGCTGGCACAAGTATAATTAATTAATGTTTTTAATATAATCCTTCATCGTACCAAGTACAATTTTAAGTTATAAGTATAAAGGGACTATATATAAAAAATGTCTCAGGCCATCAGCAATAACTAAACTAAAGTTTCTCAATTAGCTTTATTATAAGGGGAAAAATGTAGCTGCCACTATTTCTTATTCCCATAGACAATTTAATAAGAATCAAGATAAACAATTAGAAATTAGCCTATATCAATTCCGATTGTACAACTCCAAATGGACATCACCTTGATTATAAAACAATAACAACTGCCATGTCCAAGAGCGAGGAAAACAAACAAGGGCACAATACTTATTCATAGTAGGACTTAATTACTAATGTGCTCAAAGCCTAATTGGTTTAGTACCCAATAGTTATATCAGTACCCATCTGATATGTGATTTGTGAATTCAAAATTTACAGAATTACGATGCTGTTGTTGGTGATATCACCATTTTGGCCAACCGCTCCATGTATGCGGATTTCACACTTCCTTACACAGAGTCAGGAGTACGCATGCTCGCCCCGATAAAGGATGTGAACAAGAAATCCCCATGGACCTTCTTGGCACCCTGGACTCCCACATTATGGCTCACTACTGGAGCCTTCATCTTCCTCACTGGCATCACAATCTGGTTGATAGAGCACCGAGTAAATCAGGAGTTCAGAGGAAATCCTGCGAACCAAATGGGATCTATTTTATACTTTGCATTTTCCACACTAGTTTTCGCGCACAGAGAGAGGATTGTCAGCAATTTGTCACGGATTGTGGTGATAACATGGGTCTTTGTTGTGCTCATCCTACAGCAGAGCTATACTGCAAGCCTTAGCTCCAAGTTGACAGTTGAACAGCTCCAGGCGACAGTGACGAGCATAGAACAGGTTGTCAAAGCAGGGCAGAATGTGGGGTACTTGAATGATTCATTCATGCCGGATCTTCTGAAGCGGCTGGGGTTCAATGAAGAAAGGATGATTTCTTTATCATCGCCATCTGAGTATAATGAGGCACTATCCAATGGAACAGTGGCAGTTGTTGTTGATGAGATACCATACCTAAAGGTGTTTCTCCAGACGTATGCTAACTTTAGCAATTATTCCATGGTTGGGCCGACATACAAGACTGATGGATTTGGATTTGTACGCTCTCTCTTTCTCTCTCTCTCTCTCTCTCTCTCTTTGAAAAATCCTTGGTAGTGGCTACCAAGCTTTGATTATTTAAAAGAGTTTTTACATCTATTGATCTCATCATATAAATGTAAACAACAACACCTCATGACAACTCTAAACTCTCTCTCTCTCTCTCTCTGATTACCTCGTGACACCCACACACATATGGGTTGACTACCAATGCAATCCTTCCAGGGATAGCAGAGATACCATAATATTTGGGATTGTCCAAATTGTTTCGATTGTTCATTCAAATCTCATTGAAAGGCCACCTAACTGGTGGAGACAACAAAGGTGCCTTTATCCTTGGCCCTGTTTTGATTCAGTGTTTCTAACTGTTTTTGGAGGTTAATGTTATATATTGGCACATTTCATGCTGGTAAATGGATATAATTGTTACTATGTTATCACCACTAAATAACAAACATGTATGGATGTACCATAACAGCTTGTACATATTCCATACATTTATACCACAAAAAACAAAGATGAAGCATACCTTCTAGCACTGAAATAGAGCGTTGACACATAAAAAGTATACAATGATCACGCTTTTATTGGTTTTTTTTAGTTTTTTTATTATAATTTTTAATCATACCATTATTCCCCCCTTTTTTTGTCATTGTTTGCTTAGGCATTTCCAAAAGGATCACCATTAGTGCCGGATGTGTCGAGAGCAATCCTGGAAGTCATGGAGACTGATAAGATGACAAAACTTGATGAAGAATATTTATACAGCAACTGTACCTTCACTGATAAAGGAGACACCAGAAGCTCCACCAGCCTCACATTCCATAGCTTCATGGGTCTATTCCTCATAACGGGAGTCTCATCCATTTTAGCTCTAATCATCCACATGTTTTTTTCTATCCACCAGCGATACAATAGTTCGACAAGCACTGAAGCTGTGCAAAATCATCTCCAGAAGGATGAGTTAAGAGAAGAAGATCAGTCCAACGATCGCACAATGACATCACCAAATTTTAGCCATAATGTGGAGATCACCATAACTTCACCTGATTCTGAAAGTGACTTTGGAGAAATTTCAAATGATGAAGGGACACTAGGGATGGAAATTTCAAATAACGAGATTGAGATACCTTCCTTTGGAGAGATGCTTGACCAAACCACAGAGGGATCAAATGAATAAATCTATGTGAGTAAAAGAATAATCAACATTGGTTATGTTGTTTAGTTATGTATCATAATCCTGTTGAAAGGTGATCGATGCCTGTCATATGGCACTTACGGTGTCAATCCTACAACTTCCTAGTTCTTTTAGATAGTTGAAACAGTTGGACATTTTGAGAATTACATTTGGAAAATTATAGATTTTATAATGCTCAGATTACATGCCTGAGACACCAGAACAGTAGTTTCTTGGCTTAAAGTTGTAGGTCTTATAACCAACATAGTTTTCTGGTCAAATTTTCTATTGCTACATAGGAGTTTAGTTTAAAAGGATTTGAATTTTACCTGTTTCACTGTATCTCCAAGATATTTCAATGGGGCATTTCATCAAACACCTTAGATACTAGCAATTCAATTAACTTCACCAGTCAATTACATGGCAACTCGCCCAGGCCCACTTAAGATAAATAAACAACGGGAAATTTTACAAAATACTCTTCTTTTGAAAGCCAACAAACAAAATACTCTCCTCTAAATTTTTTGACAAAATATCCGGCCCCAATTTTTTCCCTCCATCACCATCCCTCTTCCTTCCTCCAAGTTACTTTATTCCCCCTCCTTTTTCCTTTCTCGTTCCTCAACTGTGTTTTGGGTTATCGAGCACACTTTTTTTGGAATAACCTTGTACCTTATGTTTTTTGTCCATAAATAACATATATTGATCCTACTTTTAATTAGTAGTTTGTTCGTCTAAGTGAATAGATTTTGACTCAAAAACAAAAAAAATATATATATATTTTGACTAGAAGTTGCCACTGAAAGTAAAATAATTATTTTGACTATATATTAATATATTTCAATGAAAATAATTGTTTCCGGTAATATATTTTGCAATGTTATTATTTTGAAATGCAAGTTCAAATAATAAACTTGATTAATTATTAATCTTTTGTATGCCACGATTGATGCATGCACATGAAATTTATAATTTCAAGATTCTCTTGTAACGCAAGGCTAACTCCAAAAAAATATTTTTGTTTCCAGAAAAGTTACTGATGAAAAATTTAATGTTTTCTATTGAATTCTAATTTTCTACGAAGGTACTTTTTCCCGATATTTTTATTAATACCAAAGAAAAAAGAAAAATATTAAATATAACATTGTTTTCGGATTATTTTTAAATATGCCCTAACCGCCCCCTGGGGGGCGGTCCACTTTCCAACCAAACCGCCCCACAGAGGGGCGGTCCAATTTTTTTTTTTTTTAGATTTGAGAGACAATATAAATGAAATTTAACAATATAAATTCGAATTTTGTTTTTAATATTTGTTAGATTACTTATTTTGGTATAAACTGACATTTTTAAAAATACCCAAAGTTAATTAAAGATTAATAAAAATGCTCAGACCCATCAACTTTTATTAAAAATGTCCAAATCGGCAGGTCCCTTGAATTTTTTTTTTTAGAGACAAATAACTAAAATACTGAAATATAACTCTAAAAAATCAAAATTTTTTAAAATATTTGTCAAATTACTTTTTTGATAGCATATTTATACTAAAATACGCTAAATTACTTGAGAATTACTTGAAATTATGTTAATTTTTTTTAAGAGACAAATAGCTAAAATGTTAAAATATAACACTAAAAAATCGAATTGTTTTTTAAAATATTTGCTAGATTACATTTTTGATATATAATTAGCATATTTATACTAAAACACGCTAAATTACTTGAAATTATGTTAATTATGTTAATTTATGCTGAATTACACTAAATTACTTGAAATTACAATAATTATGTAGAATTATGCTTAAATTCAGTAAATTACGCTAAATTACGTATAAATAGGGATGATATCTTCACTGAGAAGGCGAAAAACGACGACAAAACTTCAAACGGCCATAAAACGGCGCTCGAGTGTCCGATTTCAGCAAATGACCACTTTTCGGAAAGCTTGCGAAAATGCGCATGTGTCAGTGCTTCCGATGCCATATTTTGAAATTCAGAATTGCCAAAAAACAAAGGGAAGAGTCTCAAAACTTCAGTTGAAGTTTCCGATTAAGATTTTCATTTCTATTGTTCAATCTACGTAGCTCAGTAAATTAGCTATATAATGAACTTATAGAATACCAATTTTTATTATTTTTGGAATTTTTTTACTATTTTTTATGATTATGAAAGATGGCACAAAATAGGCCCTATTCATATGTAATTTAGCGTAATTTACCGCATTTTAGCATAATTCTACATAATTATTGTAATTTCAGCATTAATTAACATAATTTCTAGTAATTTAGTTGGGCATTTTTAATAAAAGTTGATGGATCTGGGTATTTTTATTAATCTTTAATTAACTTTGGGTATTTTTAAAAATGTCGGTTTATACATCAAAAGAAGTAATCTAACAAATATTAAAAACAAAATTCGAATTTTTATTGTTAAATTTCATTCATATTGTCTCTCAAATCTTTAAAAATAAAATAAAAAACTGGACCATCCCCCTGTGGGGCGGTTCAGTGTGCACAGCTGACCGCCCCCCTGTGGGGCGGTTTGGTTGGAAAGTGGACCGCCCCCAGGGGGCGGTTAGGGCATATTTAAAAATAATCTGAAAACGAGGTTATATTTGATATTTTTCTTTTTTCTTAGGATATTAATAAAAATATCGGTACTTTTTCTCTGCCTTCTTAATAAATAAAAAGAGATGGCTCACAACCCTCAAACCAAAATTTCTTTCAAACCAAATATAAACGGCTGTTGGACACTTATAGTCATTTGACAGTATTGAAAATAAATTTTCAGGAGATGCACAAATAAAATATTAACTTTTATTTCATTCAAACTTACGTCTGAAAAAACAATAATAAAAAACCAACATTTATCTATGACCCAAGTAAAAAAAAAAAAAAAAGCTATCATGCGCAACCACATAAAAAAATTAACTTGTTGCATAGAGCTTATAAAAGTTAAGAGGAGGGATCGGATTACACCATTTTTGGTGACATCGAATTACATCGTCAAAAAGTTTTTAAAGTCCAAACAGTTGATCCAAACCGTTCAATATGATGGATATATTAAAATGTGCTTGCAGATCAAATTTTACATTTTTTTGAATTTTTTTACTATTTATTAAGTACTTTACAAAATCGTTGTTTTCAGACCATTGAATTTTTGTACCCATCTTAATAAATAGTAAAAAAATTCAAAAAAATATAAAATTTGATCTGCAAGCACATTTTAATATATCCATCATATTGAACAGTTTGGATCGACTATTTGGACTTTGAAAATGGACGATGTCATTCAATGTCATTAGATGTCACCAAAAAATGGTGTAATCCGATCCCTTCTCAAAAGTTAAAACACTTTCCAATATAAAAATTATTAAATGCTCAAATACACAGAAATAATCTCAAATTTGAATTGTGTCGTCAAGTTTGATTAACACTTCTGGGTTAGAAAATTTCTTCGACATTGTTGTTGATCTCAAGAAGAAACAATAATTCTTGAGGCGTCATGTATTTAGGAGTGTTAAATTACCTGTGCACACCTGTTAGCTTCTCTTGCTCTACCTTCTGGTGCAACTAAACCATTAAGCTAAAGCTAAAGTTCTAAATAGCGTTTATAGCGTCATAACGGGAAGGCTACAAAAAAAACAATAGCGAATAGTGTCACTATAGCAGAAGCTATGCTACATAGCATTTTTTTTTTTTACATTCCGTATATTCAATATTTATACTAAATATCAACATTATCCAAAGTCTCATAGAACAATAAATAACACCAAATTGATTAAGAAATTATAAATTCATATTGAACCAGTACAAAGTCTAAATTGTTATTCAAAATATCCATATTAATATTATAAACTATCGATATTTTATGTTCAAAATAACTTAATTAAGCATCATTGCATAATCTATCTTTTTCTATTCAAATTTAAAAAGAATCTAAGCATCATGGCATACATTATCTATCTTTCTCTATTAAAAATATTCCAATTACCATATAGTAAGTATCATTTTGTTACTCCGTATTCAAATCAGTCATTCTATAGATTCGTCAGAGTCAGAGTCAGACACATCATTATCTAAGTCAATGTCAACAAGTAATTCAATGTCATCATCTCCTGATGAGGATGATGTGACAAAAAATAATTTATCCAATACGTGGATAGATATCTCATTTTATAATAAAAGTTTAATATAGAACATAGTACGTAAATTGCAAAAAATAACATCATGGTTAAATCCATGTAAATTGCAAAAAAAAAAAAATCTATGTAGCATAGCATGCGCTATTTGCGCTACATGCTAGCGTTATAGCGGACCGCTATTACCGCTATAGCGGCTGTAGCTCAAATAGCACATTTTTATGTCATTGCTTAGCGTTTATGGTCAAAATCGCTATAACGCATTATTTGAAACACTGACCTAAAGTATTCTCTGAATGATCCATATAGAGTGAAACATTCATTGAGGAATAAAGAGCAAAACTATGTTTTTTTTCAAACTCATTAGAAAAATCAATCAAGAAGTATTGGGTGTAACTGTTATTAACAAAAAATGAGTGCTCAAGATTTTTATTGAGCACATAAAAAATATTTTAGCTTGTTCTAGTGAAAGTAAAAGCTGTCTTTTGTCAAAATACGATTGATGTAGGAGAAATAAGAAAGAAGGAAATTGATGTAATTGGGAGGGAGGAGAAAGGAGGGGGAGTAAGGGAAAAGTTGGGATCCACAAAGATATTTTGTCAAAAAATTTGGAAGACGAGTATTTCGTTTGTTGATTTCAAAAGGAAGTTGTTTTGTAAAATATCTCCATTTGATTAGCAGTAGAACTTTCATCAAATTTTCCAGCATTTTTGAAAGATCATGTTTTAATTTTTTAATTTTTTTTTTTTTTATCATTGTCAAGTTTGTTAGTATCGTAAGCACTATAACTAAATGATTAGGTACTTAACTATCTTTAGTATTTTTTAGATTTTTGGAAAACGACTCTTTTTGATATACAAACAATTATTATTTTAATTTTTTTAAGAAACTTTTCAAAATTACAAAAAATAGTAAAATTAATTTTCTACAAAATTTTAATATGTAGACTATATTTAATAATTTGAAGCAATAGTACAAATATAAAAAGGCTTGATTTGAATTGTTTGTATTATACTAAAATTGGAAATAACTCGAAATGGTTAGATGCTTATAAGCTAAATGATATCTAGAATTAGAGCTGACAACAAACCGAGTTATGTGTGGCTATGAGCAAATTAACATTAGAGTTGGAGATAAAAAAGTGGCTCGTGGCTTGCTCGTTTTCAGACTGAGTCAGAAACGAACGAGCCACGAGCTGCATGAATTTTTGCCACCGCGCTGACAACAAGTTGAGCTAAACGTAGCTCGCTTGCTCGTTTCCAAAATGAACAAGCCACGAGTGAGCCAACATTAATGTTCGAGTTAAAAAAGTAACTCATAGCTCACTCATTTTCGGACCGAACTTGAGATGGCCATGAGTTGCGAGTTTTTTTATCACCCCTACTCAGAACAGATATCATCCATGTAATTTGAATCCAGGTCCGGAGGGGATAAAGATTTAGGAACAATTTTTTTGTACTGTTCCCTAATTTAAATAATGTAAAGGGCTCAAACGAAAAAAGACGTCCAATAATTTGCGTTAATGAAGTCAATTTCCCAAAGGCTTTCGTCAATTTGTACGCCATCAATGGCCCATCATCTTATGTCACATTACAATGAATACCAACCTACCGGACCGCTCATTAAATGTCACATTAAAATTCTAGTCGGCCTACTACCAGTGGAACACATTTTCCTACTAATCAGTGTTGTAAATAATTGAACGCGGTCGTCGGACGGATGGTACCGCCAAACGATTAATCGATATGCAGCTGATTAATTAGAATTATGCGGACAATTTAACATTTTTATTAAATTTATGTATATATATATCATAATTTATTAAAAATAATTAATTTAACTCATTAAACTTATCAAATAAATTTAATTTAACTTAGTTTTATTATTATAACATGACACTACGTTTATTTCTTCTTAACACATAAGCATTTTACATGTGTAAGTAACACATTTATTTAATGAAAAAATAAATTTGAGAATTAAACCTTTTCAAATACTAATAACATATTATTTGAAAGAAATAAAACATTCCAACATAAAATCACTAAATTTAGTTTATAATAACAACTTAATTTCATAAATGAACACGTCGAACTAATTGAAAAAATTACATGAGTAAGTAAGAAAAATATATGATATATAAATAATACAAGAATTAATCAATTTCAAAGTAAGGTAGAAGAAAAAACATATATAAAAAATATTGGATGTACATCCAAGCACAAATAAAACTATAATACAGGATTTATAAATTTTATTATCACATTCTATCACAGAAAAAAAGACAATTTAAAAATAAATATTCACTGAAATAAACAAAAATAAACGGGAATAAACGGAAATATACGGAAATAAACGGACGATTAACAATAAAACGGCCGATTAATCAGAGAAAACGGCCGATTAATCGTTTTCATCCGCAAACATTCATCCGATAAGTGTATTCGTAACGGTTTAACCGCCATTAACGATTAAACGGCCGTTTAATCGACCGTTAAGACCGCTTTTTACAACACTGGGTGGAATTAGAAAATTGTTTAGATCCTGATGATCTTCTAGGCCACTAGTGCTTATAATTCAAATGTTATGTGTTAAGGTGTATATATTTTTTAATTAATTGGAGTATAGCCATAAACTACTACTGCTCAACATTCAATTCTGTTTTCATAATGTATTTTCATTTTTTCCACTGTAATTTTGTATTAAGAAAATAAGTTAATATTAAAATAATCAAACTTCTCGCAGACCCATGATGCAGCAACCCAATACCACAGGTTATTTTTTTTTTTCAAAATCATATAAGTTAAATTTTATTTTCAGGTAGGACAATAACCCAATACCATATAGGTTAATTTCTTTTTTCCAAATTCCAAAATAGAGCATATGTCCAACTCTGACTATAGTTGGACTAAGCTGGCTCTGCCACTGTTGGGCATGTGAGAGAGTACCAACCACAGGACAGGAGTCCGAATCTGCTGAAATCCTCCATCGTGAACAGTGTTCTTAGAATTCCTGAAATTCCGAATTCAGCCGTTGAGTAGTTTCGAGATGCGTGCCAGAAAAAGTTGGACGGCTGGATTTGAAATTTCAGAAATTCCAGAAACACTGTTCACAATGGAGGGATTTCAGCGGATCTCAATTGACAGGACAGAGCCTGCCACCTGTCTAGTTTGTTAACCACCAATTATCATACCATTAAAAAGCTCAGTGCGAGTTCAGCTCCTCTCTAGACTCCAGGTCAAAGTCTTTGTTTAATGTGAGTTCAGCTCCTCTCCATTACAACAGAATCTTGAGTTGATCCAATTAAAATCAATACATCTGAAAATATAACACCATGCTGCATTGGGTTTAATTCTTCTCTTGTGAATTCCAACCCTGAGACAGTTTAAATCATACAATTTCATTGTTTAATAAACTAAGATAAGACTTAACACAATTTCTTCCTGTCATTGCATCCCAGGACTCAATTACTTAATTACCTCATATCTAACTTAGGACAACTCAACATTTATAAGGCAATGGAGAAGAAAATAAACTTGATGCACAGAATCTGTCTTCGTCTTACTTTATTTTTTTTTGTCTTGGTTGATATCCAACAGTAGTCTCCCTATTGCATATATCCTTCTTCCACATTGTACCCTTCTTGCACTACCCATTACCTTCCCAGGTATGAGAGACCCAAAACCACATCAAGATACTAAAAAGAAGCACATTTACTTCCTTTTTTACATAATACTTCACATTCCCAACCCAGCATCCACACAACCAACACACACAGCAGCACCATTTAGGGTGGGGTTAATCCTTGACACTAACTACCCGATCGGTCAGATTGCTCTCACCTCCATCAAATTAGCCATTGCTGATTTTTACAATGTCAATGCAAACTCAACTAAACAACTCGTAGCTGTCCAGCGTGACTCCTCAAGCAGTGTCCTTACTTCTGCCTCTTCTGGTATATGCCTCATTTTTTCACTTAAGACCTGTGGTTCAGTGAAATTCATATACTAAATAGAAATGTTGCTCCTTCATGCAGCCTTGGAGCTTATTACAGGGGAATCAGTTCACGCAATTCTCGGACCGGATACTGCTTCTGAAGTTGCATTTGTTGCTGACCTTGGAACAAAGGCAAACGTACCCATTATATCATACTCTGTTACAAGCCAATCGGTTGCCCCCTGTTGCTTCCCCTTCTTTGTCCGAGCTGCCCCAAGTGATGCCCTCCAGGTACATGCCATTGCAGCACTGGTACAGGAATATGGGTGGCGCCGTGTCGTGCCGATTTATGAAGATGACGACCATGGAGTAGCTCTTCTTCCATTCCTTGTTGATGCTCTGGATAACGTTGAAGCAGTGATTCCGTACCGTTGTGGTATTCGATTTTCGGCGACTGATGACCACATTTCATCTGAGCTCTATCGGCTTCAGACATTACAAACTCGCGTATTTGTCATCCACACATGCGTGCAACTTGCTGTACGCATTTTTACCGTTGCTAACAGGATTGGCATGATGTCTGATGGCTATGTTTGGATTCTGACCGAGGGGCTAACAAGTCTTCTCGGTTGGATTGAAAGCAAATCGGTGCAAGGTGTGCTCGGAGTATCCACTCAAATCCCAGATTCAGAAAGGTTAAATGGTTTTAAGCGAAGATGGACACGTCAATTCTTAACTGAAAACCCAGATGCCGACCCTTTAAGAGTCTCATCAGAGCTAAGCAACTATGCTGTTTGGGCATATGATTCAGCATGGGCTCTTGCCCTTGCTGCTGAGCATCTAGGCCCGGTAACAAACTCAACTATTAGAACAAGTAACGGGTACGGCAATCTCTCCACCATGGCTGTATCTGACACAGGGAAAAGCCTTCTACAGGCTTTATTACGCGTACAATTTGATGGCCTCGGTGGAAAATTTCAATTGGTGAATGGAGAACTAAACATGACAAGAGCATGCCGAATTGTCAATGTGGTTGATGGAAAGGCTCAAGAAATCGGTGTTTGGACACAGAATGAAGGGTTGAAGCGGCGGCTCAGGCCTGTGATATGGCCGGGAGAATCAATGCTTATACCAAAGGGGTGGGATGTGCCGACTATTGGTAAGAGGCTCAGATTAGCTGTACCAGGATCAGTAGATCCTGGCTTCAAGTCGTTCCTAAATTTGAAGGTGGATAAAAGAACGAACCAAACCTTGGCAAAGGGTTTTGTCTTTGACATGTTTGAGGCGGCAGTACGGCAACTGCCATATGCTCTGTTGTTTGACTACGTACCATTTGAGCATGTCAACTATGATTCACTCGTGGAGCTAGTCGCCAATGGGGTAATTCAGCTTCTCTACTCTCTTATTTCATAAATAACGGGTTTTTGTCTCTGTTTTTTTAGATATATAGTTACTCCTTTCTCCTAAAAAAATACTATTGGACGAAAAAATTTCAGTGCTTATCCATGCAAAATGTTAATTTTAAGTACCATCTTGATTCCTGCAGATGAGAAGCAAGTTGATTTTGTTATGCATGAAGCATGAAAAATATTACTTTTACAATTCATCTCTCATTTTGCTCATTTTCAGGAGAATAAAGAAATTTTACATTATATTTTTTAAGCTTTCAAGAGATATTCTTGGTATTAATTTCCAGCATAATGTGCATAAGTTAATATCATAATTGATTTTCAAGGGTTCATATGATATTATGAGATATTGACAGGATTAGGCAAATAATCAGAAAGAAAGAAAAAGGTAATAGGCAACTTACGTCATCTTGTCTTCAGTCCTGCAGCACTAAAACAATTGAAATACTTTCAAGTTAGGCAAGATAAGTATAAAATCAATCTAGGTAAGATTCCATTTTAGTTGCACCCAAGTACCCAAAATAAAATAAAAAACAAGAGAGAACAACAAGGTAAGACCAGCGGTATCACAGCCAGGGTTCCACTCCTAAAGTGTTTCATTCCAATTTTTACGGTACTAACACCAATAAAATATGAAGTAGTATTGTCAGGTTAAACAGTTTATAAATGATACAACCCAGTTATAAAAAAGCAATTAAAAACCCGTGGATAGCAGTCACAATTTCTGCAAAAGTAACTGTAACCAAATGAACCATATAGAAATACTGACACTCAATTTATTCTACAACTTGTATGATCACCATCACAAAATATATTGTCCCTTTTTTGCCTTTTATTTCCTTCTTCACTGATGGAGTTGTCATTGTTGGCCATCTATTGAATTTTCTATATCTTTGTTTGGAACACAAGTTACCATGATTCTAATTGAGAACATGTCTCTATTCAATTTTAGAGTTACGATGGCATTGTAGCTGATATGACTCTCACAGTTGAGCGGTCAATGTCTGTTGACTTCACTCAACCGTACAAGCAATCTGGCATTTCAATTGTGGCGCCAGCAGTAACAGACAAGGGGAGCAGGAGTGCCTGGGTCTTCATAAAACCACTCAAACCAAATCTGTGGGCCATCAGCGCAGCCTTCTTTATTTTCACAGGAATTATCATCTGGTTAATGGAACATCGGGTGAACGAAGAATTTAGAGGGCCATCTTGGAGACACCATGGCACCATCATCAGCTTCGCACTCTCCACACTATCTTTTTCACACTGTAATCTACTTTCTTCTTTTAATTTCTTGCAAATTGTTCCTATATTTGCTAAAGTAAATTACTACTTTGGATGGACTACCAAATTTTTGTATCCAGTCATGAACAAATCAACCTAGTACTGAATGTGCACCAATTGGCTAAAGAAACTCTGTAAGTAACATGGAATTTCCATTGTTTTATATTTAGTTTTCCTTTTTCAAATAGAGATTATTTATCCTCAAAACATGATGCCAAGAAAATTATGTATAGGTCCCACTGTGACATACAGCTGTTACTAGGTTGAGCTAGTTATGTAATACTCTTCCTCTAGGACTTCCATGCTATGTTGTGTTTACCATCTTTCCCAGCAATTATGAACAATTGGCATGCAATTCAAACAATATATCATTCAGATAGGATGGTCTCCGATAGGACCCAGGAATTGGGCCAGGAATAGGCAAGAACATGAGTTGGGCCAGGAAGAAAATGAGTTGGGCTGAGGAAGAAAATGAGTTTAGAAGAAAATGATTTTGGCCCAGAGATAGACAAATTTGTTCATCCCGGTAGGCAATAGCCCAGAAATACATGGGCCAAAATTATTTTTCAAAATCTAGGGGTCAGCAATTGCCTACCCCTGGGCCTTATTGGGTCCGCCCCTGGTCTCTAATTTTTTTTGTTTTTTTTGCCTTGTATAACATAGCGGAGAGGATAGTGAGCAACTTCTCAAGAGTTACTCTCATTGTGTGGCTGTTCGTTGTTTTCATCTTGACCAGCAGTTACACTGCCAACTTGAGCTCGATGTTAACAGTGAAACAACTCAAACCATCTGTCTCTGATATCAATGACCTCAAAAATAGTGCAGCTAGCGTGGGATATCTGCAACATTCATTTGTAAAGGATAATTTACTGAAGTTGGGGTTTGATAAGTCGAGGCTCCTGCCATTAAAATCTCCCCAGGAGTATGTGGAAGCATTGGCAAGTGGCCGTGTTGCTGCCATTGTAGATGAGACTCCATACCTTGAGGTGTTTATAAATAAACATTGTGATGGATATGAAATGTCTAGTGAGATTTGCAAGACAGGCGGGTTTGGATTTGTGAGTCTATTTTTTTATATAAATAACTCCTTGCATATTACTGTATTAAATTGGGACTTTCATGCTTGCCTTATATACTGATTTAGCTATGTAGCAGTAACCCTCCTCGGATTTTGGGCCAACACCATGGAAATTGATAGAACCAAAGAAAACTGAAAAGCATCCTAAATGTCAGTCAAGTCAATGAAAAACCTAGAAAATTGGAAAACTGCTGTGTTCCTCCAGGTATAATTATTAATTGAATACTATATGGGCTTCATTCATGGATGGTAGGAACATTTGCAGATATTGGTAAAGAAACATATCTTATGGTTATAAATGGAACTTACTGGTAAAGAAACATATCTGGTACAGCAAGAATTCGTACTTGTCAGCAATAATTATCTTATGGGTATAAAAAGAAAGAATGGTTGGATAGATGACACTTTTTTTTTTCTTTTCTTTTTTTTTACAGAAAACAATGTGCATCTAACATATCATACAATCGTGCATTATTTTTCTGACTCTTACCTTTACCATAATGTTTGCATTTAATTATTAGGCCTTTCCGAAAGGTTCAATGCTGGCTGCTGATCTCTCAAAAGCAATACTGAAAGTAACTGAGACTGGCCAGAGCTCTTCTATACAACAAAAATGGTTTGACCAAAACCAGAATACTTGCTCATCCGGAGACTCATCAAAACAAATCGGTTTGGACAGTTTTCAAGGCCTATTTTATATAACTGGTGCTATATCGGGCCTGTGCTGCATCATTTTTCTTATCAAGTTTTACATCCAAAATAAGGATAAGTTGAGAGAAATTGTAGCAAACAATACCTGGAGAACTTCAGTGCATGAAATTTGGAAGTTCTTTTATGAAGCAGCTGATGAGACGAGCAATTCTTCTAGAGCATCTAGTGTGTAGGGAGAAAGTATTAGTTAGGTAAGTTACTAAGGTTTGTAGTCTAAATTCATTAGGATCGCATAAGGTTAGGTTTAGAAGTTATGTAGCCGAAATTTCAGCAGTATGCAGAGCATTTACTTCTGTTTTTCATATCTTTTTTCACATTAACGTACTGGGCATGTCTATTCATTTTTCATACTTTCTTTGATACTCTACGACATGAACTATATAAGGTGTAGGGAAACTACAATAGACTATGCATTTTCCTATTAAGATTTACAAGCCGACAGCTAGGTATGAAGACACAATGGAATGAGTCACTTTGGAGCTTAATGGAATTGTTTGGAACTTGAGATAATTGAACTTTAATTAGAATGCTGAAACCACCAAAATAAATTCTCTAAGTGTGCACCTCAATGTATTTGTATAATGAATTTGATCATTAACACTGTCAGTTGTACAAGAAAAGACTTTAACTGGAAGAAGAAAAGACAAATCAACCTGCCTAATTTGAGTATATACTATATAGGCTGTTTACATAGAGAGAGGGTGGTGCAATGATCTGCATACATGGTCTTGGCTAATCGTCTCAAAACCATGTCAGCATGATCTTCTTGCTGTTCCAAACCTCCAAACAGCAGCTGCAAGCCTGCAACTCAAACAGTTACTGGTCATTATAAATAGTTAATCGAATAATTATGTGTAGCTAGGAACTACATTTTGCACGGGTGGGGGGGGGGGGGGGGGGCGTTACCAATGTACATGAAAGGCTGAGCTGGAGACAGCACCCATGGTGGTGGTGGTGGTGGTGGCGGGTACAT
Source organism: Carex kokanica (assembly GCA_025461125.1). Taxonomy (NCBI): domain Eukaryota; kingdom Viridiplantae; phylum Streptophyta; class Magnoliopsida; order Poales; family Cyperaceae; genus Carex; species Carex kokanica. The sequence continues at coordinate 85,103 of JAJGRX010000955.1, read as the reverse complement.
GAAAGGCTTTGGAAAGAATGTACCTTCCCTAGCCATACAATCAAGCACCTCACGTTCATAGTGCAATTCAGTTCGCATCAAACCAGATCTTGGTGCTGGAGCCTACAGTTGGGCAAGTCGAGAACGAGGCGCAGCATTAATAGGTTACATATGGATCAAGTTCGTTTAGAGTGTCTCGATCAAACGGTCGAACACCTTACGTGCATTAGGTGAACGGAGGTGGCGTGGCTACTGTGACATAAATCCCGGGTGCTCTCATGTACAGTAAAACCAATCACGGGCTTTAGGCCCATTGCTGTCTTCTAACAATGAGGCACGGTCATATTAGTGTCATTTGAAAACAGTTTGGTTTTTGTCAATGATAAGGTTTCATTTCAGCTGTAAGATAAACCCACTTATGAGAGACGAGAAAAGGGATCTCGAAGACATTTATTGTTTCCGTATTGGTATTGGATGGTACATTGATGTAAACCCGTTAACCCGCTGGGTTTTCATTTGTTACGAACGAACTTAACCACCGACAAACACGTTCCGTTATCTGCTCCAAAGGAATGGAGTCCGACTCCGCTGCTTTTCTTGGACAAAAGGAGGAGCTTTCTTTTCTGAATCTAACAATTTAAAATTTTTATTTACGTATTTCGATAAAGAAACTTTTTCATATACACTCAACGAATTTTAAATCGTTTGATTCAGAAAAGAAAGATCCTCCTTTTTTCTCAGAAAAGCAGCGGAGTCATTTTCCTTCCTTAGTGATCCGACCTAATTTAATCGTTCTGCATTTGTACTCAAAGGCCCAAAGATTTTATTTAGAAATAATTCTACAAATGTATATAAAAAAAAATGTTCGTAAACATGTATTTTAGTGTTAGAAGCAGTTAAATTCTTCTTTCTTCACTATGCATAATTTTTTCCTTAATTGAGATTATTTTGGGTTAAATATATACAGAAAAAAAAATAAGACACATCGTGTTAAAATAATGAAAAGGAGGATTGATCTCAGCCATTCATCATATCAAAGTGTCAAGATCAAATCAATTTAGAATAATTCTTTTTGTAATTAAACGAAAAGTAGGTACAAGAGTTGGTACCAATAGGGTTACCAAAAATAGAAAGATTTCCAACGGTACAATAACTTTACCGTTTAGATTTGTAATATAAATAGAACTCTTAGAATTTGTAAACAGAACACTCAGAAAACAATAAGAAATTTCATTGCATCTTTTCTCTCCTCAGAACTCACAAAATCAACACACCGTCTGCATATTTGATAGTGACAGAGCTGCACAGAGTCGAACAAAATACATGCTTCTGACTAAAAAATAAAAATGAAAACAATATTTCTATTTTATATTTTATTCAGAAAATTTATAAAAATATGAGAAAAGGTTTTCTTATCCAAAGTTTTGTGCCCACTTTTTACCCAAGCTATTTCTGGATAGTCTTTTAATGGTTCTAACCACTTTTGTCCCCTTGTCGGCGTTCCATTTCTTTTAAATTCAATGGCCAACACCACTGGTTGTTTGGTTTAGGGTGCGCCTGTTTCACGTGTGCCATGTGCTAGACTTAAACCCGGTGTAGATGTTCTTGGTGCACCAAGCTTAATCTCATTAAACCCGGTCTGTCTATTTCTTGAACCCAGCAAAAAACATCATCTTTCACTTATTTGTCGGTCCCCTCTGGTCAGAGCGCCTTTGCGCATCCCAAGTTGTACCTAAAGTGGCTTATTGTATTGTGTTGCTAAGTATACCCCGCTGTTTGCACCCAGGAAGGTATCTAGCACTTGTTTTATTTGTGGAAAATTAATTACTTTGAAATTTTGCTTGAATTTTATATTAAAATTCATGGTTTAAAATGTAGAATATTTCCGTGAATTTTAATATAAGAAATTAAATTTGTTTAGATGTGCCCATGTACAAAATTGATACTTTTCAAGCGTTTTATTTGTTCAAAAATTGATACTTTTACAGAATTCTTCAACTAGTTTTGTAGGATATATGAATTATTTTACAGGATTATGTTCCACAGTTTTATAAGATGTAGGTGTTATTTTACATGATTCATGCTTTAGTTGTATAAGATGTATGAGTTATTTTACAGGATTAGGACTTGTTTTTATATTATGTTGTTCATACCTATTTGGTCTTGGGAGATGACACTGTCCAGAGGTAATACTGTTATAGGATTCTTCAACTAGTTTTGTAGGATATCTGAGTTATTTTACAGAATTATGTTCCATAGTTTTATAAGATATATGAGTTATTTTACATGATTCATGTCTTAGTTTTACAAGATGTATGAGTTATTTTACATGATTACTTGTGAGTGTTTTCCTTAAAAATTATCTATGCAACCTTTTACAGTATTTTTATGATGCCAATGAACTTTACACAGGTAATTTTATGATGTATATATTTTACTTTCAAATACCCGTAGGCTTCCATTTCACCAACAGTAACATTACATATTTTCTGATATTACATATTGTATAAAGAGGGTAGTGTATACCCCTGATAACTGATATTACATATTCATCATTCATTATTAATTTCATAGTATTTTACATACTTCATAAGTAATTTCACAGTATTGACATACAATTTTACAGTATTCACAGTGTTGTTTTGCAGTATTTGTTGAATTCATCATTCATCATTAATTTCAGTATGTTACATACTTCATAAGTAATTTCACAGTATTGACATACAATTTTACAGTATTCACAGTGTTGTTTTACAGTATTTGTTTCATTCATCATTCATCATTAATTTCAGTATTTTACATACTTCATAAGTAATTTCACAGTATTGACATACAATTTTACAGTATTCACAGTGTTGTTTTGCAGTATTTGTTTCATTCATCATTCATCATTAATTTCAGTATGTTACATACTTCATAAGTAACTAGTATCGTGCCTGTGCGTTGCAACAGAATATATGATAAGATAACAAAAATAAATTCTCATACAAAATGATAATTTTTCATAAACAACAAAATTAGAAATATATTCTAGATTTATTACAGTAATATGTATAAAAATAAGTAGATAAATAAGGAAGTGAAAAAAAAATTAATTTGCATTGTGATCCGCCGTATAGAAAATTTCAATTGAAAGGGAGAAATAATGAAACAAATAAATAATGAAACGGAGAATTATATCGCTAAATTTTAGAGTATGTTTAATTTTAATTGTAACGCATCATGTGGTGGTATGTGTTGCAAGTATGTTTGTAGCTAAATTTAAACTTCTATACATAAAACAGATGCATTTAATCAAAATAAGATAGATTATGTGATTAAAGAGCTGAGATTAAATTCAAAAATTAATCTTTAAATCGTAGTCGTTGGCGGATCGGACACCCAACGTGCTTAATAATGGAATGGAGATTTCACAGTATTAACATACAATTTTACAGTATTCACATAGTTGTTTTACAGTATTTGTTTCATTCATCATTCATCATTAATATCAGTATTTTACATACTTCATAAGTAATTTCACAGTATTGACATATAATTTTACAGTATTCACACAATTGTTGATGCAAAAAAAAAAAAATTTAATTTTGAATTTTTTTTTTTAATTTTGATGCAAAAAAATTAATTTTGCATAATTTTAAGTGTAATTTGTAAATAACAACAAGTTTTAGAAGTGTGTTTTTCAAATCTTCTAGAAGCTTGAAGTACAACCGTACAAGTTTTGGAAGTGGTTTGTGTTAAGTCTTCTAGAAGCTGAAAGTACAATTGGAAGTACAGTTACTTTTCTAGTTCCTAATAGTTTTTAACTAACTTGTGTAAAAACTGAATTGTTAGAATTTTTAACTAGGTATTATGCATAATTTGTTGTTGAAGTTACAGTATTTATTATAGTATTTTACAGTATTCGCGCAAGTCAAATGACAGTTTTTTTGAGTAAAAACTGGGTACAATTAGTCGGACCCTAAAAATATACTAAAGATTCAGAAAATTATAAAATTATATCTCATCCTATATATTCTCTTAATTAAAAATAATTACCTACTAGACTACTAGTCTATGATATTATTATAAATAGTACAAGAGTTGATCTACATATTGTATACAGGAGCGTTATTTCCACAAATGGTAATAAACTAATGATTCTAGCCGTTCACTTCCGTCCTTTAAAATTAGCTTAATTATTTATGGTCTTCGTTCTCCGTTCAAAAGTCTTCGATTACGTGTATTTCAGAGATTCCACATGATCTTATAGGAGTAGAATATTTCATTATTAAAATATCTATCAATATATTAATTAAATATATATTTATTTGACAATTTTTCATGTGCGGTCATTATCAGCTGGCCCACTTGTGTGTGTCTCTTAAAGCTAGCATGTCTAACTAAATTACCAAACGAATTGGAAATAAATCTGTTGCGAGGTTTCTGTGATTCCAATCCTAACAGTTCACATGTTTTGAAATTCGCGCAAAAAATTGACTTCCAGAAAATTTGCTTCCAGAATAGGGCTGTAAACGGATGTGGATATCCGGACGGATATCCGCTCCGAATCCGTTTGTTATCCGTATCCGAATTTAAACGGAGCGGATAGTTCCGGATACGAATCCGGATAATTTATTAAGATGGACAAACTACTCGGATTCGGATACGGATAATAATCCGGATCTGTAAACGGATCGGATATCCGCACTATCCGGAACCCAACTTTCATATAAACGGGGATCGGATATCAGTCCTGGCTTCATATCCTGCCCTACCCGGTCTCTGAATCCGCTTCAGCTCTTCACGTGGGTTGAAATGGCCAGCTCAGCAGACCTTCACGTGGGACAAAACAAAGGGTAGGGGCTCATATATTAAATGCCTCACATTGTATTTGAATTTCATCGTGGGACTAATGGTATATAAACTAGTGGTATTACTACTTCAACCAATGGTCATTTATTAATGAATTTCTAGTGTATGGGTTTATTCAATATTTGATTTTGTTTACCCTTGTCTTAATTGGGTTTTTATTTCGAATTTCCTCGATATTTTTGTTTAACTTGATTATCCGTCAAATATTCATTTCGTGTTCGTATTCGAATCCGTATCCGCTCTGTATCCGTATCCGTTTAAGGTGAATTTGATTTTAAATTTTAACATCCGTTTACTATCCGTATCCGTATCCGTTCGATGAAAAATGAATATGAATTTGGTATCAGCATTATCCGCTCCGTATCCGCTCCGTTTACACCCCTCAGAATCCAGAAGATACATGATGCAACATGAAATTGCCTCGAACCCCACAAACCGCGTAAAAGAAGTAAAGAACTCAAAGAGGGTTCGTCATAATTGGAAAAAACAAAAACACCAATAATTTGTAAATAGTGATGTTGTGATTTGGATATAATTGGTCCTGAGAATTTATAGATAGGCACACTGCGAAATTCAATCACCTGAGGTAACATAATATTTACCGAGATTTTTATATATAAGAAAATAAATAAATAAAATATTAAAAATAAGAAACTGTTTACCAGAATTTCAAAAATAAGAAGGCCTCCACGCGGGATGGCGTCCCTGAGGGACGCCATCCCAGAAAACGTCCCGTGAAAAAAAAAAACGGGACGGGACGCCATCCCAGAAAACGTCCTGTAAAAAAAAAAAAAAAAAATCAAAAATCAAAATTTTTTTTTCTGCTGTGTTCAATCAGAAATCCAATAATTTTGATCAGATTCAAAATTCATTTTAGAGAAAATGGCTACATGGATTTTTGTGTTCTTTATATCAAAATAAAGGTATGAAAGTCTAGTTTCCAGATAATATAATTTCTCTATACAAAAATATTACAGATTGGTACAGTTTTAGCGATTAATTGACAGAGGTCAGAATTCAGAAAAGCTGAAATTCAAGTGAGCAGTCCTATAATTTTGATCAGATTCAAAATTCATTTTAGAGAAAATGGCTACATGGATTTTTGTGTTATTTATATCAAAATAAAGGTATGAAAGTCTAGTTTTCAGATAATATAATTTCTCTATACAAACATATTACAGATTAGTACAGTTTTAGCGATTAATTGACAGAGGTCAGAATTCAGAAAAGCTGAATTTCAGTGAGCAGTCCAATAATTCTGACCTCTGTCAATTAATCGCTAAAACTGTACTAATCTGTAATATTTTTGTATAGAGAAATTATATTATCTGGAAACTAGAATTTCATACCTTTATTTTTATATAAAGAACACAAAAATCCATGTAGCCATTTTCTCTAAAATGAATTTTGAATCTGATCAAAATTATAGGACTGCTCACTGGAATTTCAGTTTTTCTGAATTCTGACCTCTGTCAATTAATCGCTAAAACTGTACCAATCTGTAATATTTTTGTATAGATAAATTATATTATCTGAAAACTAGACTTTCATACCTTTATTTTGATATAAAGAACACAAAAATCCATGTAGTCATTTTCTCTAAAATGAATTTTGAATCTGATCAAAATTATTGGATTTCTGATTGAACACAGCAGAAAAAAAAATTTTGATTTTGATTTTTTTTTTTTTTTTACGGGACGTTTTCTGGGATTTTTTTTTTTTTTTTTTTTCGGGACGTTTTCTGGGATGGCGTCCCGTCCCGTTTTTTTTTTTTTTTTTTCACGGGACGTTTTCTTATTTTTGAAATTCTGGTGAACAGTTTCTTATTTTTAATATTTTATTTATTTATTTTCTTATATATAAAAATCTCGGTAATATTTATGTTTAGATCTGAACCGTCCAATCAGAATCTGCACGACTATTAAAGCAGCTCTGCACGTTCCATGTCAGACCGGATTGGTCCGGATTCTGTTCAGACGGCTTTAATTCATTCAGAGATATTGTGGTACCACAGAGGATATGGATTCGTTACACTGCTTTGACCATCCCGAAGTTGATGCAAGTAGTACACAAAATCAACGGTTCTCAATTCTTTAATAAATGGAGAGTACTACACTACAAGAATATATATATATACTTGACCGGGTCTGGTACGATGTCAATTTCTTGTCTGGAGAATTATCTCCATTGTATACGAAATGGAGAGTACCAAGAGATATTGTTATCAGCAAATGCTGGGAAAAAATTGTATGTGACAAGTTAGCAACTGATGAAATTTGGAAGTTTTATTCATGAAACGTATATTGTAATTTGCCAAAAGTTTTAGAGAAGAAAATTAAATTACACGCATATATTTAAAATATAAACATAAAATATTTCAATTGTTTAATTTTTTTTTGTTAAAGCAGAAACTGCGCTCATGTTGTTAAACAAAAAGGTACAAAATTTCTGATATAAGAAGTATTAAACAACTAAAATAATGTGGCTTTACTCCTAAATTATATATAAATATTGTAAAATTATCATTTTTAGCAAATGGTTAACTAATAGCAAATGGAATATGGATGTGGGATTTTATAAAAATGGTTCAGTTTTCTAAAATTAATTAATTTGCCGGGTTAAAATATTATGGTGGTTTGTAATTTTGACATTTAAAAGTTGAATTGACCAAAAACCTAAATACTAGCTAGTAATTGCATATTATATTAAAATTATAATATTATACTCATCAATGCAAAAATTAGCTAATTAGTAATTTCGTTATTACTGATAAATTCAGTCATTAATGTTAATTAGATTCACTTGGTTCTGTTATATATATATATATATATATATATATATATATATATATATATATGAGTAGAACTAGGGTGTTCCTAAGCTCACCAAGGCCTCTCGTGAGCTCAACTCTAAAACCTATCGAATTGACTTTAAACGATATTTTCAAACCGTTAGATGTTCAATCTATATTAAAATGTGCTTGGAGACCAAATTTTATATTTTTTGAAATTTTTTTACTATTTATTAAGCCGGTTTGAAAACTGCTGTTTTTATTAAAATTCTGCACCATTGGAAAACAGCGGTTTTTAAACCGGCTTAATAAATAGTAAAAAAATTCCAAAAAATGTAAAATTTGGCCTCTCCAAACACATTTTAATATAGATTGAACATCTAACGGTTTAGAATTATCATTTGAAGTCAATTCGATAGGTTTTAGAGTTGAGCTCACGAGAGACTTGGTGAGCTTAGGAACACCCTAGTTCTACTCTATATATATATATATATATATATATATAATATCAAAACGTTTGTTTCTAGACCGTGGAACAAACGCTTCGGTTTTTACATTTTCAAAGTCCAAACAGTCAATCCAAACCGTTCAACATTCAATCTATATTAAGATGTGCTTGGATACCAAATTTTACATTTTTTGGAATTTTTTTACTATTTATTAAGTCGGTTTTCAAATTGTTATTTTCAATGATAAAAAAAAATCACTGTTTATTAAAATTAGCAATTTTAAAAATGGCTTAATAAATTGTAAAAAAAATTCAAAAAATATAAAATTTGGTCTCCAATCACATTTTAATATAGAGATCACATCTAACAGTCTGGATCGACCGTTTGGACTTTGAAAATAGAAAAACCAATTACACCATTTTATGGTGACACATCTTGACACCATATATTTATTGTGACTTATCTGTAATTTCAAAATTCAAACAATCGATCCGAACTGTTCAACATGATCTCTATATTAAAATCTGTTTGGAAACCAAATTTTACATTTTTTTTGGAACTTTTTTAGTATTTATTAAAATGTGTACAAAACTGATGTTTTGAGATAATTCTGGAACATTTAAAAACAACAATTTTCAAAATTTCGAAATAAATACTAATTTTTTTTCAAAAAATGTAAAATATTGTCTCCAAGCACATTTTAATATGGAGATTATGTTGAGCGGTTCAGACCGACTGTTTGGACTATGAAATTGAAAAAATGACTTATAAATATATAGTGTCAAGATGTGTCACCATAAAATAATGTAATTAGATCCTCCTCATATATATATATGTCTTAGCTAATTTTTGTTCTGTTGAAGAATAATGAAGAATTTATTTATTTTATCCTAACTAACTATGTTGATCATTCAAACTTTGCTTCAAGCTATCAATGGTCAAGTCCACAGTCAACTCATATCTACTATTCTCCAAAATGGAGATGAATTGAAATGTTTAATAAGGAAGGCTTGCTTTCTTGGAAAGCATAAAAAAGAAAGAGATATCCCCAAAAGTTCGGAATAGATTAATGGCCCCTCAAGGACATGGTCACCATCTACCGCATCTCACTTTTCTCTTTTTCTTCTTGATTTATTCACCACTTGTTCTTGGAGCTGAGAACAGTACTAGTGAAAGAAACAATGTCAGAGATGTAAAAGTGGGTGTTATATTGGATACTTCTTCATGGAACGGTGCCATCAGCTGGAGCTGCATGCAGCTGGCCTTGGAGGATTTCTATGCGTTGAATCCGGATTACACGACGAGAATTTCCTTTGTGTTGAGGGACTTGAAGAGCGGCGGTGCCAGCCGTGCCGACCCAAACGGTGATGTCTTTGGTGCTGCAGTTGCTGGTTTGTTCCCTTCTTGTTCTTATTCATTTTTTTTATTTTTTTATTTTGAAGGAGGAAAGGGGAGGCCTGAGGTGCCGAGCAAATATAAAAATTAAGGAAAAATTGTGAAAATGCCACTCCAAAACTTTGAAATTGGGAGAATGCCACTCCAAACTTTTTTTTTTTTTTCTTTTTTTGAAAACTTGGTAGTGACTACCAAGACTATATTAATAGATTTGTTTGATACATCAATCCTAATTAAACTTGCAACAAATTACGTTATTGATTATGCACCCATAACAGCCCCAACATTTTTGTTCCCTTTCCCACAAAATTTCAACCATAAATTCGCTTCCTCAGCAGCTCTGTTGGCCACTAACCACGATGGAAGCTTCTTGCCTTGAAAAATTACCTCGTTGCGCTGTCCCCATATCGACCATAATACAGACATGAAGTAAGTGAGCCAAACATGCCTATTACAACCCCTACTACTGCTGCAATAAAAATTACATGAACCCGCCCAAGTATCCCTCACCGTGGCACCGATTTGCAGAAGGGAAGCAAACCGAGCCCACACATCCTTCGCATTTTGACATGTGAAGAATAGATGATGTGCAGTCTCTATTGTACAATCGGAACACATCACACAATGAAGCTCAACGGTCATACCCCTTCTCCGCAGCATCTCACGAGTAGGAACTTTATCTTTTAACAACAGATGAGAGAACACTCGAACTTTTAATGGAGCAGCAGCCTTCCAATTAGCCACTCCAAACTTTAAAATTGAAAAAATGCCACTCTAAACTTAATTAATTTGTAAATTTGCCATTTATACTATATTAATCTTTTTAATGCCTAAAATACCCTTAATCAAAACCCTTCCGCCTGGAGACACGCTCCTGTCACCCAATACTTAGCAATCAACCAATTAAAAAGTGAACTTGCTGAATTTAGAAATCACAGAAAACATAATAACCCCGAAAAGATCGAATTGAAATGGTTCATGTCAGAAATACCATTCAATCTTGCAAAATGACCCCCAAATATTACAATCTTACAAATATTACAATTTTGCCAAATATTACAATCTTGCGAAATATTACAAAACAGCCTCTTCTCAGAAACCTTCAAAACAACCTTCTCAAAACAGCCTTCTCAAAACAGCCTTCTCAGAAACCTTCAAAACAGCATTCTCAAAACAGCCTATCACAAATTTGGTAAAAAATTCAGATCAGTCCCTGTTCTTTATTTTATTTCAAAATAAGTGCTTTCATGAAAAAAAGAAATAGGAAAAAAAAATTGTCCCTTTGAGATCTCAGCCCCTGAAGTTGTACTGTATTATCTCAAGCCAAGTTGTTTCATTTATTATCTCTAGTCTAGCTTTGATTTGCTGATGCGCATTAAATTCAAGCTTGTACTTACTGATTACTAGCTTGTTGTGGTTATTTCGTAAACTACTTGTTGCTTCAAACCCATGATTATTTTTCCTCATATTTTAAATTTTTAATTCACATGATTTTTTATAAATTAATGAGAACTAGTGATGGTATTACTGTATTCTATATATGTCAGTCAATAACCCCTTGTCTTAAAGTAACCCAAGAAAATGAGACTCCACCTATATTTGAGCCGATAGAAACTCACCTACACATAAATAATGCTCAATTGAGGATCCATATCATAAACAATAGCATTATAGAGGTATAGTGGATGCATGCATTACTGTGATTAATTTTATCAGTGGCAACTAAACTTGTAAAGAAAGCGGCTATTGTTGCCTCTTGGTTAAATATATATGACTTAATTGTGCTTTTAGATAAACAAATGCTTTTAATTTGCATTATGGTACTGGAAAAATAATTGAATATTCCAGATTTGAATCCTCAGATATTGATTTGCATCAGAATAGATCGATGGAAAATGTTGAAATTATTTAATTTAGACAGTAATTAAAGGGTAAATCTGAGAGAGATTTTCACTATAATTGCAGCGACATTTTTCTTGTGAGGGATCAAATCAAAATAATTTACTGAGACGATTAGAATGCTCTATTAAAGGTATTACTGGCACTATAACAGGCCTTGGTACCAACCTGTTTTGTTGTCTTCAAGTTGAATAACCTTCCCGCTGTTTGTCAAGAAAACGAATTAACCTTCCCGCTGTCTTCAAGTTGAATAACCTTCTCGCTAATTACTTTCGATGTTTGTCAAGAAAATGAATTAACCTTCCCGCTGTCTCCGATTATCAACCAATCACATCCCTCCCTCTTTGCGGCTCTCTTCTGAAGAATCAATCGACTCCGTAAATCAAATCTGAAATAATGTCTCCGGGCGACAGGAGCGTGTCTCCAGGCGGAAGGGAGAAGGGGAGAGTGCCAAATGTATCCAGGGAGGCTAGGTTTGTGTTTTTTGATTAAGGGTATTTTAGGCATTAAAAAGATTAATATAGTATAAATGGCAAATTCACAAATTAATCAAGTTTAGAGTGGCATTTTTTCAATTTTAAAGTTTGGAGTGGCATTCTCCCAATTTCAAGGTTTTGGAGTGGCATTTTCACAATTTTTCCAAAAATTAAAGTGATCCACACTAACATGGAAAATAGCAAAACAGAACATTTATGTTATTTTTGTTTCTTCATCCCATATATTTCTCTCTTACTGTTGGGCAATTTAAATGGGTTTCTCATTTGTCCACATTATTTTGGTTGAATATTCAAAGTTGTAATTTCTATATATCTTTAGCGTTCTCTCTGTTTACCTTTTTTTTTTTTTTTGCAAGCATATTACGTACAGATGATGCTTTCTTTCATTTTCTGAAAGCCTGCTTAATTGAACTTAACCAATTAAAAGAGTTTACAAGTATGTCAATCAAAACCTGTAAGGACAATTTTTTGAAAAAGATGGAGAAAAAGGAAAAAGAAGATAAAAAAAACACAAGCACACATAAAAAATTCTAAAAAAAAATTTATGCTTTCCATTAATTGTATGCGGTTCCTCTGTTAATTTTTTTTTTGTCTTTAGTTTTTATTTCAAGATTCGAGTTATCACAAGCACTTCAATTGCACTCTGCATTCTTGAACATGTTAAAGAAGTTTATTGTTTGCCAAAAATGCAGCTGTTGATCTTCTGAAAAATGAACAAGTTGAAGCAATCATCGGGCCACAAACATCATCTCAAGCAAAGTTTCTCATCGAGCTCGGGAACAAATCAAATGTACCGATCATTTCATTCTCAGCAAAGAGCAAATCTATTTCTTCCAGCCAAACTCCTTATTTCATTCGTACCTCTTGGAATGACTCATCCCAAGCCGCCGTCATAGCTTCTATTGCCCAACACTTCAACTGGAGGGAGGTGGTGCCCGTTTTTGAGGATACCGACTCTGGCAACATATTTGTTCCATTCCTAGTTGACACTTTACAGGAAATTGATGCATACGTCCCGTACCGGTGCAAAATCCCTTCCGGAGCAAGTGATAGTGAAATAAATGCAGCCCTCGATTACCTGAAGTCCAATAGAACCAGAGTATTTGTTGTTCACATGTCGTACCAATTGGCTCTTAACTTTTTCTCAAGAGCTAAAGAGAGGAACATGACCAGTACTGATGATTTTGTTTGGATTACAACATACGGGTTAACAGATATTGTGGACCTTGCTGGGTCAAATGCTAGTGATGTGATGCAAGGTGTGTTGGGTATCCGGCCATTTGTACCAAATACAACAAGTTTTCAGAGTGTTTCCATGAGATTGAGAAATAAATACCAGGTGAACAGAGGGCCCACAGTTTTTGGTTTATGGGCATATGACACGGTGTGGTTGCTGGCAAGATCAGTTGAGAATGTAACACATGCGAATTTATCCTTTACAGCGTCTAATGCACTGTATAACTCGACTGATTTTTCGAAAATTGGGGTTTCTGAGATGGGGCCTAAGCTGAAAGCTTCTTTAGAATCTACCAATTTTAACGGGACAAGCGGTGATTTTAATCTGGTTAACGGCCAATTACAGTCCGGGCCCTTTGAGATAACCAATGTTGTCGGTGCATATAACGATCCAGTTGGCAACTGGACTGGGGGCAATATTTCCATTAAATGGCCAGTAAATAACCATGATGTACCGAAGGGATGGCAATGGCCGACGACCAATAAAACACTCCTTATTGGAGTCCCCAAAAAAGCTGGATTTGCAGAGTTTCTGCGGCCGAACATTACAGCCTCACACAATTTCTCTGGCTATTCCATAAAGGTGTTTCAAGCGGCGATTGATCTACTGCCTTACAATGTCTCTTATAAATTTGAAGAATATGATAAGAGTTATGATGAACTGGTGTACCAGGTTTATCTTAAGGTTTGTTTTCTTATATTTTCCTTCATTTTATTCCTTCATTTTATTTCAATAGTTTGTAATGAGTTCAGTCTTTGTTTAATTCCTAATAGGCTTGGAAAAAATTCTTAAAATAGTTAGCGCAATTTAATTTAATTAGTGTCATTAATATAATCCTTCATCTTATGAAGCACAATTTTCAGTTATAAGTAAAGGGACTATATATTAATAGTATCTCCAACAGAATAACTAAAGTTTCTCAATAAGCTTAATTTGTTGTAATGGGAAGAAAATGTAGCCGCCACTTAGCCAATATTTCTTATTCCCATAGACAATCTAATAAGAACCAAGAAAAATAATTAGAAATTAGCCTATATCATTTCCATTTCTACAACTTCTCCAAATGGACATCACCTTGATTATAAAACAATAACAACTGCCATGTCCAAGAGCGAGGAAAACAAACAAGGGCACAATACTTATTCTTAGTAGGACTTAATTACAAATGTGTTCATAGCCTAATTGGTTTAGTAATAACTCATGAAAATATCCAATAGTTATATCAGTACCCATCTGATATGTGATTTGTGAATTCAAAATTTACAGAATTACGATGCTGTTGTTGGTGATATCACCATTTTGGCCAACCGCTCCATGTATGCGGATTTCACACTTCCTTACACAGAGTCAGGAGTACGCATGCTCGCCCCGATAAAGGATGTGAACAAGAAATCCCCATGGACCTTCTTGGCACCCTGGACTCCCACATTATGGCTCACTACTGGTGCCTTCATCTTCCTCACTGGCATCACAATTTGGTTGATAGAGCACCGAGTAAATCAGGAGTTCAGAGGAAATCCTACGAACCAAATGGGATCTATTTTATACTTTGCATTTTCCACACTAGTTTTCGCGCACAGAGAGAGGATGGTCAGCAATTTGTCACGGATTGTGGTGATAACATGGGTCTTTGTTGTGCTCATCCTACAACAGAGCTATACTGCAAGCCTTAGCTCCAAGTTGACAGTTGAACAGCTCCAGGCGACAGTGACGAGCATAGAACAGGTTGTTAAAGCAGGGCAAAATGTGGGGTACTTGGAAGATTCATTCATGCCGGATCTACTAAAGCGGCTGGGATTCAATAAAGAGAAGACAATTTCATTATCATCACCATCCGAGTATAATGATGCACTATCCACTGGAAAAGTGGCAGTTATTCTTGATGAGATACCATACCTAAAGGTGTTTCTCAAGAACTATCCTAACAATTATTCCATGGTTGGGCCAACTTACAAGACTGATGGATTTGGATTTGTACGTTCTCTCTCTCTCTCTCTTATTACCTTGTGACGCCCACACACATGTGGGTTGACTACTGATGCAATCCTTCCAGGGATAGCAGGGATACCATTGTATTTGGGATTGTCCAAATTTGTTTGAATAATACATCCAAATCTCAATGAAATGCCACCTAACTAGTGGAGACACAAAGGATCCTTATCCTTGGCCCTGTTTTGATCCAGTGTTTCGATTTTCGAACTGTTTTAGGAGGTTAATGTTATATATTGGTACATTTCAAGCTGGTAATTGGATATGGTTGTTAGCAATCTCCACTAAATAACAAACATTTATGGACCAATGTACCATACCAGCTTGCACAGAATCCATACATTTATACCACTAAAAACAAAGATGAAGCATACCTTCTTGCATTGAAAATCTGAAACTGTACGTTGACAAAGAAAAAGTAGTACAGTGGTGATCATGCTTTTATTGAATTTTTTAATGTTTTCTAATTTTTAATCATAGCATATTTCTCCCTTTTTTAACTGTTTGCTTAGGCATTTCCAAAAGGATCACCACTAGTGCCGGATGTGTCAAGAAAAATCCTAGAAGTCATGGAGAGCGATAAAATGACAAAATTTGATGAAGAATTATACGGCAGCAGTACCTTCACTGACAAAGGAGACACCACAAGTTCAACCAGCCTCACATTCCATAGCTTCATGGGTCTATTTCTCATAACGGGAGTCTCGTCCATTTTAGCTCTAATCATCCACGTGTTTTTTACTATCTACCAGCGACACAATATTTCGACAAGCAATGAAGCTGTGCAAAATCCTCTCCAGAAGGATGAGTTAAGAGAAGAAGATCAGTCCATTGGTCACACAATGACATCTCCTAATTTTAACGATAATGTGGAAATCATCATAACTTCACCTGATTATGAAAGTGACTTTGGAGAAACTTCAAATGATGAAGGGACACCAGAAAGGGAAATTTCAATTAGCCAGATCGAGATGCCTTCCTTTGGAGAGGTGCTTGACCATACCAGGGAGGGATCAAATGAATAAATCCTTGGTTATGTACTTATGTTGTTTAGTTATGTATCATCATCCTTTTAAAAGATGATGATGCCTGTCATATGGCACTAACGGTGCCCTCCAATTTTTTCAATTCTTTTACATAGATGAACAGTTGTAAATAATTTGAGAATCAAATTTGGAACAGTAGTTTTCTGGATTGAAGTTGTAGGTTTTATAATCACAAAGTAGTTTTCTGGTCCATTTCTAGTGCTGCAGAGGTGTTTATTTTAAAAGGATTTGAATTTTACTTGGTTTCGGACTTTCGGTGTTTCTCCAAGGGGTTTGCAACAAGGTCAAGAAAAGAGAAGTAGATAACCATGACGGCATATCTGCTAGTTCCATGATATTTCAAGATCTCATTTGGGCATTTTATCGAACACCTTTGACACAAGAACTTCATTTAACTTGACCGGTCACTACATTGCAACTCGCCAAGGCCCACTAAAGAACAAACCTAAATAAGCAATAGGCCAACAACCAAATATGAAAAAAAAAATGATTCTCAAGCAAAAACCCCAAGTCTGAACTAAGTATCGTAGGGCTCTAGTTAAGTCCAATAAGATTAAAAGGGGGTCACAAATTAAATATTTATCTAGCAATAATCTTGTTTATCATCTTTTACAAACATAAACGACTTTAGAATAGAAAGAAAACTAAAGAATATTAAGGGTCTCATTTGGAAGAAGAATATTGACCAAAAGAAGCATTTTGAGGCTTAATTACAGTGGAGCTTGTATGAGGTTATAGATGACAAAATTTATCCAACACCTCTATATTCTACTATTTTGGAGACAAAAAAAAATACTCCTTCAAAATTAAAGAGGTGAGAATCAACTCTTCCTTTACACAAAGTTGTGCCGGAGCACCGACACCTCTGTCTTTCGATGCTACAGCAAGAAGGAGAAAAAACTAGTAATTAAAACCACTGTCATAGTTTCACCTCCGTACATCGCACTCTCATCTCAGCATTTCTTCCCGCTCCCTTCTGCTATATCTTTCCCCTTTCTCAGCCTAGGGGAAACATTGCTCCTAAGCCCTCCTTATACTTCCTGTAAATCTAACCTCAATAATAGACCTGGCAAAAAAAAAAAAAATTCATAGCTCATGGCTTGCTGGAGAATGGCTCAGAACAAGCTCATCATTTGCTCGCTCGATTCTGGCTTGGCTCGTTGTTGACATCTCTCTAATCTAGTGCTTTTCATTTTTTGAGACTCATATACTTCATGCAATATCTCTAATATAAATTGAAATATGATAATATTGTACTTTTTTTCCTTTTTGTTGTTGTATAATTAAACTTTAAAGGACTTGCTTTATCCGCAAAATCTATTGTGCAAACATCAATATCCATTTAACAAGCAACAAGAGAAAGAGAGTCAGGGAGGAGGGAGGGAGTGGGCACCAGTGTTCATTGTTATGTATGTGGGCCTGATTCTAGGATTATGCGGGGGGTGGCAGGGGGGCGGCAGCCCCCTGCGAGCGTTGTCTGAGGTTACGAAGCACCTAAAATATTTTCAAGAAGTCAATTGCATATAAATCCTTGTATCCGACGGCCCAGATTAGCCAAATTGTGATCTGTATGTACGGCCCAGATTTTAGACCTTTTACTGTTGGCTTGTTTTATTTTTCTTATACATTCAAGTGTTCTCCGTTTTTGTGTAGTGTGTGTTGTAACCTAACAGCTGATAAGAGTGGATTTGGCGCGGCCGTGGGTTTTCTCCCCTTCGAGGGTTTCCCACGTAAAAATACTTGTGTTCGATCTCTCTCGATTTCTCTCTGTGTGCATTATTTTACTCTCTGGTACTCGATATCCCTCTACATTCATATGCATGTTGAATGCTATGGAAGCAAAGAAATGCACTGCTGTCAATTTGGGTACACTACCATCACATTTACAGACTCAAATACAGTTAAGATGTTTGATTCAGAGGGCCTGCTTGTACTACAAGAATCTGTTTTATCCGCGAGGGTAAAATAACTATTGCCGACAGAAATTGCTATTCCCGAGGGTATTGCTATTACGAACAGGAGTAACTGCGAGGATACAACACTTTAATCCTCGCATATACAACCAGATTCTTGCAAACGCGGATACAACAGATTTTTAAGTTATCAGGGAGCACTGATCGCACTGACCCGAGGAACTTTCTATGTGCATTTGCCCATTTATCAATTGGTTGCTTAATTAGTGGGTCAAACATAGATTTTTAATGGGCCAACAACAATACGATTTATTTCTTTAATGATGAGATGATGACTATCCCAACATAAAGTACTGTTTGCATATCGTAAGTAAAAGTTTTTCTACTAGAAAATGGTCTAGGTATACCTTGAGAATTTTTTTAATCTAAAAGAACTGTTGAAATTATTGGCTACCATAATTAGTAGATCTGTAATTACTTAACAAACTACTAATTTTGCAATTAAATTACAGAAGAGAAGCTACAGAACAACCTATCAAAGATAGTTGTTATAATATGGGTCTTCGTTCTCCTTGTATTAGCATCGAGCTATACTGCTAGTCTAACCTCCATGCTAACAGTACAACAGCTTCAACCAACAGTAACTGACATCTATGATCTCAAGAGGAATGGTGACTATGTTGGATATATTAGAGGTTCTTTTGTGGAGGGCTTGCTTGAGCAGCTCGGTTTTGACAGAACAAAGATGAAAGGTTACTCCAATGATGATTTTGCTGAGGCACTTGACAAAGGAAGTGCAAATGGAGGAGTTGCTGCAATCGTCAATGAAATACCCTACATCAAGTTGTTCCTTGCAAAAAGTTGCAAGTCATATACCATGGTTGGACCGATTTACAAGACAGCAGGGTTTGCATTTGTAAGTTTTAACATTAATTAATGAGTATATTCATATGCTGTAAACTAATTGCAAGCACATTCTTACACAAGCAAAATGTTCTTACATAAAAGACAACAACATGACATAGTTAAAAAATAACCATTCATATTTAATAAGCATGGCATTGTGTCTTAGAAGATAAAATCAAGGGTCGGTATTATTTAATTAACGCCATAATCTTGAGGTACCGTTAGGGAAGAACAAAAACAAAGGAGCATTAATTTCATGTTCAATTTTTTTGTTAATCCTCATAGTAAGTATGGATAACATATTTATGTTCCTGATCTCCAATTGATGGATAGGCTTTCCCCAAGGATTCTCCACTAGTCGCTGACATTTCAAGAGCAATTCTCAACATAACAGATGGGGATAACATAATCCAAATTGAGAAGAAATGGATAGGAGACTCAAAAAAGTGCCTGAACAGTGGCAGCATCACCGTGGAGTCAAACAGCCTGAACTTTCAAAGCTTCTGGGGCCTTTTTCTCATCACAGGAGTTGTTTCCACAATCTGTATGCTAATATTTACAACCATGTCATTCTGTAAAGAACAGAAAAAGAAGATAAATATAGCGAGCCTCAAAACAAGCACTGATGAGAAAATTGATATTGAAGCCTTACCCACTATGAACCAAGAGGAAGACCAAGTCAGTGATGCTGTTGGTATATCACCGGCTGAAAGTAACAGTGACAGTTCACCAACAAATGCCAACATGATAGCATGATCAAAACAATATAGTTTATATTTATGGGTTGTGGCAACAGATCTTAAGCAGCTATGTAAATTAAAATAAGCTTTGGCCAGTTAGATAGTACATTCTAATGTAATAGATATGTGTCCCGAATTTTTCAGATGTATAGTTCTCATTAGCCAGCCTATAAAAACTATATCCAGTGATTTAACTTTGATTCTCTTTAAACTCAGAGAATCAAAGAAGTTACATAGTTTACTACATTTGCCTTCCTCCTATAATTTCCCCTCATTGTCATGATGAATAACGTTTAGCCTGAGTGTCCCAGGATGCAATGGCAGGATAAACATGCTGAGCACATCCCAACACCATCCAACTGTGCAAAGGTGACTGCTACTGGTCAACAAAGTAGACTTGTATGGAGTCTAGTTTCTTGATTAGAGGTATAACAACATAATGAGATGCTCCATGACCAATTTGCCATTCTTCAAGTGGAAGAGAGATTATGTGACAATAACTGAAATTAAGGCAGAGATTCCTTTGTATTCAGCCCTAACAAAAAATTGTTACAATGTTTGAAGATACAAATGCTGACACACAAATGGATATAAATTGTCAGTGAAAAGTGTATGATTTGCACTTAAGACTTGATAATATGTCATACAACTCATAAAAGTACAAAAAAAAAAAGTCAATAATGCACAACAGCAATTTGTCCTATTTACTGGTCTCTCCATGCCAAGAAACCACACCTGGTTTGTTGAGAAACCAGGGCATCCTCTGTTTCTACTTCAACTTTATCATCACTGTGAGGTGATCTTGCCTTCTCTGACGAACTGACCCTATATCTGGTCAGAACCCATTTTTGTAGGCTCTAAAACTCATATAAAGAGTAATGAAGCAGTTAACTGTCCTGAAATATAAAATGAAATAAGAACTTAAAGATTGAGGTTGACATAGAACGGTACTGAAACCCTAGCTGAGCCAAGTACCAAAGCGTTGCTTAATTGCCCATGTGAGAGTAATGAGGAGGCTTAATTGGGTTAAGCTGAGTTTCATTGAACACCTTAATTTTTGTTTATCATCACAATTTTGGGAACTTCTATCACCAAATTTGCAGAATACCAAATTGCAATAATTCCATAAGTTTACTATAAATATATATCAATTCTTAGGAGCAACAAAGTGCTCTGATTTTCAAATAAGAATGTGCCATAAAGTAAAAAAAGTTCTTTCATAAAGAAAATTTACATTAGAATGTCATTTAGAGCAACAAAACTTGGTGGAGTAGCAGAACTGAACTGTTCCAATTGAGAGTTTGAGACCTTAACACTCTGTTGCATTCAGCATTTCTCAATACCCAGCAATTGCCTATCAAGAAATGAAACTAAATTCAGTCGGCTTTTATAATTTAAATACCAGTAAACAAATAATTTCAATGTACCTTAGATCTATACTGGCTGAACCCTGATGCAGCGCATCTCTCAGCTCACCCCTTCTCCAATGAGGAGGTGAGTTACTTGCTAGATAGAGATTTCTGTTTTGGAGAGCGCGAAAGCTGCAGATGCGAGTGTGGTGTTTGCGATCCGCGCCTCGCTCGAGCCCCAAGTTCCATTGCGGCGAAGAGCCGGAGATGAGCGAAGAGAAGCGGAGGGCGTATCCACTGAGATATCTAATTTTTTGCGTGGCCGACGTGTAAGGTTCCTATTCTGGGATAGCGCACGGGGCCCGTTTTATTTATGCTTCGAGATCCGTGGAGAACGTATTGCAATGGTTGAGATTTTCCAAAAAAACACTCAAAGTTTGAGATATCTGAGAAGCTGCGAATATGGAGAAGTGTCTACTCGGGAAGATCCTTTTGGTGAAAAATTCGCAACGGGCTTTAGGAACTATACACAACTTGTCCAATACATGCACGGCCCATGGGCTCTACACCCGTTAATCTTCTAAAAGACGTTAACCGATTTCTTTTTTTTTTTCCTGTAACATTTTATAAGGTAAAATTAAAGTGAAATCATTTTTCAAAAAGTTAATTAGTAACAAAGACGCTCTCGAATTCAAAAGGTTAAAATTAAAGTGAAATCATTTGTGTTATGGTATATATTGGGGTGAAATCGGATACTGTCCACCAGGGGTTGAGTACAACATCAGCTCTCGAATTACCTTTCACTAAACTGATAATTTTTTTTTTATATATATATGATGTCAAATATGTGATTATATATAGTTGTCTTGGATATTACGTTCAGGTAAATTTAACCTGAATATGAATTTAAGCTCAATATTAGTTGGTCCCAATCTGTGAAGAAGAGTGACAAACTATATATGATATGACTAAGTCTGTCGGAACTGTGTGGCGTGTCTTGCAGCTGTGTATTGAGGTGGTTTCAAACATACGCGTTGGATTTAATAGTTTAAATTGTTCCAAAATATGTGTATAGCAGTGTTAGTTTATCAGAATCGGACCGGACTGATCGGTTAAACTAGAAAAAATGAGACCTGGTCACCTTCTTTTATAGTTCGTTTAGAAGATTATTTCTGCTATTGAACTGATGAAATTCAATTTAATGAACCGGAAATTGATAAAACCGAATAATCCTGGGTATCAGACCGGACTGATCGGTTCAACAAGAAAAATGGGACCGGTCATATGTCCGATTTAGTTCGTTTAGAATATTATTTCTGCTGTCCAACCGGTGAAATTCAATTTAATGAACTGGTTATTGATAAAAATTAAAGGTTTAAATAACGTTTATCGCATCATAGCGGAACGGCTGAAAAAACAGCGTTATGCCCATATAGCGCCGCTATAGCGCGAAATAATGTGCTATAGCGGCAATAACGACATAGCTTTTATGGTCCGAAAACACTATAGTAGCGCTACAGTGCCGCTATAGCACGCTATTTAGAACCTTTATAGCGCGCTATTTAGAACCTTGATAAAAATTGATGAGTCTTCTTTGAAAAAAATCGGTTTATGAGTGGTTCAAACTTTTTATATTCTTTTCATGCATTAAACCAAAGAAAAACTAAAAGGCAATAGCTACTAATAGTACATGCCTAGGTAGGTTCAAACCGTCAATCTGTCATATTCTTTTGACCAAGGGTGTTAACGGGTACGATAAGAGCCGAGTGAAAATATTTTCATATCAGTACCCGTTACAAATTGTCTTTATCCATATCCTACTTTTATTCATTATTGTTATCCGTTATGGTTGTCGGATAACAAAACAATAACGGTAAATAACGGGTAATACTAATATAATAATTATTTTTATTATTTATTAAATAAAATATTAAAACACATTCATTTCACAAATATATATATGTGTTTTAAAGGTCTAAACTTTATTGGAATTTATTTACGCATTTTATTGTTTAATTAAGTGTAACACAACTATCAAAAGTAGTTGGATAATAAAGAGTAGAACTAAGGTGCTCTTAAGCTCACCAAGCCCTTTGTAAGCTTAACTCAAAAACCTATCGGCTTGACTTCAAACGATATTTCTAAACCGTTAGATGTTCAATCTATATTAAAATGTGCTTGGAGACCAAATTTTACATTTTTTGGAATATTTTTACTATTTATTAAACTGGTTTGAAAATCATTGTTTTCCAATGGTGCAGAATTTTAATAAAAACAGCTGTTTTCAAACCAGCTTAATAAATAGTAAAAAAATTCCAAAAAATGTAAAATTTGGTCTCCAAGCACATTTTAATATAGATTGAATATCTAACGGTTTGGAAATGTCGTTTGAAGTCAATCCGATAGGTTTTTGAGTTAAGCTCACAAAGGGCTTGGTGAGCTTAAGAGCACCTTAGTTTTACTCGATAATAAATATTCATTGCTTATTAATATAGAGGAGGGTTCCAATAGCTCATGCGTTTCATACCTCATCATACCTCATACATTTTCAAAGTTCAATATGTCGATCCGAACCGCTCAATATGATATCCATACTAAAATATGCTTGGTGATGACATTTTATAATTTTTGGAATTTTTGTACTATTTTTTTAGATAGGCATGAAACCACTGTTTTTGAACGGTCCAGATACAGTGATTTTGTATCTATCTTAGAAAAAAACTAAAAAAATTGCAAAAATTATAAAATTTCATCCCCAAACATATTTTAGTATGGATATCTTGTTGAGCTGTTCGGATCGACAGTTGGACTTTGAAAACGGAGATATACAATATGAGGTATGATGAGGTATGAAAGACATGAGGTATTGGAACCCTCCTCCAATATATATAATATATATAATTTTTTTTATAATTACTCGATCGGGTAACCGTTACGAAATAGGCTTTACTCTTACCCTTACCTATTTAGATAACGAAAAAAAAGTATTTACCATACCCGTATCCGATAAGTTTATGAAAAAAATATCTTACCTGTATCTGTCTTATCAAATACGGTACGGATCGGGTAAACGAATAAAAGAGTGTCATTGACACCCCTACTTTTGACGCTAAGTTACTTTTTATTTTTTTTATCTTTTGAATTTACACATAAGACCTCCGGATTTGAAAAATTCCTAAAGAATCAGTTATGTATATAGTACAAAAATTTGCGTAGATTTATTTCTATTCAAAATAATAATTTTTACTATTTTTTTATTTTCTTAATTTTTAAAGTGCTCTATTTTTTCATTATTTAGATGTTAATTTTGAAATATATGTAAATTTAGTATTAAATTAAATTATTTTAATTTATAAATTATAACAATTCTCATATATGTAAGTATTTAAATAAATCAGCAACTTACTGATCGGATCAGTAAACTGTTGATCCGAAACATATTGTATTAGAAAAACGATATGTAACATATTGTATGTCAAAAATCGAACGGTAAGATTTATCTTTCTTGTTAGTCAAAAATATCAATAAATCAATAAATCATTCTATGCAACGTATTGTATTAGAATGAGAAATAATAAAAAATAAGTGGCAATCAACTATAAAAGACCCTTTTATTCATATGTCCAAGATTTTTCATGTATTTGCATAGTGAGAATCTTGCATTAACTTCTACAACTATAAGATGATTTGAATTTTCAATAGTTTTTTAAGTTTAGTTATACACTCTCTAGCAATCAATATCATCAATTTTCAATTTGTAAATCATGCTATCATGCAAATTTGCCGGGATAAGCTTACAAAATGATACTAGTTATGTAACATTTTTGCATTGACTAAGATTAATATTATTACAAATTTTACAAATTTGTCTATACTTTCTATGGATAATTTCAACAAAATAAGAAAGAAAGTTTCTCTCAAAAGCAATCATTAGCAAACACTACATTAACCCTTAAGCTGTTAACTATCAACCTGAAAATGGTAATTTTTCTTAAAGTGTCCACTATTATTAAAAAACCAAACCGCCTGTTTTCTTTAAATGTCCACTATTATTTAAAAAGCATCCCCTAATAACTTGAGTATAAATTATATGAGTAGAACTAGAGTGTTCTTGAGACCTGAAATGATTAATTTAAACCGTTGAAACCCATATAATTCATTTACATGTAAAATTTATAAATTTTCGAATTAAATTAAGTATAAAGTCAAGCGGCCAAAAAATAATGAAAAATGAACGTATTAAAATTAACTCATAAATCTTTTTTTTTTTTTTTACCGCTAGACTTTACATTAAGACTACCACTTTATTTATTTTAATAATCCTTTTGTCAGCCCCTGCCAAGTTCTCCAAAAAAAAAAGTGAGAGAGATCGAGGAGAGTACAAACTATACATATTATAATCCAAGGAAAGTAGTCTGCAATTACCCCGAAATTTTTATTAATCGAAAAAAAATAAAAATAATATCGGAAAGGGGCGATACTTTTGTGACAATTTTAAAAGTAGTTAGAACGGTACCATTGATGCCGTCCCATGGGACGGCACTATCCTCGCCGTCCGATCTTAACCATGATTAACCAGCTAATCCAGATCCCGTCCCACGCGAAAAAAAAAAAATTAAAACGACCGGACGGTAGGGTTGATCCCGTCCGCCGAGAAAAAAAAATATATATATAAAATATCGGACGGTGGGGTTGATACCGTCCTCCAACAAAAAAAAAATAAATAAAACAAGGGACGGTGGCATTGATGCCGTCCGAGACCCAGGGACGGTGCCATTAATGCCGTCCGAGGCCCAGTTAAGCCTATCCCTACGCGGACTCGCTGTCTCTCGCTGTCTCCCTCTGTGCCTCTCGCTGTCTCCCTCTGTCCCTCACCGACGGAACAAAGAATCGCACGCCTCGCACCGACCCAAGTCTCGGCCGGCAACATCGATCCCGTCCCACTCCGGGATTTTCGGCTCCCCAGTCCCACTCCTGTCCTCCGGTCTCCCTCTCTAACTTAGGTATTTTTAAATTTAAAATTAGATAAATTAGTTTAAAAATCAGTTAATTTTTTTAATAATTTCGAATTTAATTTGTTAATTGTATTTTAGAGTAATTGATAAATTAGGATTTATGATTTAGAAAAATGATTGTTTAGAATTTGAAATAATTATTAGTTTAATTTAATTTCATTTAGGTTTTATGATTTGTTAATTAAATGAGAATGTCTAAAAACACTGCATGTTTGTTAATTAAATTAATTTCATTTAGGATTTATGATTTAGAAAAATTGATTGTTTAGGATTTGAAATAATTATTAGTTTAATTTAATTTCATTTAGGTTTTATAATTTGTTAATTAAATGAGAATATCTAAAAACACTACATGTTTGTTAATTAAATTAATTTCATTTAGGATTTAGAATAATTCTTAATTGTGCATTAACTTTTGTTGAATGATTATTTAGTTGAAAAATTTTAAATATGGAAAAGGATTCGGCCTTAGTGGAAATAAATTAGAGTTGGTCATTTAATAATTGTATTAATTAAAATTAGATGAATTAGCTTTCAATCATTTACTCTCAAATGTAAGAATTGATAAATTAGATAATTTTTTAATCTCTTATTGTATATTTATCTCTTAATTTATTTATTCATGTAAGTTTTAGAGTTTATAGGTAATTGTTTAATTTAGTACTTTATTTAATCATGTGTGTTTAGTAAAATTAGATTATTATTAATTCTAGGGTTATATAATTCTTTCAAAATGTTATGCATGCAGAATGTCAAGCAGTCGTGGTCTCACGGATGATGATGTTTTTGATCCGAAATTGTCGGCAAATAATTTTAGCGATTTATTATGGATGCCGCATGACCAACATAAGGTCTCACGAATCCATGACGATGTAAGATACTCAATGGCTCATATAATTTATATCTTTTATAAAATGATATAAAAGTTTGAATTACAATATGTTATTTTAATCAATTTGTTTAACATTGACAGGATTACAGAGATATAGGAGTGGATACTCGACACCTCCGGACTGGCATTGCATACCACCCCCTTTGCGAGCCATTCTTGCTTAGACTCGGATTGTATCAGATTTCTCAAATGGATAACATAAATGTTGACCCCTCACTCCTTGCTGGTCTCGTGGAGCGATGGAGACCAGAGACCCACAGTTTTCATCTTCCTGTTGGAGAGATGACAGTTACTCTACAGGATGTTTCTTGTCTCTGGGCACTGCCGATCATGGGATCACCGGTGACGGGCCCTTCCGACGGTGAGTGGTCTGTCTTAGTGGATCAGCTTCTTGGAGATGGGGCCGCAAGTGCGTTGCTTAAAAGGAAGAAAAGATCAGGGCCGAACGATGAGGAAGAGGTTCGCATGACTTCTGGGTATGCTATAAATTTGAAGAAATTGCGTGAAAGATTTGTTGTCATGCCAAACACGCAGCCGGATGAGCCTACAGAGGAGCAGGTACGCCAGTACACAAGGGCGTATGTACTCGACTTGTTCGGGTCTATTCTTTTTGCTGATTCGTCGAGAGATTCAGTTCCGGTAATGTATTTACAATTTCTTCAAAATCTTGATTCACCGGATCAATACAATTGGGGTGGGGCTGTTCTGGCGTATCTATATAGGTGGCTTTGTGTTGCGGTTGTGCGTAAAACAAAGACGATGCATGGACCGACTGTGCTTCTACAACATTGGTGTTGGTCCCGTTTACCGATCGGCTGTCCTCGTCCGAAACATGGTTGGACTCCAAAATGGGGCGAACCAGATGCACAAAAGTGTCCTGCATTTGGAACGAAGTGGTGTTGTCTTCATGATTACCATGTAGGTCACCATCGGAGTGGAGTTAGTTACTTCCGCAACGAACTGCAGAAGCTCGAGGATTACATGGTCAGATGGGAGCCATACAAAGAGATGTTGGAGGAGATACCGCCTCAGCTGCCGGCACGAGTTTACGAAGAAAGTGGTGTATGGCTAGCTCGTGTGCCGCTTGTACACTTTTGGATCATTGAGCATCACTACCCAGATCGTGTGATGCGTCAATTCGGATTTTCACAGATCATCCCACCACCACCGCCGCTTCCTGAGGCTGAGGTACGCCGGTTACATAAAGTTGTCCACAGTGCTAATGCGGGACGATCAAGTTGGTCTGTTAAGCACCAGAACTACGTAAATGAGGCATCTAATGTAGTAGACCACTTGGTTGCTCCGACCGGGTATTGGAGTCAAATCGAGATATTGCCGTATCGACGTTGGTTCCAGGATAATGGCATGTTTAATATCTTCTTGGGAAAGCGATGCATAGAGGGTCTTGATGATCCCATTCCAGAATACCGAGATGAGATCGGCGAAATAGGGTACATCCCCAGTGCTCCAAAATCCACACGTGATGTAAGTTTTATTAAATTTTTAAAATTTATGTGATGATATTATTCTTTCATATATGTAACCAACTTTTTCATTTATTTTGCAGGCATTACGAGGGATAAAGCTGGTCGCGGGGGCTATGCGATTGACTAAAATGAGGCCGTTCAAATCAATAGGGAAGTTTTTTCTCAAAGCAAGTTGTGGTCTTCTCAGAGACAACGGCATGGAAGTTAAATTGCAAACCATGTTTAGGGATGCCGGTCTTCCGGAGAATATCGATGAAATCTCAGATGGTGAAGGCATAGAAGAACCCATCCCCAGCTTGCCACAAGATGTAGATCCCAACTATCATCAGAGATGGATGGAAACAAACGACGGCTTAAACGAATATCTCGGAAACTTCTCGACCGGACCTAGTCATGTTGATATGGTGAGTACAAACAAAATTGAAATACTTTAATGTGTTGTCGATTATGTTTATTAAAATAGTGAATTATTTATTACAGGGGGCGGAGGATCATGGCAGGGCCGCACCTGACAGTGATGCACAGGGCAACCAGGTAATTATTTAATACTTTAAAAAAATTTAAATTATTGTAGAGTTTGTTCATTACAATACTGTGATACATTGATAGAGAACGGAGGGTTATGAGTCAGTAGCACAGTTCATTTCAGAGTTGTACGGCAACTCGGCGGACCATCAAGCCCCCCCCCAAGACCCCTCGCTGCACATGGGTAATGCAGGACCTAGTCAGGTCTACCAGGTAATTCTTTCAAATTTGTATGAAACTTAAAATAATAGTTTGTTATGTTTATTACAATACTAAAATATTTATTATAGGAATCGAATGAGTTTGTCGGTTGGGATGAGACAGTAGGCATCCCACATACACATATGATGTCGGGGTTTGGTGATCAGGCATACCAACACGGGGAGCAATACATGGACAACACAGGACCTAGTCAGGTCTATCAGGTAATTATTTCAAAGTTGTAAGTTTTATTTAAATGATTGTAGGTTATGTTTATTAAATACTAAAATAATTGTTGTAGGGTTCGGACGATCATATCAGGTTGCCCTCGCCAGTTGTTATTGCTGCACAAGACGACGCAGGACCCAGTCAGGTCATTACGCCACGCACACAAGCGGTGGAGAGTTTGTTTGGCCCGTCTTACAATAATGTGTACGTCAGGCGTAGAAGAGGACAACAACAAGAGGAGCCAGAACGCAGATACCCAGTTAGAGCGCGTCATCATCCGGACAGGTTCACTTTTGAGTAGGTATTTGTATGAACTAATTGCATTTGTATGAACTATGTTATTTCATATATGTTTTCTTAATTGTATTATGTTATTTCATGTATGTTATGTCATGTATGTTATGTCATGCATGTTGACTTATTTGTATGAACTATTTGTATTTGTATTTGTATTATGTATCATTATATGATTATTTGTATTTGTATCATGTATGAACTAAATATGCATTTGTATTTGTATTTGTATTCGGCACCTACACCTACGCCTGCGCCTTTATATGATTATTTGTATTTGTATTTTTTTTTTCTTTGGTTTTACAAGCCCGTAGGGTTATGTCATGCTTTTGGATGTACCCAAAATAATGTAACTTGGTGTTTTTAATATATAATAAATATTATGCATTTTAGTGATCATTGTCTAAATATGTGACATCTGTCGAATATGCTATCTCCTATGCATATTACATGGTTGATCTATATATGCATATTACCATAGCATCACTCATATTTAATTTCTCCTATGCATATTACATGGTTGATCTATATATGTAATATCTCCTATGCATATTACATGGTTGATCTATATATGCATATTACATGCTATCTCCTATGCATTTTAGTGTTCTTTATATCAAAATAAAGGTAATCAAGTCTAGTTTCCAGATAATATAATTTCTCTATACAAAAATATTACAGATTGGTACAGTTTTTGCGATAAATTGACAAAGGTCAGAATTCAGAAAAGCTGAAATTCCAGGGAGCAGTCCTATAATTTTGACCATATTCAAAATTCAATTTCGAGAAAATGGCTACATGGATTTTTGTGTTCTTTATATCAAAATAAAGGTATGAAAGTCTAGTTTCCAGATAATATAATTTCTCTATACAAAAATATTACAGATTGGTACAGTTTTTGCGATAAATTGACAGAGGTCAGAATTCAGAAAAGCTGAAATTCCAGGGAGCAGTCCTATAATTTTGACCATATTCAAAATTCAATTTCGAGAAAATGGCTACATGGATTTTTGTGTTCTTTATATCAAAATAAAGGTATGAAAGTCTAGTTTCCAGATAATATAATTTCTCTATACAAAAATATTACAGATTGGTACAGTTTTTGCAATTAATTGACAGAGGTCAGAATTCAGAAAAGCTGAAATTCCAGGGAGCAGTCAAATAATTCTTCTGGATAACCTGACCGCCCCATTTTCGGGCGGTTGGGTTAGATTTGAAATTTTTTTGAGATGGGGGTTATATTTGATATTTTTCTTTTGTTTGGGGTTATTAATAAAAATATCGGTTTTGAAATTGATGAAATAGTTGATGAAATAGATATTTGTACATGAAATAGTTAATCTAAATAATCAAAATATTTGTACATCAAACTCTAAATAATCTAAATAATTTGCAAAATGGATAATAAAATACAAAACATAATACAAAACGGACAAGTTCCAACGAATTACAAAATGTATAATAAATGAATCCTCAAAATAAATAAATGCTTCATCTTCGTCTGTAACCAGAAGATGATCCTGAAAAAAAGGAATTAATACACGCCTTCTAGATAAGAAAAATAAAATAATAATTAATATTTGAATTATTAACAAACCTGCTGCATGTATGTCGGACGTAGAACGTCTAGCATTTTGTGGAATTGTCCTACTAGAAGAAGCCTCTAAACCAATAAAACAACAATATTTTAAAATTGATATATTGTATACATATATTTCAAATGAGAATGACAACAAAAGTCGGACATTAAAATTAACAAACCTGCGGCATGCCTGTCGGACGTAGAACGTCTGGCTTGGTGTCCTACTCTCCTTCCTTGCATTTCATCCATTGTCATCACTATACGGTTGTGCCTTCGCCGACCCTTCTTGATTCTGTCTTTATCCGGAACAATAGTTGGACCGGGTATGGATGGCCAATCACATTGGTTGACGTAGCCGTGGAATTGGCCACTCCAAGTCTCAACAAGTTTGCTCAAGGAGTACAAATGATGCACGAATAAATTGGGGTCGAATCTCCGATCCCGACACACGGCGAGTACATGAGCGCACGGTATACCTGTAAGTTGCGGTTTAAGACATACACATTCGACTCTGTTTCCGTCACTTATGACGACCTTATACTTGAATGTCTCTTTTTTATAACTAAAATTTCCGTCTCGTTCTTTGTATACAACTCTCTCATCATTGACCCTGACCTCGTGTTCACCGTGTTCACCAACTGGCATTGAACGCATTGGTAAGCTTTTCTTGATTCTCTTTCTCAATAGTTCTTCAACTCTAACTGGCCAGAGTTGCTGATCGGCTATGCGAGCCACTGCTTTCGCTCGTCTATCCCTAAACCAAGCGAGACACTTGTAATATGTGTCTTCCACGAGTGCAACGACAGGCAGCCTACGACTATCTTTGAATACAGCGTTTAATGATTCGGATCCATTGGTAGTCATAATTCCCCAACGATAGCCGCCGTCCATGCATTGGTACACCTTCCATGGTTTAGGGACCTCATTATGATTGGAATCTAGGTATTTACCGACATTGTTTAAGTATGCCACTGCTTCTGGACTTTTCTTCCGCAACAGTTCGAAGAACTCTTCGAATCTACGTGGCTTCTTTTTCCATGCAAGTATTTTGAATAGTTCACAAGTTTTTTTGTTGTGCACCTTTTTCATCAAATTTTCGGCGATGTGTTGTGTACACAATCTGTGAACGCACTCGCCGCCTTCCTCGTACCAACCACCGTATCTATCGGTGAATACTTTCTTGATCCCCATGTGCCGATCAGAAACAACACACATGACCCTATTGCCAAATACCTCCAAACGCAACCACCTCATGAACCATCCCCATGTCTCGAATCTCTCTTCCTCGACTAATGCGAAAGCCAGAGGAAGTAACTGGTTATCAGCATCGTAACCGCACGCCATCAGCAGTCTGCCCCGGTACCGACCAGACAGGAAACATGCATCAATGCTAATGATTGGCCTCAGATGAGGCACTGCAGCAATGCACGGACCGTAAGCCCACACAGCTGCCTTAAACATCCTTTTTCGCGGATTTCCCATGGGTACGTGCGCAACTCCATACTTGGTTCCCGGGTTATCTTTTTTGATTGCTTCCAACAATGGGGTGAGAAGATCGTAAGAGCCTTCCCAACTACCGAATATTTGTGCGATTGCCAGCTCTCGGCCACGCCACAACTTGTTATATTTGGGAATAATTCCCTCGTATTTTTGACGGACTAGCCCTTTAATGCTTTTAATATTTTTTGTAACATCTTCTCTAATGTCTTCTCTAATGCATTCGGCGATCATTTCTGCAGTTAATTGTGCATGATCAGTGCGAGAAGCACTGGCATGGCACGTATGTGGTGCTGAAACTGTTCTAATTTCCCATTTAGATGTAAATAATCCAGACTTGGCATACAAACGCCACGTACACCGGCTGTCCTTGCATTCGACTACCAAGCTGGTTCTATTGCTTTGCGTAGTTGTTACTTCAATATTTTCGTTGATGTGATAATGATTTATTTGGTATTTTAGAGCATCTTTTGAAGAGTACTCTTTACCTACAGCAAGTGGATCCTCGATGTGTTGGGCCTTACTGAAGAAGCTCACATCTGCGGGTTGGAATCCTGAGATGTCATTAAAACTTGCCACAGGGTGACTTACACCACGGTCGGATATGGGATGACGCCGACCCTGAACACATGATGTCTGTTGCGATTGTGTCGAGGTAACGGACCGGAAATCTCCTTCTGAATCATCTTCATTATCCCAGTCGGCGTCATCCTCACATGAGTCGGCGTCATTTTCGTCATCTTCATCACTCTGCGGCACGTCATCAACATCATGATAACGAGCACCTGCCTCCGGCGGATCAACCCATGGACCCTCCTGATTATTATATTCTGTCTGACCAGACGGCACATCATCAACATTATGATAATGATCACCTGATGCCGACGGATCAACCCAATGACTGTACTGATTATTACACTCTGTTTGAGCAGGCGGTGACAACTCGTTCACATCGGGAAAAGGATGCAAATAAAGGTCTCGCCTCGGTGTTTGTTGTGTCTGATGGGGTTCGAAGACAGTAGGACCCGCATAGTGAGCACTATATTGGGTCTGTCGAGGTTCTGGTTGTGTCTCCGGTACCATACTACCAGTGAATAACTGCTGTTGCATTTCACGAATGATTGGAACCAACTCAATGTATAAATCGATATAACAATATTGGGTTTGGGCAAACATACTTTGGTTATAAATACCTCTCCAACTCTGATCGCACACGATTTCTATTGTCTCATAATAACGTCGGGTTGTTGTACCAACATTAACCCGTGCATGTGCTTTTATGTTGTATTCACTCTCGGAATATCCAAGTTGGCGATAAATTTCACCTTTCACATCGTGCCAACCTTGTTCACCAGTCACACTCAATGAGAATTGAGGGCTAGTACTGTACTCCACTCCTTTACGACCGTGTCGTATTTCACCACCGAAATGAATCCTCACCAGTAGCATGATTAATTATTTTTGTGAATTAGCCTACACAATAATAAATAAATTACATGTAATTAAAAATTTACAAACAATATATAATTAAAAATTTAAACACATTCACTGCTTCAAACAATATATAATTAAAAATTTAAACACGTTCACTGCTTCAAACAATGTCTAATTAAAAATTTAAACACGTTCACTGATTCAAACAATGTGTAATTAAAAATTTAAACACGTTCACTGCTTTAAACAATTAATAATTAAAAATTTAAACACGTTCAAACAATATATAATTAAAAGGTGTATTTTTACATTTTTTTTGTATTTTACATAGGAGTGGCTAATATATAAAAAATACAAATTTGAGTTGAATTTCTATGTACTTATTAAACATTAATTAATTGCGAAAATCTTCAAGGCGTCTCAAGTGCAAATATTAAATTTTAAACCTACTAGTGTACGACTTCTCATACGGAAAACAATATTTTAATTTATTGTAATAAAAATGATTTTTACTTACTTAAAAATGCAAATTTATGATATACTGTGATTTTTTCCTAACAAAAATACAAAAAATCAATTGACTTTTTTTATGTACAAAAGTACCACTTTTGCTCAAAATGTACGTATCGTCTTTGTTTTCTTATACAATTAAGGTACTTTTTCAAAATTTAATTCAATTATGCAAGTGCACCATTCTAGTGCATATATGTAACAAATTTGTAAGATATAATAATTCAATTTTGATTAAGATACATTTCATTGAATATAAAATGCAACAAAAAAAAAAAATATATTTTTTGCTGTATAATAATATGTACATAAATATGTAAACAATACGTAAATAAATAAATTACATATAATTAATCATCATATAATATGTAATTAAAAATTTACCTGTTTGAGATGCTTCTGTATTTAACCGCTTCAATCGGAGCTCGATTTGTTTCTGCTAGACTCGACTCTGCTAAACAAAAAATAAGATAACCAACTTCTCTGTCTAAATTGCGAACGTAAAAAATATAAACTCTTTCTTTGTTCTGTCTGAGGTGCGAGAGACTCGAATAACAATCCACTCCCCTTCCCTGGCAGACAGAGGCCGCAATATATGAAAGTATGGGACGGCATCAACATTACCGTCCCGATTTTTTTTTTTTTTTCTCTGGGACGGTATCGATGGTACCGTCCGGTGTTATTTATTTTTTATTTTTTATTCCTGGGACGGTATCGACGTTACCGTCCGGTGTTATTTATTTTTTATTTTTTATTCCTGGGACGGTAATGATGGTACCGTCCGGAATTTTTTTTTTTTTTTTTGTGGGACGGGAATTTTATCACCGTCCTTGAATCCGGATTAGCGACGAATTTAGTTAACCGGAATGTAATGTCGGACGGCGAGGACAGTGCCGTCCCATGGGACGGTACCAAAGGTCCCGTTCTAACTACTTTTAAAATTGTCGCTAAAGTTTCGCCCCTTTTCGATATTTTTTTTATTTTTTTTCGATTAATAAAAATTTCGGGCAATTACCACCCTATCTAATGAATTAGTTTAGTCATCTGGGGGCACTGATTAACGCACTTACCCATTTATTAATTAGTGTGGTCCAACATAGATTTTTAATTTAACAAATTTGCTCCGAATATGTTGGTTGGAGAGTCAAGGACTTACTGGGCACATTAATTAAGTCAAGCTCAAGCTCAGATCTATATTTTCCTTGCTTGACTTTGTCAAAGGAAACTCATGAAGTTATAATATATGTGCAGCCTATAAATACAAACCACACACAGAGAAGAGTGTAATATGCATAAAAATGGACCCACCAAATGCACTGTTTCTCCTCCACGTTATCTTATTTTCAGTTGTTACAGCTCGAAATTCAAACAAACAGATCCCAGTTGGAGTTGTACTCGATCTGGACACCCGTGTGGTGTGGGCAAAATGGCTCAAACAAGCGTTGCAATAGCTGTGGAAGATTTCTACACAATACATTCGAATTATAGTACCAGACTTGTGCTTTATACCAGAGATTCCAACAAGGACAATCTCAAGGCTACATTAGCAGGTGACTGATCAACTTATATATATAAATGTACAATTATTTTTAATTATATATTGTGCGAAGCAGTAAACTTTTATTTCGATGTTAAATATTCATAGTTTAGAAAAGTAGTTTTTAAACAATTGATTATTTTGGTTAAAGATGTCAATGGTCATTCATAGTTTATTAGGCTAAATAATAATACAAAATAAAAACCTTCTTGATATCGGCCAATTATAGCTCATTTCTTGCCGAAATTTTTATTAATAGAAGATAAAATAAAAAAAAATCGACATTGAAGAAGCATTTGACAAAAATTCGAGATATAGCTAAAACGTGATAGTCCATAACCATTACGGCCAGCTTAACGAAATCAAGTTACCGCTAATTAACCGAAATAAACATTGTAGCTGGACGTTATGATCCATAACGTCCAGCTATAGTGTTTTTTTATATTTCAAAAGAATTCACAAACGAAGAAGCAAAAAAAAAAATCAAGATACCGGGAGGATCAGGATGAACGGAAAACTTACAAATATTTACTATTAATAGAGATCAGGATGAACGTCAAGATACCGGGAGGATTGTCAAATGAGGATGAAGACACTATAAAAAGTCTGAAGGAAATCAAGTTTAGCAAGAAAGAGAGATCCATCTTGCTAATCGCACAATTTATTATATGGAGAGAAAGATGTGCTAGAATTTTCAAAGAATAAACATGTAATCTGTTGCAATTAGTGGAACAGGTGGAGAGTCAATGAACATACAGTTCAACTACAGGCGCATAAAGAAAACGGAAAACTTACAAATATTTACTATTAATTTTGTAATTTTGCACTTTTAATTTCTATTTTGTTTTTTTTTTTAAATTTATGCTCAAATGTTTTGAGCAGAATTGTGTTTTCTTCTTGTTACAAATCCTTTGTAACTCAAAATGATTAATGAAAAAGGGCTAGATCCTGTTTCTTTGTCAAAACAAAAAAAAGAAAATATTGTAGCTAGACGTTATGGACCATAATGTCCAGCTATAGTGTTTATTTTGGTTAATTAGAGATCATTAGCGATTAGATTAACTGGAAGTTATGGACTATCACGTTTTAGCTATATCTCGAATTTTCGTCAAATGCTTCTTCAATGTCGATATTTTTATTTTTTATTTTCTGTTAATAAAAATTTCGGCATTTCTTGGTATGCTTCTGTTGCCACAGTCCATTTTTTGCTTTGTATATTGTTATCCTATTCAAATATAATTAAAGAATTTGGTTGCCCGTAATACAATTATAAATAAAGGTTGATTATATATTGAAACACCACTTCAGGCCTGACTATAATGTATATAGAGAAGCAGAGACAATAAAACGAACAGAGGAATCCAACTTATTTTTAGGGGTATCGATTATATGTAACCACAGGAATAGTTACGGCATATAATTTAACTAATTTACTTTATATATATATATATTTTTTTTTTTTTTAGGTTAGTTGGCTTGACGTCATTAACAATTGAATTAATAAAAAAAAGTTTATTTGCATAGTCCGATATTTTCCTAACTCCTTGATTGTAAATATTTGCTACCCAAATTACAACATCATTAATTCGTAAAAAGTATAACTAATTTATGGGTCTATACACGGTTTTATAATCGTGTCTATGGGAGTCGGGTACAATAAGGTTGCTAAATTGTACACGGTTCTAGAACCGTGTATAAAGACAAATTCTACACGGTTTTTTTATTAAAAAACGTGTATAATTCATATATTGTTTTCGCCAAAACACATCATACACTGTTTTTAAAGTAAAACCGTACGTGTATGAAAACGTTAATCATAAATGATTTCATTATTAAAAACCGTGTATAACATATGAAATCCTAAATCTGAATTCAAATTAAACCCTAGATCTAAATACCAAAAATACTAAACTAAATTTCAACAAACTATAAATTTAAGCACAACACATACGATACCAAAAACACTACATTTACCAATATAAACAACAATTACTATAACATCACATATTATTAGTTACATGAATAACATTCTAACTATAATAAAATTAAAAATATAACAAAAAACTCCAGATCTGAGACTCCATACATTTACATGAACAATGCCAAAGAAAAAATTTGATAAAAGATAAAAAATCAAAATTAGAAAGAAAAAACTTAATCGGAAACTTCAACTCAAGTTTTGAGGCTCTTCTCTTTGTTTTTTGGAATGAAAAATTTGGTTATCCGTTTTACATATAACCCTTATAGATCTCCTCGCGAGCTTTCCAAAAAGTCATAGAACAGTGAAATCGAACACTCGAGCTCCGAGATACGCCCGTTTGAAGTTTATTCGTCGGAGATCGTCTTTTCAGTGAATATATCGTCTCTTTTACCCTATCCCTTGTCCTAACCTCGCCTGTTTATATTTACTTATCTCAGAGAAATACATGTACAACCCTACGGGGAAGAGATGCTTTAGAATGACTTAGAAAAAATAGAGAGAGATGCATTATAATTGGAACGCTCGAATCAATGATATGGAAAAGTTTGTATTTCTTTCATCACACATAAATCATATAGTAAAACCGTGTAAAATTGTTAGAGCATTTCATATACGACCGTCCGAAAATATAATTCCGATCCTCCAAAAATGCACTCCAACATTTATACATGGTTTTTTTTATTAAAAACCGTGTATGAAAGTTGGAGCACATTTATACACGGTAGTAAAAAGTAAAACCGTGTATAATATGTATAAACTTTCAAATCAAATTTTCGAAACAGTGAGATTTTTTGGCAAATGTATAAAATATGCTGTGTATGCTTTGCGTTTTTGTAGTAGTGTTAAAACTGCAGTACACCATACCTCAATAACCAAGTTCAAATCTGTAATAGAGTAAAAACAAGAGAAGGAAAATATATTTAGCATAGTGTTGTTACTTGCCTGAAACACCGGGCCCGTAGATGATGTGGGCTTGAAAGATAAAGACTTGAATACTCCATTTGTCGTTATATATCCCGGATCCAAATCTGCTGCTATCTTTGTGCATGAACAGTAACCCTACTATCTCTGCTTTTCCGAATCCAGTCGTCGAACTGTTTCGAGATGCATGCACAGAACAGTTCTCGAAAAAAGTTACTTCGAGATTCATTCTTGATAAAATTGGACAGTTGGATTCAGAAAAACAGAGATAGCAAAATTACTGTTCACGAAAAAAATAGCAGCAGATTTGGATCCTATATATCCCACCCTATAGTCTAGCAAACTCTGGTGCAATTTAGTTAGTCAAGAGGGAGCATACTGCCCTTTGAAATGAACTATTCCTCTCCCCCCCCTCCTGAGCTGTTTTGTGTATTATTAAACACTAAATTATCAAATCGTCTTCTGGTGTGTTCACTTGAACCAAATCCCATTGTAAAAGTCTACTCTTTCTTTAGCAACAAAACTAAAGTACATCTATTTTCTTTTATTTTCATATCCCTATAAAATTAGGATCTAAAATTCCTCAATCTTCTTGCAGCACTAGACTTGCTACAAAACAATAAGACTGAAGTCATCATTGGACTTGGACCTCAGCAGTCCTCACAAGCTGTTATTGTCTCTGAAATCGGCAACACGAGTCACGTGCCGGTAATTTCATTCTCAGCTACCAGCCCCATTCTTTCCTCCATACATTTGCCCTACTTTATAAGGACAACCATAAATGATGCAGCTCAGGTCAAAACCATTACCTCTCTCATCAAAGCCTATGGATGGCGAGAGGTCGTTCCAATCTACGAAGATACTGATTTTGGACGGGGCATTATCCCCTTCCTTGATGATGCCCTTGAAGAGATCAATGTACGAATCCCTTACCGTAGCTTAATATCAAAACTGTCAACGGATGACCAAATCAAGCAAAAACTCTACAAATTACAGACCATGCAAACTAGGGTTTTTGTTGTACACATGTCACCTTCCTTGGGCTCTAACCTATTTTTGAAGGCTAAAGAAGTAGGGATGATGGGTGAAGGGTATGTATGGATTATGACAGATGGAGTGACAAACATGGTCAATTCCTTAACTGAAAGTGTTAGCAGTGCAAATGTGTTAACTCGCCGATTGAACTAGTAAATTGTTGATTCGAAACTTAGCCGGGTTGATGTCCGGTCTGGATTTGATAACATTATTGGTGCATAGTATAAAACTATAAATCCAACGGTAAGATTTATCTTTCTTTTTAGCCAAAAATATCAATAGAAAAAATGATACATCATTCTATGCAACATATAATGTATTAGAATGACAAATATAGTAAAAAATCAGTTGCAATCAAATATATCATTAAGAGAAAAAGACGACTTTACAGATCAATTAATCAACTATAAAAGACCCTTGTTTATATATGTCCAAGATTTTTCATCTATTTGCATGGTGAGAATCTAGCATTAACTTCTACAATTAGAAGATGATTTGAATTTTTAATAGTTTCTTAAGTTTAGTTATACACTATCTAACAATCATATCATCAATTTTCAATTTGTAAATCATATTATCAGGCCAATATGGCGGGATAAGCTCACAAAATGATACTAGTTATTTAACATTTTTGCATTGACTAAGATAAATATTTTTACAAATTTTACAAATTTGTCTACATATAGATATTTTCAACAAAATTAATAAAAAACACCAATCATTAACAAAACACTACATTAACCCTTAAGTTGTTAACTATCAACCTGAAAATGGTAATTTTTCTAGAGGAGGGATCAGATTACACCCTTTTTTTTGACATTTAGCATTTTCAAAGTCCAAATAGTCGATCCAAACCGTTCAACATGATAGATATATTAAAATGTGCTTGGAGATCAAATTTTACATTTTTTTGAATTTTTTTACTATTTATTAAGATGGTTACAAAATCATTATTTCCAGACCATTGAAAAACAGTGATTTTGTAACCATCTTAATAAATAGTAAAAAAATTCAAAAAAAATGTAAAATTTGGTCTCCAAGCACATTTTAATATGGTGATTATGTTGAACGGTTCGAATCGACTGTTTGGATTTTGAAATCACAAAATTGACCTATAAAAAAACAGTGTCAAGATGTGTCAAAAAAAAAAGTGTAATTGGATCCCTACTCATTTTTCTAAACTCCACTATTCTTTAAAAACCGAACCCCTTTTTCTTCAAGTGTCCACTATTATTTAAAAAACACCCCCCTATAACTTGAGTATCAATTATATGAGTAGAACTAGAGTGTTCTTAAGCTCACGAAGTCCTTTTGGTGGGTGAACTTAGTTCCAAAACCTCTCGAAAAAGACTTAAAATAATGAATCCAAACTGTTGAAACCGATCTACTTCACGAGTGATGTGTTTACATGACAAATTTATAAATTTTCGAATTAAAATAATATAAAGTCAATCGTTAAAAAAAATAATGAAAAACGAACATATTAAAATTAACTCTAAATCCTTTCTTTATTTTATACCGTAGACTTTACATTAAGACTGCCACTTTATTTATTTTAATAATCCTTTTGTCAGCCCCTGCCAAGTTCTCCAAAAAAGTGAGAGAGTGGAGATCTAGAGTATAAACTATACAGATTATAATCCAAGGGAAGTAACCTGCAATTACCACCCTACTGAATTAGTTTAGTTATCTGGGAGCACTGATTCCCTGCACTTACCCATTTATTTATTTAGTGTGGTCCAACATAGATTTTTAATTTATCAAATTTTGCTCCGAATATGTTTATTAATTGGAGAGTCAACGACTTCAAATTTTAATTTAAAATCATCGCCATTCTTCATTTCAAAGGGTGATCAACAACAATACGATATTTTCTTTAATGATGAGATGATGACTATCCCAACATAAAAGCAGCAATTAAGGTCTGTGCCTTACTAAGCAACTCAGATCTACCTTTTCCTTGCTTGACTTCGTCAAAGTAAACTCATGAAGTTATAATATATGTGCAGCCTATTAATAGAGACCACATACAGAGAAGAGTGAAAATGGATCCACCAAATGCACTAATGTTTCTCCTCCACATACAGAGAAGAATGTACTTGAACAAACAACCAAGCTCACCATTTATTGTTGTTTTTGGCATCTGTGCCTTTCATTGTTTGGGACTCATATTTCCTGCAATATCTCTAATATTACTATTGAAAAATAAGAATATTGTATTTTTGTTCTTCTTCTTATTGTATAATTAAACTTTAATAGACTCGCTATAAATTATCCGCAAAATTTGGTGTGCAAACATCACAAAACCATTTAACAAGCAACGGCAGAGAGCGAGGGAGACAAGGAATAGGGTGGAGACTGGAGAGGACACCAGTGTTCGTATGTGCATGTTGAATGATATGGAAGCAATGAAATACAAGGGTGTTCAATTCGGATCCACTATATACCCTGCTTGTAGTGTTGACATTTAATTTCTTGATTGCCTCTTGATTGTTTTAATAAACCTCTTGTCAGCCCCTGCCGGGTTCTCCAAAATAATGTGAGAGAGGAGAGTATAAACTATACAGTTTATAATCCAAGAGAAATAACCAGCAATTACAACCCCCAATGAATTAGTGAATTAGTTATCAGGAAGCACTGACCTGAGGATCTTTCCATGCACTTACCCATTTATCAACTTGTTGCTTAATTAGTGGAATCTAACAAAGATTTTTTTTAATTTGACAAATTTTGCTCCAAATATGTTCATTGGATAGTCAACGACTTTTTATTTTACTTTTAATTTTATTTGCAATCATCACCATTCTTCAATGATAATATTGTATTTTTTTTTTTCTTTAACGAGTATCCCAACATAAATATTTTTTTTCTGTATATATACGTTAGCTACATGTCCTTTCTTGACTATGTCAAAGTAAACTCATGAAGTTATAATAAATAATACATGTGCATGCAGCCTACAAATAGAGCGGACATACAGAGAAGATTGTACTATGTATTAAAATGGAGACACCAAATTCACTAATTTTTCTCCTCCATTTTATCTTATTTTCAGTTGTTACAGCTCAAAATTCAAACAAACAGATGCCAACCGGAGTTATACTCGATTTGGACACCCTTTTCGGAAAAATGGCACAAACCAGCATTACAATGGCTATGGAAGATTTCTACACAATACATTCTAATTATAGTACCAGACTTGTGCTCTATACCAGAGATTCCAACAAGGACAATCTCAAGGCTACATTAGCAGGTGACTGATCAACTTGTATAAATGTTCAAATCTTTTTAGTGATTGTGTGAAATAGTATACTTTTATTTTGATGTAAAATATTCATAGTTCAGAAAAATAGTCATCAGACAATTGGTCATTCTGGTAAAAATAGTCAATGGTCATTCATAGTTAAATTGGCAAAATAATTGTACAAAAATAAAAACCTTATTGAAATCCATTAGCGCATTTCTTGGCATGCTTCTGTCGCCGTAGCCCCATTTATTCTTTGTACATTGTTTTCCTATTCAAATTTAATTAGATAAACTGTAATTAAAAGATCAATTCGTTTACCCATAATAAAATTATTAATAAAGGTTAATTATATATTGAAACATGTACCACTTCAGGCATAACTAAAGATAAGGCATATAGATAAGCAGAGACAATGAAACAAACAGAGGAATCCAATTTATTTCAAGGTGTATTGATTATATGTAACCACAGAAATAGTTACCTATAGCAAATAATTTAACCAATTTACTTTAAAGACACATCTGGTTGTTTGTTTCCTTGGGCCAAGATCAGTTTGGACCTGCAGTACACCATTACTCAATAACCAAGTTTAAACCTGCAATAGAGTATACGCAAGAGAAGGAAAATACATTTAGCATAGTGTTGTTTCTTGCCTGAAACACCAGGCTTGCCCGTAGGTGACATGGGCTTTCTACACTTTCTTTATCAACAAAACCAAAGTAGGTCTCTTTTGATTTTTTTTATTTTAAACTCCCTATAAAATTAGGACATAAAATTCTTTAATCTTCTTGCAGCACTAGACTTGCTACAGAACAAGACGACTGAAGTCATCATTGGACCTCAGCAGTCCTCACAAGCAGTTATTGTCTCTGAAATCGGCAACACGAGTCACGTGCCAGTAATTTCATTCTCAGCTACCAGCCCCACTCTTTCCTCCATACATTTGCCCTACTTTATTAGGACAACCATAAATGATGCAGCTCAGGTAAAAGCCATTACCTCTCTCATCAAAGCCTATGGATGGCCAGATGTAGTTCCAATCTACGAGGATACTGAATTTGGACGGGGCATTCTCCCCTTCCTTGCTGATGCCCTTGAAGAGATCAATGTGCAAATCTCTTACCATAGCTTTATATCAAAATTGTCAACTGATGCCCAAATTAAGCAAGAACTCTACAAGTTGCAGACCATGCAAACAATGGTTTTTGTTGTACACATGTCACCTTCTTTGGGCTCTAATCTATTTTTGAAGGCTAAAGAAATAGGTATGATGGGTGAAGGGTATGTATGGATTATGACAGATGGAGTGACAAACATGGTTGATTCCTTAAATGAAAGT
Organism: Carex kokanica; assembly: GCA_025461125.1. Lineage (NCBI taxonomy): Eukaryota > Viridiplantae > Streptophyta > Magnoliopsida > Poales > Cyperaceae > Carex > Carex kokanica. The sequence goes on along the minus strand of JAJGRX010000955.1, from coordinate 40,334 downwards.
GTTACCAGAGCAATGAAGGGGGCTCTAGGCGTGCGGCTATATGTAGACAAGACTGACGAGTTGAATAACTTCACAACCAGATGGAAAAGGAGATTCCATGAAGACAATCCCCAAGAAATGTCTAATGACCCTAGCATTTATGCATTATGGGCTTATGATACTATCTACGCATTAGCAATGGCAGTAGAAAACGTAGGGGTTCAAAATGCCGAAATTGATAACTCTACAGCTCCTCCACCACTGCATGTTTTTTCTAATGGACCACGACTTCTCCAGGCGATCACCAATATCAAGTTTCGAGGAGTGAGTGGAAACTTTGAATTAGTAAATGGACAGTTGCAGTATTCTTCGTTTGAAATAATTAACATTGTTGGAAGGGGGTTAAGAGAAGTTGGATATTGGAGGGAAGAACAAGGATTATCAAGGGATGTAGATAAGAAGAGTTATTATTCAACATCATCAGGAGATTTAAATCCTGTCATCTGGCCAGGGGAAACAATTGTTGTGCCAAAGGGCTGGGAAATCCCAGTCAGTGGGACAAAATTACGTGTTGGAGTAATGATGACTCCAAATCCCGAGTTCATGAAGGTGGAGATAGACCCTGAGACAAATGCAACAAGAGCAAGTGGGTACTCAATTGATGTGTTTGAAGCAGCTATAAAGAAATTGCCTTATGCAGTCCCATTTGAGTATAAACATTTTGGAGGAACGTCTGAGAAAGGCTCCCACACCTACAACGAATTTGTCTATCAAGTTTATCTTGGGGTATGTTTCTCCTTATGATATATAGATAAAATCTGTTTTGGTCACACATAATATGATTAGTAATCAAACAACAACTGCTATAAATTTATAGTTAAACCTGTGTGTGTGTGTGTGTGTGTGTATATCCTATCATCCATTATTTTTGTAGGACTCATTTATATACTTGCAACAATAAAAGTTAGCCTTTAATTTTAACATTTCTAACTTCTTTTGATCTATGAACAATACTTGAAAACACCAAATACCTTTTCCCTAAAGAACTTGTTTTGTCTTGCAGAAATATGACATAGTTATAGGGGACATTACCATAAGGTACAACCGTACACGCTATGCTGACTTCTCAATGCCATACACCGACTCTGGAATAGCAATGATTGTGCCAGTTAGGGATGCTGTAAAGAAAAGTACATTCATTTTCTTTAAGCCATTAACTGCTGATCTATGGCTAGGAAGCTTTGCGTTTTTTATCTACACAGGCTTCGCCATATTGATGCTGGAGCCTAATATTAGGTCTTCCCTCAAGGGTTCATTAGCAGGATATCTTGGAACTATAAGGCATCTATCACTGTTTGCATATCGTAAGTAAAAGTTTTTCTACTAGAAAATGGTCTAGGTATACCTTGAGAATTTTTTTAATCTGAAAAGAACTGTTGAAATTATTGGCTACCATAATTAGTAGATCTGTAATTACTTAACAAACTACTAATTTTGCAATTAAATTACAGAAGAGAAGCTACAGAACAACCTATCAAAGATAGTTGTTATAATATGGGTCTTCGTTCTCCTTGTATTAGCATCGAGCTATACTGCTAGTCTAACCTCCATGCTAACAGTACAACAGCTTCAACCAACAGTAACTGACATCTATGATCTCATAAGGAATGGTGACTGTGTTGGATATATTAGAGGTTCTTTTGTGGAGGGCTTGCTTGAGCAGCTCGGTTTTGACCGAACAAAGATGAAAGGTTACTCCAATGATGATTTTGCTGAGGCACTTGACAAAGGAAGTGCAAATGGAGGAGTTGCTGCAATCGTCAATGAAATACCCTACATCAAGTTGTTCCTTGCAAAAAGTTGCAAGTCATATACCATGGTTGGACCGATTTACAAGACAGCAGGGTTTGCATTTGTAAGTTTTAACATTAATTAATGAGTATATTCATATGCTATAAACTAATTGCAAGGACATTCTTACACAAGCAAAATGTTCTTACATAAAAGACAACAACATGACATAGTTAAAAAATAACCATTCATATTTAATAAGCATGGCATTGTGTCTTAGAAGATAAAATCAAGGGTCGGTATTATTTAATTAATTAACGCCATAATCTTGAGGTACCGTTAGGGAAGAACAAAAACAAAGGAGCATTCATTTCATGTTCATTTTTTTTGTTAATCCTCATAGTAAGTATGGATAACATATTTATGTTCCTGATCTCCAATTGATGGACAGGCTTTCCCCAAGGATTCTCCACTAATCGCTGACATTTCAAGAGCAATTCTCAACATAACAGATGGGGATGACATAATCCAAATTGAGAAGAAATGGATAGGAGACTCAAAAAAGTGCCTGAACAGTGGCAGCATCACCGTGGAGTCAAACAGCCTGAACTTTCAAAGCTTCTGGGGCCTTTTTCTCATCACAGGAGTTGTTTCCACAACCTGTATGCTAATATTTACAACCATGTCATTCTGTGAAAAACGGAAAAAGAAGATAAACATAACGAGCCTCAAAACGAACACTGATGAGAAAATTGATACTGAAGCCTTACCTACTATGAACCAAGAGGAAGACCAAGTCAGTGATGCTGTTGGTATATCACCGGCTGAAAGTAACAGTGACAGTTCACCGACAAATGCCAACATGATAGCATGATCAAAACTTTCAATATAGTTTATTTTTACGGGTTGTGGCAACAGATCTTAAGCAGCTATGTAAATTAACAGAAGCTTTGGCCAGTTAGATAGTACATTCTAATGTAATAGATATGTGTCCCGAATTTTTCAGATGTATAGTTCTCATTAGCCAGCCTATAAAAACTATATCCAGTGATTTAACTTTGATTCTCTTTAAACTCAGAGAATCAAAGAAGTAAGAAGTTACATAGTTTACTACATTTGCTTTCCTCCTATATTTTCCCCTCATTGTCATGATGAATAACGTTTAGCCTCAGTGTCCCAGGATGCAATGGCAGGATAAACATGCTGAGTACATCCCAACACCATCGAACTGTGCAAAGGTGACTGCTACTGGTCAACAAAGTAGACTTGTATGGAGTCTAGTTTCTTGATTAGAGGTATAACAACATAATGAGATGCTCCATGACCAATTTGCCATTCTGCAAGTGGAAGAGAGATTATGTGACAATAACTGAAATTAAGGCAGAGATTCCTTTGTATTCAGCCCTAACAAAAAATTGTTACAATGTTTGAAGATACAAATGCTGACACACAAATGGATATAAATTGTCAGTGAAAAGTGTATGATTTGCACTTAAGACTTGATAATATGTCAAACTACTCATAAAAGTACAAAAAAAAAATCAATAATGCACAACAGCTACTTGTCCTATTTACTCGTCTCTCCATGCCAAGAAACCACACCTGGTTTGTTGAGAAACCAGGGCATCCTCTGTTTCTACTTCAACTTTATCATCACTGTGAGGTGATCTTGCCTGCTCTGACGAACTGACCCTATATCTGCTCAGAACCCATTTTTGTAGGCTCTAAAACTCATCTAAAGAGTAATGAAGCAGTTAACTGTCCTGAAATATAAAATGAAATAAGAACTTAAAGATTGAGATTGACATAGAACGGTACTAAAACCCTAGCTGAGCCAAGTACCAAAGCGTTGCTTAATTGCCCATGTGAGAGTAATGAGGAGGCTTAATTGGGTTAAGCTGAGTTTGACTGAACACCTTAATTTTTGTTTATCATCACAATTTTGGGAACTTCTATCACCAAATTTGCAGAACACCAAATTGCAATAATTCCATAAGTTTACTATAAATATATATCAATTCTTAGGAGCAACAAAGTGCTCTGATTTTCAAATAAGAATGTGCCATAAAGTAAAAAAAGTTCTTTCATAAAGAAAATTTACATTAGAATGCCATTTAGTGCAACAAAACTTGGTGGAGTAGCAAAACTGAACTGTTCCAATTGAGAGTTGAAGACCTTAACACTCTGTTGCATTCAGCATTTCTCAATACCCAGCAATTGCATATCAAGAAATGAAACTAAATTCAGTCGGCTTTTATAATTTAAATACCAGTAAACAAATAATTTCAATGTACCTTAGATCTATACTGGCTGAACCCTGATGCAGCGCATCTCTCAGCTCACCCCTTCTCCAATGACGATGTGAGTTACTTGATAGAGAGAGATTTCTGTATTGGAGAGCGCGAAATCTGCAGATGCGAGTGTGGTGTTTGCGATCCGCGCCTCGCTCCAGCCCCAAATTCCAATGCGGCGAAGAGACGGAGATGAGCGGAGTGCGTATCCTCTGAGATATCTCATTTTTTGCGTGACCGACGTGTAAGGTGCCTATTCGGGGATAGCGCACGGGGCCCGTTTTATTAATGCTTCGAGATCCGTGCAGAAAGTATTGCAACGGTTGAGATTTTCAAAAAAACACTCAAAGTTTGAGATATCTGAGAAGCTGCGAATATGGAGAAGTGTCTACTCGGGAAGATCCTTTTGGTGAAAAATTCGCAACGGGCTTTAGGAACAATACACAACTTGTCCAATACATGCACGGCCCATGGGCTCTACACCCGTTAATCTTCTAAAAGACGTTAACCGATTTCTTTTTTTTTTCCTGTAACATTTTATAAGGTAAAATTAAAGTGAAATCATTTTTCAAAAAGTTAATTAGTAACAAAGACGCTCTCGAATTCAAAAGGTTAAAATTAAAGTGAAATCATTTGTGTTATGGTATATATTGGGGTGAAATCGGATACTGTCCACCAGGGGTTGAGTACAACATCAGCTCTCGAATTACCTTTCACGAAACTGATAATTTTTTTTTTTTATATATATGATGTGAAATATGTGATTATATATAGTTGTCTTGGATATTACGTTCAGGTAAATTTAACCTCAATATGAATTTAAGCTCAATATTAGTTGGTCCCAATCTGTGAAGAAGAGTGACAAACTATATATGATATGACTAAGTTTGTCGGAACTGTGTGGCGTGTCTTGCAGCTGTGTATTGAGGTGGTTTCAAACATACGCGTTGGATTTAATAGTTTAAATTGTTCCAAAATATGTGTATAGCAGTGTTAGTTTATCAGAATCGGGCCGGACTGATCGGTTCAACCAGAAAAAATGAGACCTGGTCACCTTCTTTTATAGTTCGTTTAGAAGATTATTTCTGCTATTGAACTGATGAAATTCAATTTAATGAACCGGAAATTGATAAAAACCGAATAATCCTGGGTATCAGACCGGACTGATCGGTTCAACAAGAAAAATGGGACCGGTCATATGTCCGATTTAGTTCGTTTAGAAGATTATTTCTGCTGTCCAACCGGTGAAATTCAATTTAATGAACTGGTTATTGATAAAAATTGATGACTCTTGTTTAGAGAAAATCGGTTTTTGAGTGGTTCAAACTTTTTATATTCTTTTCATGCATTAAACCAAAGAAAAACTGAAAGGCAATAGCTACTAATAGTACATGCCTAGGTAGGTTCAAACCGTCAATCTGTCATATTCTTTTGACCAAGGGTGTCAACGGGTACGATAAGGGTCGGGTGGAAGTATTTTCATACCAATACCCGTTACAAATTGTTCTTATCTGTATTCTAGTTTTATCCACTGCTGTTACCCGTTATGGTTGTCAGATAACAAAACAGTAGCGGGTAAATAACGGGTAATACTAATATAATAATTATTTTTATTATTTATTAAATAAAATATTAAAACACATTCATTTCACAAATATATATACGTGTTTTAAAAGTCTAAACTTTATTGGAATTTATTTACGTATTTTATTGTTTAATTAAGTGTAACACAACTATCAAGAGCAGTTGGATAACAAATATTCATTGCTTATTAATATATAGAGGAGTGTTCCAATACCTCATGCGTTTCATACCTCATCATACCTCATATTGTATATCTTCATTTTCAAAGCTCAATATGTCGATCCGAACCGCTCAATATGATATCCATACTAAAATATGCTTGGTGATGACATTTTATAATTTTTGAAATTTTTTTATTATTTTTTTAGATAGGCATAAAACCACTGTTTCTGAACGGTCCAGATACAGTGATTTTGTATCTATCTTAAAAAAAACTAAAAAATTTGCAAAAATTATAAAGTTTCATCTCCAAACATATTTTAGTATCGATATCTTGTTGAGCGGTTCGGATCAACATTTGGACTTTGAAAACGAAGATATACAATATGAGATATGATTAAGTATGAAAGACATGAGATATTGAAACCCTCCTCCAATATATATATAATATATATAAATTTTTTTATAATTACTCGATCGGGTAACTATTACGAAATAGGCTTTACTCTTACCCTTACTTATTTAGATAACGAAAAAAAGTATTTACCATACCCGTATCCGATAAGTTTACGAGAAAAAATATCTTACCCGTATTTGTTTTATCAAATACGAAACAGGTCGGGTAAATAAATAAAAGAGTGTCATTGACACCCCTACTTTTGACGCTAAGTTACTTTTTTATTTTTTTATCTTTTGAATTTACACATAAGACCTCCGGATTTGAAAAATTCCTAAAGAATCAGTTATGTATAGTACAAAAATTTGTGTAGATTTATTTCTTTTCAAAATAACATTTTTTACTATTTTTTATTTTCTTAATTTTTAAAGTGCTCTATTTTTTCATTATTTAGATGTTAATTTTGAAATATATGTAAATTTAGTATTAAAATATATTATTTTAATTTATATATTATAACAATTATCATATTTTATATGTAAGTATTTAAATAAATCAGCAACTTACCGATCGGATCAGTAAACTATTGATCCGAAACATATTGTATTAGGAAAACGATATGTAACATATTGTATGGCAAAAATCGAACGGTAAGATTTATCTTTCTTGTTAGTCAAAAATATCAATAGAAAAACGATAAATCATTCTATGCAACATATTGTATTAGAATGAGAAATAATAAAAAATAAGTTGCAATCAACTATAAAAGACCCTTTTATTCATATGTCCAAGATTTTTCATGTATTTGCATGGTGAGAATCTTGCATTAACTTCTACAACTATATGATGATTTGAATTTTCAATAGTTTTTTAAGTTTAGTTATACACTCTAGCAATCAATATCATCAATTTTCAATTTGTAAATCATGCTATCATGCAAATTTGCCGGGATAAGCTTACAAAATGATACTAGTTATGTAACATTTTTGCATTAATTGACTAAGATTAATATTATTACAAATTTCAACAAAATAAGAAAGAAAGTTTCTCTCAAAAGCAATCATTAGCAAACACTACATTAACCCTTAAGCTGTTAACTATCAACCTGAAAATGGTAATTTTTCTTAAAGTGTCCACTATTATTAAAAAACCAAACCGCCTGTTTTCTTTAATTAAGTGTCCACTATTATTTAAAAAGCATCCCCTAATAACTTGAGTATAAATTATATGAGTAGAACTAGAGTGTTCTTGAGACCTCAAATGATTAATTTAAACCGTTAAAACCCATATAATTCATTTACATGTAAAATTTATAAATTTTCGAATTAAATTAAGTATAAAGTCAAGCGGCCAAAAAATAATGAAAAATGAACGTATTAAAATTAACTCATAAATCTTTTTTTTTTTTTACCGCTAGACTTTACATTAAGACTACCACTTTATTTATTTTAATAATCCTTTTGTCAGCCCCTGCCAAGTTCTCAAAAAAAAAAAAGTGAGAGAGATCGAGGAGAGTATAAACTATACATATTATAATCCAAGGAAAGTATTATGCAATTACCACCCTATCTAATGAATTAGTTTAGTCATCTGGGGGCACTGATTGCACTTAACCATTTATTAATTAGTGTGGTCCAACATAGATTTTTAATTTAACAAATTTGCTCCGAATATGTTGGTTGGAGAGTCAAGTACTTACTAGGCACATTAAGTCAAGCTCAAGCTCAAGCTCAGATCTAAATTTTCCTTGCTTGACTTTGTCAAAGTAAACTCATGAAGTTATAATATATGTGCAGCCTATAAATACAAACCACACACAGAGAAGAGTGTACTATGCATAAAAATGGACCCACCAAATGCACTAATGTTTCTCCTCTTTGTTATAATAGGTTCAGTAGCTACAGCTCAAAATACAAACAGAAATATCCCAGTCGGAGTTATACTCGATCTGGACACCCTTGCGGGCAAAATGGCTCAAACAAGCATTGCAATAGCTGTGGAAGATTTCTACACAATACATTCGAATTATAGTACCAGACTTGTGCTCTATAACAGAGATTCCAACAAGGACAATCTCAAGGCTACATTAGCAGGTGACTGATCAACATATATAAATGTACAATTATTTTTAATTATATATTGTGAGAAGCAGTAAACAGTTATTTCGGTGTTAAATATTCATAGCTTAGAAAAGTAGTTTTTAAACAATTGGTTATTCTGGTTAAAGATGTCAATGGTCATTCATAGTTTATTAGGCTAAATAATAATACAAAATAAAAACCTTCTTGATATCGGCCAATAGCTCAATGATTGATTTTTAAAACTTAAATCTACTTAACAATTAAATAGATTAATATAACATTTATATCTCATATCCAAATTCCAATTGGATTGCAGACCGAGCGAGAAGAGCGACATCTGGGAATGACTCGTCTCGGAGCACCAGATGTCTGGTGCCTCTATCGGTTATCCACCAGAACTAACCGGAGAGCGGTTTATTTCTTTTGTCAGAAATACTATAAACTGCGGGATTATGCAAAAACACTATTCACCGAGAAAAGACGAAAACACGTTATCACGAATTTGCAGTTATTCAGATTCACTAATAAGCAAAACTGAAATACCACGAAATTTGGGAAAACACTATTCACCGATTCCGTAAATATTCTTCTCAACAACCCGCAAGATTATACGTCAATTACGTATAACTTTCTTTTCTCAACCGAAACACTATTTGGGAGAGAAACCGAGAAAGAGGGAAAATAGATTACCGAACTGATCAGACAGATTCGATATCTCAGAAATTAGTATTCTATTCTCTACCCTACCCCTCTATTTATAGGCCTAAAATGGACATGAAATGATCATTTTGCCCTTGGGTGGATAGGGATGATGACATGTCATGTGGATAAGAATGATGACGTGTCATGTAGATAAGGATGACGTGTCATGTGGATAAGGATGACATGTGAAAAGACCAAAATGCCCTCGGCCCAAATTCAATTAATATCCATATAATTATTCTGAATAATTATATTTCTTGCGGCTGTTTGTTTCGGTGGCTTTTATACAACGTGTCGTGCACGTTTATAAATTAAACGTTGTTTTTGCTTGTCATCTAAATGACATTTATAATTTAATTATATCAAATATAATTAATTATATCCATCTTATTATTTATTATAATCAAATCATAATTAATCAATAAGATTCTCCGAGTAGCTCCTATATGGTGTGACCCAATAGGATCTGTGTTATGTTGGTAAATAGAATTAAAACTGTTTTAACTTCTATAATCATAGGAGGCATCTGACATCTGCACTATGACCATCCAATTACACAGATGATGCTGTACTATACAATACCACGATCCAGTAAACTATTTACTCGTGTTAATTCTTTTGTCTCATAGTTATCAGATCAGTTTCAAGGTAGGTGTGTCATTCTTGCAAACTTAATCTTTTCTTGATCTTGAACATATTACCAAATATAATTACTCTTGTAATTATACCGCATGCAGATAATCTTATTCTATCAAGGGGCCCAGTGGTACTATAACTCGTATAGAGATACGAGGGACAATAGTACTTTTGGTAAACCATCACTACCTCAGCTAAGCTATGTATACCGAAGAGCTACCGTTATAACTACGTTTTACCGACAGCGTTAGGTAACAGTCACACATACACATCTCTTAGTAGGAAAGATGAATACCTCATACTTTAGAACTAAACACTGAATGAAAACATTAATGACACGAACACAATTCCATTTAATGTTTCATTCGGGATCTGTCAAATACCATGTTCCTGGAACATGTATCTATGTGATTAAAATGACATCTCTTGTCAGTGGTCTGTAAAACTTGACCATCTTTTAATCCACATACTAACCTTGTAATGGTAAATTAGTGTTCATACTAATTACCTTGGTTAGAGACTTTTTAAGAATATATATCATCTATATTATGAAGTTTCACAATTCTAGTTAATGACTCTAGTCAGAAAAATGAATGATTCATAAATGCAATAATATTTAAGGTAACAAAATGACAGTTTATTAATCACTCAATTCATGAACAAAGTTTTATGATAATTTTATCGTATTATTGACTTCTAGATTATTACACTAACACTGTCCAATTTAGTTAATTTAGAAGACTATTTTTGCTGTTGAATTGGTGAAATCCGATTTAATGAACCGGTTTTTGATTAAAAAAAAAAAACAGATGACTTCCTTAAAAAGAAAATTGATTTATGAGCGGTTCAAATTTTTTATACTTTTTTGAGCATTCAGAAAAACTAAGAGTCAATAGCTATTAATAAGCTCTGCACATGTCTTGATAGGTTCAAACCAGTGTTGTAAAAAACGACCGTTTAGGTTGATTCATCGGCCGATTAGTCGTTGGCGGTGATAAAATGCTACGAATTTTACCGACTAATCAGCTATTTATTTCCGATTATGACCGATTATTCTTAATTTTCCTAATTAATCGCTTGGTGGTACCCTGTCCGACCGACGAGCACATCAATGGTCAAGTCCACAGTCAACTCATATCTACTATTCTCCAAAATGGAGATGAATTGAAATGTTTAATAAGGAAGGCTTGCTTTCTTGAAAAGCATAAAAAAGAAAGAGATATCCCCAAAAGTTCGGAATAGATTAATGGCCCCTCAAGGACATGGTCACCATCTACCGCATCTCACTTTTCTCTTTTTCTTCTTGATTTATTCACCACTTGTTCTTGGAGCTGAGAACAGTACTAGTGAAAGGAACAATGTCAGAGATGTAAAAGTGGGTGTTATATTGGATACTTCTTCATGGAACGGTGCCATCAGCTGGAGCTGCATGCAGCTGGCCTTGGAGGATTTCTATGCGTTGAATCCGGATTACACGACAAGAATTTCCTTTGTGTTGAGGGACTTGAAGAGCGGCGGTGCCAGCCGTGCCGACCCAAACGGTGATGTCTTTGGTGCTGCAGTTGCTGGTTTGTTCCCTTCTTGTTCTTATTCATTTTTTTTTTGTTTTTTTGAAGAAGGAAAGGGGAGGCCTGAGGTGCCGAGCAAATATACAAATTAAAGTGATCCAAACTAACATGGAAAATAGCAAAACAGAACATTTATGTTATTTTTGTTTCTTCATCCCCATATATTTCTCTCTTATTGTTGGGCAATTTAAATGGGTTTCTCATTTGTCCACATTATTTTGGTTGAATATTCAAAGTTGTAATTTCTATATATCTTTAGCGTTCTCTCTATTTAACTTTTTTTTTTTTGCAAGCATATTACGTACAGATGATGCTTTCTTTCATTTTTTCTGAAAGCCTGCTTAATTGAACTTAACCAATTAAAAAGAGTTTACAAGTATGTCAATCAAAACCTGTAAGGACAATTTTTTGAAAAAGATGGAGAAAAAGGAAAAAGAAGATAAAAAAACACAAGCACACATAAAAATTAAAAAAAGAAGAAGATGCTTTCCATTAATTGTATGCGGTTCCTCTGTTAAATTTTTTTTGTCTTTAGTTTTTATTTCAAGATTCGAGTTATCACAAGCACTTTAATTGCACTCTGCATTCTTTAACATGTTAAAGAAGTTTATTGTTTGCCAAAAATGCAGCTGTTGATCTTCTGAAAAATGAACAAGTTGAAGCAATCATCGGGCCACAAACATCATCTCAAGCAAAGTTTCTCATCGAGCTCGGGAACAAATCAAATGTACCGATCATTTCATTCTCAGCAAAGAGCAAATCTATTTCTTCCAGCCAAACTCCTTATTTCATTCGTACCTCTTGGAATGACTCATCCCAAGCCGCCGTCATAGCCTCTATTGCCCAACACTTCAACTGGAGGGAGGTGGTGCCCGTTTTTGAGGATACCGACTCTGGCAACATATTTGTTCCATACCTAGTTGACACTTTACAGGAAATTGATACATACGTCCCATACCGGTACAAAATCCCTTCCGGAGCAAGTGATAGTGTAATAAATGCAGCCCTCGATTACCTGAAGTCCAATAGAACCAGAGTATTTGTTGTTCACATGTCGTACCAATTAGCTCTTCAGTTTTTCTCAAGAGCTAAAGAGAGGAACATGACCAGTACTGATGATTTTGTTTGGATTACAACATATGGGTTAACAGATATTGTGGACCTTGCTGGGTCAAATGCGAGCGATGTGATGCAAGGTGTGTTGGGTATCCGGCCATTTGTACCAAATACAACAAGGCTTCAGAGTGTTTCCATGAGATTGAGAAATAAATACCAGGTGAACAGAGGGCCCACAGTTCTTGGTTTATGGGCATATGACACGGTGTGGTTGCTGGCAAAATCAGTTGAGAATGTAACACATGCGAATTTATCCTTTACAGCGTCTAATGCACTGTATAACTCGACTGATTTTTCGAAAATTGGGGTTTCTGAGATGGGGCCTAAGCTGAAAGCTTCTTTAGAATCTGCCAATTTTAACGGGACAAGCGGTGATTTTAATCTGGTTAATGGCCAATTACAGTCCGGGCCCTTTGAGATAACCAATGTTGTCGGTGCATATAACGATCCAGTTGGCAACTGGACTGGGGGCAATATTTCCATTAAATGGCCAGTAAATAACCATGATGTACCGAAGGGATGGCAATGGCCGACGACCAATAAAACACTCCTTATTGGAGTCCCCAAAAAAGCTGGATTTGCAGAGTTTGTGCGGCCGAACACTACAGCCTCACACAACTTCTCTGGCTATTGCATAAAGGTGTTTCAAGCGGCAATTGATCTACTGCCTTACAATGTCTCTTATAAATTTGAAGAATATGATAAGAGTTATGATGAACTTGTGTACCAGGTTTATCTTAAGGTTTGTTTCCTTATATTTTCCTTCATTTTATTCCTTCATTTTATTTCAATAGTTTGTAATGAGTTCAGTCTTTGTTTAATTCCTAAATAGGTTTGGAAAAAATTCTTAAAATAGTTAGCGCAATTTAATTTAATTAGTGTCATTAATATAATCCTTCATCTTATGAAGCACAATTTTCAGTTATAAGTAAAGGGACTATATATTAATAGTATCTCCAACAGAATAACTAAAGTTTCTCAATAAGCTTTGTTGTAATGGGAAGAAAATGTAGCTGCCACTTAGCCAATATTTCTTATTCCCATAGATGATCTAATAAGAACCAAGAAAAATAATTAGAAATTAGCCTATATCATTTCCATTTCTACAACTTCTCCAAATGGACATCACCTTGATTATAAAACAATAACAACTGCCGTGTCCAAGAGCGAGGAATACAAACAAGGGCACAATACTTATTCTTAATAGGACTTAATTACGAATGTATTCATAGCCTAATTGGTTTAGTAATAACTCATGAAAATATCCAATAGTTATATCAGTACCCATCTGATATGTGATTTGTGAATTCAAAATTTACAGAATTACGATGCTGTTGTTGGTGATATCACCATTTTGGCCAACCGCTCCATGTATGCGGATTTCACACTTCCTTACACAGAGTCAGGAGTACGCATGCTCGCCCCGATAAAGGATGTGAACAAGAAATCCCCATGGACCTTCTTGGCACCCTGGACTCCCACATTATGGCTCACTACTGCCGCCTTCATCTTCCTCACTGGCATCACAATCTGGTTGATAGAGCACCGAGTAAATCAGGAGTTCAGAGGAAATCCTGCGAACCAAATGGGATCTATTTTATACTTTGCATTTTCCACACTAGTTTTCGCGCACAGAGAGAGGATGGTCAGCAATTTGTCACGGATTGTGGTGATAACATGGGTCTTTGTTGTGCTCATCCTACAGCAAAGCTATACTGCAAGCCTTAGCTCCAAGTTGACAGTTGAGCAGCTCCAGGCGACAGTGACAAGCATAGAACAGGTTGTTAAAGCAGGGCAAAATGTGGGGTACTTGGAAGATTCATTCATGCCGGATCTACTAAAGCGGCTGGGATTCAGTAAAGAGAAGATAATTTCATTATCATCACCATCTGAGTATAATGAGGCACTATCCAATGGAACAGTGGCAGTTATTCTTGATGAGATACCATACCTAAAGGTGTTTCTCAAGAACTATCCTAACAATTATTCCATGGTTGGGCCAACTTACAAGACTGATGGATTTGGATTTGTACGTTCTCTCTCTCTCTCTCTCTCTCTCTCTTATTACCTTGTGACGCCCACACACATGTGGGTTGACTACTGATGCAATCCTTCCAGGGATAGCAGGGATACCATTGTATTTGGGATTGTCCAAATTTGTTTGAATAATACATCCAAATCTCAATGAAATTCCACCTAACTAGTGGAGACACAAAGGATCCTTATCCTTGGCCCTGTTTTGATCCAGTGTTTCGATTTTCGAACTGTTTTAGGAGGTTAATGTTATATATTGGTACATTTCAAGCTGGTAATTGGATATGGTTGTTAGCAATCTCCACTAAATAACAAACATTTATGGACCAATGTACCATACCAGCTTGCACAGAATCCACACATTTATACCACTAAAAACAAAGATGAAGCATACCTTCTTGCACTGAAACTGTACGTTGACAAAGAAAAAGTAGTACGGTGGTGATCATGCTTTTATTGAATTTTTTAATGTTTTCTAATTTTTAATCATAGCATATTTCCCCCTTTTTTAACTGTTTGCTTAGGCATTTCCAAAAGGATCACGACTAGTGCCGGATGTGTCAAGAAAAATCCTAGAAGTCATGGAGAGCGATAAAATGACAAAATTTGATGAAGAATTATACGGCAGCAGTACCTTCACTGACAAAGGAGACACCACAAGTTCAACCAGCCTCACATTCCATAGCTTCATGGGTCTATTTCTCATAACGGGAGTCTCGTCCATTTTAGCTCTAATCATCCACGTGTTTTTTACTATCTACCAGCGACACAATATTTCGACAAGCAACGAAGCTGTGCAAAATCCTCTCCAGAAGGATGAGTTAAGAGAAGAAGATCAGTCCATTGGTCACACAATGACATCACCTGATTTTAACGATAATGTGGAAATCATCATAACTTCACCTGATTATGAAAGTGACTTTGGAGAAACTTCAAATGATGAAGGGACACCAGAAAGGGAAATTTCAAATAGCCAGATCGAGATGCCTTCCTTTGGAGAGGTGCTTGACCATACCAGGGAGGGATCAAATGAATAAATCCTTGGTTATGTACTTATGTTGTTTAGTTATGTATCATAATCCTTTTAAAAGATGATGATGCCTGTCATATAGCACTAACGGTGCCCTCCAATTTTTTCAATTCTTTTACATAGATGAACAGTTGTAAATAATTTGAGAATCAAATTTGGAACAGTAGTTTTCTGGATTGAAGTTGTAGGTTTTATAATCACAAAGTAGTTTTCTGGTCCATTTCTAGTGCTGCAGAGGTGTTTATTTTAAAAAGATTTGAATTTTACTTGGTTTCGGACTTTCGGTGTTTCTCCAAGGGGTTTGCAACAAGGTCAAGAAAAGAGAAGTAGATATCTGCTAGTTCCATGATATTTCAAGATCTCATTTGGGCATTTTATCGAACACCTTTGACACAAGAACTTCATTTAACTTGACCGGTCACTACATTGCAACTCGACAAGGCCCACTAAAGAACAAACCTAAATAAGCAATAGGCCAACAACCAAATATGAAAAAAAAAATGATTCTCAAGCAAAAACCCCAAGTCTGAACTAAGTATCGTAGGGCTCTAGTTAAGTCCAATAAGATTAAAAGGGGGTCACAAATTAAATATTTATCTAGCAATAATCTTGTTTATCATCTTTTACAAACATAAACGACTTTAGAATAGAAAGAAAACTAAAGAATATTAAGGGTCTCATTTGGAAGAAGAATATTGACCAAAAGAAGCATTTTGAGGCTTAATTATAGTGGAGCTTGTATGAGGTTATAGATGACAAAATTTATCCAACACCTCTATATTCTACTATTTTGGAGACAAAAAAAAAATACTCCTTCAAAATTAAAGAGGTGAGAATCAACTCTTCCTTTACACGAAGTTGTGCCGGAGCACCGACACCTCTGTCCTTCGATGCTACAGCAAGAAGAGGAAACACTAGTAATTAAAACCACTGTCATAGTTTCACCTCCGTCCATCGCACTCTCATCTCAGCATTTCTCAGCCTAGGGGAAACATTGCTCCTAAGCCCTCCTTATACTTCCTGTAAATCTAACCTCAATAATAGCCTTGGCAAAAACAAAAAAACTCATAGCTCATGGCTCGCTGGAGAATGGCTCAGAACAAGCTCATCATTTGCTCGCTCGATTCTGGCTTGGCTCGTTGTTGACATCTCTCTAATCTAGTGCTTTTCATTTTTTGAGACTCATATACTTCATGCAATATCTCTAATATAAATTGAAATATGATAATATTGTACTTTTTTTTTCCTTTTTGTTGTTGTATAATTAAACTTTAAAGGACTTGCTTTATCCGCAAAATCTATTGTGCAAACATCAATATCCATTTAACAAGCAACAAGAGAAAGAGAGGCAGGGAGGAGGGAGGGAGTGGGCACCAGTGTTCATATGCATGTTGAATGCTATGGAAGCAAAGAAATGCACTGCTGTCAATTTGGGTACACTACCATCACATTTACAGACTCAAATACAGTTAAGATGTTTGATTCAGAGGGCCTGCTTGTACTACAAGAATCTGTTTTATCCTCGAGGGTAAAAATAACTATTGCCGACAGAAATTGCTATTCCCGAGGGTATTGCTATTACAAATAGGAGTATCTGCGAGGATACAACACTTTAATCCTCGCATATACAACAAGATTCTTGCAAACGCGGATACAACAGATTTTTAAGTTATCAGGGAGCACTGATCGCACTGACCTGAGGAACTTTTTATGTGCATTTAATTTGCCCATTTATCAATTGGTTGCTTAATTAGTGGGTCAAACATAGATTTTTAATGGGCCAACAACAATACGATATATTTCTTTAATGATGAGATGATGACTATCCCAACATAAAAGGAGCAAGGTCAGTGCCTTAACTATGCACATTAAGTCAAGCTTAAGCTAGCTCACATCTACCTTTTCCTTGCTTGACTTTTTCAAAGTAAACTCATGAAGTTATAATATATGTGCAGCCTATATATAGATAACATACAGATAAGAGTGTATTATGCATAAAAATGGAGACACTAAAAGCACTAATGTTTCTCCTCCACATTATCTTATTTTCAGTTGTTACAGCTCAAAATTCAAACAAACAGATACCAATCGGAGTTATACTCGATTTGGACACCCTTGTCGGAAAAGTGGCACAAACCAGCATTACAATGGCTTTGGAAGATTTCTACACACTACATTCGAATTATAGTACCAGACTTGTGCTATATACCAGAGATTCCAACAACGACAATGTCAAGGCTACATTAGCAGGTGACTGATATATAACTTATATATATGCACAATTATTTATAATGGTTGTGCAAAGTAGTAAACTTTTATTTCAATGTTAAATATTCAAAGATTAGACAAATAGTCATCAAACTATTGGTCATTCTGGTTAAAAAAGTCAATGGTCATTCATAGTTTAATAGGCTAAATAATTGTACAAAGTAAATGTTCTTGAAATCTGTTAGAAAATTTGTTGGAATGCTTCTGTGGCCAGAGTCCCATTTTTTCTGTGTACATTGTTTTCCTATCCAAAAATTTCATCTGCCCATATTATAATTATAAATAAAGATTGATTATCTATTGAAACATCACTTCAGGCCTGACTTAAGATAATGTATATACAGAAGCAGAGACAATGAAACAAACAGAGGAATACAATATATTTCCACGTGTATCGAATATATGTAACCACAGAACTAATTACTTACAGCAAATAATTTAACATATTTATTTAAAGACACATCTGGTTGAGTTTGAATCCTGGTTGTTTTCCTAAGGCCAGATCAGTTTGGACCTGCAGTACACTCTAACTCAATGACCATGTTTGGACCTACAATACAGTATAAACAAGTGAAATAAAATATATTTTGCATAGTGTGTCTTTCTTGCCTGAAACACTGGGCTTGAATACTCCATTTATGGCCTTATATCCCACCATGGTCTAGCAAACTCTGGTTCCATTAAGTTAATAAAGAGGAAGTCTGTTTAAATATTGGATCCCTGTTAAAAAAATGTACTGATGATTTGATGCAGGGATTATTCTGCCCTTTCATGTGAACAATTGTTGAGACAAGTTCTTTTTATCCTTCCCTACCCTCCCTAACCTGTTTTGTGTATTATTAACACAACATTATCATATCGTCTCGTCTTCGGGTGTGTTAACTTGAACCAAATCCCACTATAAAAGTCAACTCATTCTTTATCAACAAACCTAAAGTAGATCTCATTTCTTTTATTTAAAACTTTAATCTTCTTGCAGCACTAGAATTGCTACAGAACAAGACGACTGAAGTCATCATTGGACCTGAGCAGTCCTCACAAGCTGTTATTGTCTCTGAAATCGGCAACACGAGTCACGTGCCAGTAATTTCATTCTCAGCTACCAGCCCCACTCTTTCCTCCATACATTTGCCCTACTTTATTAGGACAACCATAAATGATGCAGCTCAGGTAAAAGCCATTACCTCCCTCATCAAAGCCTATGGATGGCCAGAGGTAGTTCCAATCTACGAGGATACTGAATTTGGACGGGGCATTCTCCCCTTCCTTTCTGATGCCCTTGAAGAGATCAATGTGCGAATCCCTTACCGTAGCTTATTGTCGAAATTCTCAACAGATGACCAAATCAAGCAAGAACTCTACAAGTTACAGACCATGCAAACAAGGGTTTTTGTTGTACACATGTCAGCTTCCTTGGGCTCTAACCTATTTTTGAAGGCCAAAGAAGTAGGGATGATGGGTGAAGGATATGTATGGATTATGACAAATGGAGTGACAAACATGGTTGATTCCTTAAATGAAAGTGTTACCAGCGCAATGAAGGGGGCTCTAGGTGTACGGCTATATGTACCCAAGACTGACGAGTTGAATAACTTCACAACCAGATGGAAAAGGAGATTCCATGAAGACAATCCCCAAGAAATGTCTAATGACCCTAGCATTTATGCATTATGGGCTTATGATACTATCTACGCATTAGCAATGGCAGTAGAAAACGTAGGGGTTCAAAATGCCGAAATTGATAACTCTACAGCTCCTCCACCACTGCATGTTTTTTCTAATGGACCACGACTTCTCCAGGCGATCACCAATATCAAGTTTCGAGGAGTGAGTGGAAACTTTGAATTAGTAAATGGACAGTTGCAGTATTCTTCGTTTGAAATAATTAACATTGTTGGAAGGGGGTTAAGAGAAGTTGGATATTGGAGGGAAGAACAAGGATTATCAAGGGATGTAGATAAGAAGAGTTATTATTCAACATCATCAGGAGATTTAAATCCTGTCATCTGGCCAGGGGAAACAATTGTTGTGCCAAAGGGCTGGGAAATCCCAGTCAGTGGGACAAAATTACGTGTTGGAGTAATGATGACTCCAAATCCCGAGTTCATGAAGGTGGAGATAGACCCTGAGACAAATGCAACAAGAGCAAGTGGGTACTCAATTGATGTGTTTGAAGCAGCTATAAAGAAATTGCCTTATGCAGTCCCATTTGAGTATAAACATTTTGGAGGAACGTCTGAGAAAGGCTCCCACACCTACAACGAATTTGTCTATCAAGTTTATCTTGGGGTATGTTTCTCCTTATGATATATAGATAAAATCTGTTTTGGTCACACATAATATGATTAGTAATCAAACAACAACTGCTATAAATTTATAGTTAAACCTGTGTGTGTGTGTGTGTGTGTATCCT
Source organism: Carex kokanica (assembly GCA_025461125.1). Lineage (NCBI taxonomy): Eukaryota > Viridiplantae > Streptophyta > Magnoliopsida > Poales > Cyperaceae > Carex > Carex kokanica. Next base: position 20,285 of record JAJGRX010000955.1, on the reverse strand, counting down.
ATCATCCATTATTTTTGTAGGACTCATTTATATACTTGCAACAATAAAAGTTAGCCTTTAATTTTAACATTTCTAACTTCTTTTGATCTATGAACAATACTTGAAAACACCAAATACCTTTTGCCTAAAGAACTTGTTTTGTCTTGCAGAAATATGACATAGTTATAGGGGACATTACCATAAGGTACAACCGTACACGCTATGCTGACTTCTCAATGCCATACACCGACTCTGGAATAGCAATGATTGTGCCAGTTAGGGATGCTGTAAAGAAAAGTACATTCATTTTCTTTAAGCCATTAACTGCTGATCTATGGCTAGGAAGCTTTGCGTTTTTTATCTACACAGGCTTCGCCATATTGATGCTGGAGCCTAATATTAGGTCTTCCCTCAAGGGTTCATTAGCAGGATATCTTGGAACTATAATGCATCTATCACTGTTTGCATATCGTAAGTAAAAGTTTTTCTACTAGAAAATGGTCTAGGTATACCTTGAGAATTTTTTTAATCTGAAAAGAACTGTTGAAATTATTGGCTACCATAATTAGTAGATCTGTAATTACTTAACAAACTACTAATTTTGCAATTAAATTACAGAAGAGAAGCTACAGAACAACCTATCAAAGATAGTTGTTATAATATGGGTCTTCGTTCTCCTTGTATTAGCATCGAGCTATACTGCTAGTCTAACCTCCATGCTAACAGTACAACAGCTTCAACCAACAGTAACTGACATCTATGATCTCAAGAGGAATGGTGACTATGTTGGATATATTAGAGGTTCTTTTGTGGAGGGCTTGCTTGAGCAGCTCGGTTTTGACAGAACAAAGATGAAAGGTTACTCCAATGATGATTTTGCTGAGGCACTTGACAAAGGAAGTGCAAATGGAGGAGTTGCTGCAATCGTCAATGAAATACCCTACATCAAGTTGTTCCTTGCAAAAAGTTGCAAGTTATATACCATGGTTGGACCGATTTACAAGACAGCAGGGTTTGCATTTGTAAGTTTTAACATTAATTAATGTATATTCATATGCTGTAAACTAATTGCAAGCACATTCTTACACAAGCAAAATGTTCTTACATAAAAGACAACAACATGACATAGTTAAAAAATAACCATTCATATTTAATAAGCATGGCATTGTGTCTTAGAAGATAAAATCAAGGGTCGGTATTATTTAATTAACGCCATAATCTTGAGGTACCGTTAGGGAAGAACAAAAACAAAGGAGCATTCATTTCATGTTCATTTTTTTTGTTAATCCTCATAGTAAGTATGGATAACATATTTATGTTCCTGATCTCCAATTGATGGACAGGCTTTCCCCAAGGATTCTCCACTAATCGCTGACATTTCAAGAGCAATTCTCAACATAACAGATGGGGATGACATAATCCAAATTGAGAAGAAATGGATAGGAGACTCAAAAAAGTGCCTGAACAGTGGCAGCATCACCGTGGAGTCAAACAGCCTGAACTTTCAAAGCTTCTGGGGCCTTTTTCTCATCACAGGAGTTGTTTCCACAACCTGGATGCTAATATTTACAACCATGTCATTCTGTAAAGAACGGAAAAAGAAGATAAACATAACGAGCCTCAAAACGAACACTAATGAGAAAATTGATACTGAAGCCTTACCTACTATGAACCAAGAGGAAGACCAAGTCAGTGATGCTGTTGGTATATCACCGGCTGAAAGTAACAGTGACAGTTCACCAACAAATGCCAACATGATAGCATGATCAAAACTTTCAATATAGTTTATTTTTACGGGTTGTGGCAACAGATCTTAAGCAGCTATGTAAATTAACAGAAGCTTTGGCCAGTTAGATAGTACATCTAATGTAATAGATATGTGTTCTGAATTTTTCAGATGTATAGTTCTCATTAGCCAGCCTATAAAAACTATATCCAGTGATTTAACTTTGATTCTCTTTAAACTCAGAGAATCAAAGAAGTTACATAGTTTACTACATTTGCTTTCCTCCTATAATTTCCCCTCATTGTCATGATGAATAACGTTTAGCCTCAGTGTCCCAGGATGCAATGGCAGGATAAACATGCTGAGCACATCCCAACACCATCCAACTGTGCAAAGGTGACTGCTACTGGTCAACAAAGTAGACTTGTATGGAGTCTAGTTTCTTGATTAGAGGTATAACAACATAATGAGATGCTCCATGACCAATTTGCCATTCTTCAAGTGGAAGAGAGATTATGTGACAATAACTGAAATTAAGGCAGAGATTCCTTTGTATTCAGCCCTAACAAAAAATTGTTACAATGTTTGAAGATACAAATGCTGACACACAAATGGATATAAATTGTCAGTGAAAAGTGTATGATTTGCACTTAAGACTTGATAATATGTCATACAACTCATAAAAGTACAAAAAAAAAAAAAGTCAATAATGCACAACAGCAATTTGTCCTATTTACTGGTCTCTCCATGCCAAGAAACCACACCTGGTTTGTTGAGAAACCAGGGCATCCTCTGTTTCTACTTCAACTTTATCATCACTGTGAGGTGATCTTGCCTTCTCTGACGAACTGACCCTATATCTGGTCAGAACCCATTTTTGTAGGCTCTAAAACTCATATAAAGAGTAATGAAGCAGTTAACTGTCCTGAAATATAAAATGAAATAAGAACTTAAAGATTGAGGTTGACATAGAACGGTACTGAAACCCTAGCTGAGCCAAGTACCAAAGCGTTGCTTAATTGCCCATGTGAGAGTAATGAGGAGGCTTAATTGGGTTAAGCTGAGTTTCATTGAACACCTTAATTTTTGTTTATCATCACAATTTTGGGAACTTCTATCACCAAATTTGCAAAACACCAAATTGCAATAATTTCATAAGTTTACTATAAATATATATCAATTTTTAGGAGCAACAAAGTGCTCTCATTTTCAAAAAAAATGTGCCATAAAGTAAAAAAAGTTCTTTCATAAAGAAAATTTACATTAGAATGCCATTTAGAGCAACAAACTTAGTGGAGTAGCAGAAGTGAACTGTTCCAATTGAGTGTTTGAAACCTTAACACTCTGTTGCATTCAAAATTTCTCAATACCCAGCAATTGCATATCAAGAAATGAAACTAAATTCAGTCGGCTTTTATAATTTAAATACCAGTAAACAAATAATTTCAATGTACCTTAGATCTATACTGGCTGAACCCTGATGCAGCGCATCTCTCAGCTCACCCCTTCTCCAATGTGGAGGTGAGTCACTTGATAGAGAGAGATTTCTGTATTGGAGAGCGCGAAATCTGCTGATGCGAGTGTGGTGTTTGCGATCCGCGCCTCGCTCCAGCCCCAAATTCCAATGCGGCGAAGAGACGGAGATGAGCGGAGTGCGTATCCTCTGAGATATCTCATTCTTTGCATGACCGACGTGTAAGGTGCCTATTCGGGGATAGCGCACGGGGCCCGTTCTATTAATGCTTCGAGATCCGTGCAGAACGTATTGCAAACGGTTGAGATTTTCCAAAAAAACACTCAAAGTTTGAGATATCTGAGAAGCTGCGAATATGGAGAAGTGTCTACTCGGGAAGATCCTTTTGGTGAAAAATTCGCAACGGGCTTTAGGAACTATACACAACTTGTCCAATACATGCACGGCCCATGGGCTCTACACCCGTTAATCTTCTAAAAGACGTTAACCGATTTCTTTTTTTTTTCCTGTAACATTTTATAAGGTAAAATTAAAGTGAAATCATTTTTCAAAAAGTTAATTAGTAACAAAGACGCTCTCGAATTCAAAAGGTTAAAATTAAAGTGAAATCATTTGTGTTATGGTATATATTGGGGTGAAATCGGATACTGTCCACCAGGGGTTGAGTACAACATCAGCTCTCGAATTACCTTTCACGAAACTGATAATTTTTTTTTTATATATATGATGTGAAATATGTGATTATATATAGTTGTCTTGGATATTACGTTCAGGTAAATTTAACCTGAATATGAATTTAAGCTCAATATTAGTTGGTCCCAATCTGTGAAGAAGAGTGACAAACTATATATGATATGACTAAGTCTGTCGGAACTGTGTGGCGTGTCTTGCAGCTGTGTATTGAGGTGGTTTCAAACATACGCGTGGATTTAATAGTTTAAATTGTTCCAAAATATGTGTATAGCATGTTAGTTTATCAGAATCGGACCGGACTGATCGGTTCAACCAGAAAAAAATGAGACCTGGTCACCTTCTTTTATAGTTCGTTTAGAAGATTATTTCTGCTATTGAACTGATGAAATTCAATTTAATGAACCGGAAATTGATAAAAACCGACTAATCCTGGGTATCAGACCGGACTGATCGGTTCAACAAGAAAAATGGGACCGGTCATATGTCCGATTTAGTTCGTTTAGAAGATTATTTCTGCTGTCCAACCGGTGAAATTCAATTTAATGAACTGGTTATTGATAAAAATTGATGACTCTTGTTTAGAGAAAAATCGGTTTTTGAGTGGTTCAAACTTTTTATATTCTTTTCATGCATTAAACCAAAGAAAAACTGAAAGGCAATAGCTACTAATAGTACATGCTAGGTAGGTTCAAACCGTCAATCTGTCATATTCTTTTGACCAAGGGTGTCAACAGGTACGATAAGGGTCGGGTGGAAGTATTTTCATACCAATACCCGTTACAAATTGTTCTTATCTGTATTCTAGTTTTATCCACTGCTGTTACCCGTTATGGTTGTCAGATAACAAAACAGTAGCGGTAAATAACGGTATACTAATATAATAATTATTTTTATTATTTATTAAATAAAATATTAAAACACATTCATTTCACAAATATATATACGTGTTTTAAAAGTCTAAACTTTATTGGAATTATTTACGTATTTATTGTTTAATTAAGTGTAACACACTATTCGAGAGCAATTGGATAACAAATATTCATTGCTTATTAATATATAGAGGAGTGGTTCCAATACCTCATGCGTTTCATACCTCATCATACCTCATATTGTATATCTTCATTTTCAAAGCTCAATATGTCGATCCGAACCGCTCAATATGATATCCATACTAAAATATGCTTGGTGATGACATTTTATAATTTTGAAATTTGTTTTATTATTTTTTTAGATAGGCATAAAACCACTGTTTTCTGAACGGTCCAGATGCAGTGATTTTGTATCTATCTTAAAAAAAAACTAAAAAATTTGCAAAAATTATAAAGTTTCATCTCCAAACATATTTAGTATCGATATCTTGTTGAGCGGTTCGGATCAACAGTTGGACTTTGAAAACGAAGATATACAATATGAGATATGATGAAGTATGAAAGACATGAGATATTGAAACCCTCCTCCAATATATATAATATATATAAATTTTTTTATAATTACTCGATCGGGTAACTATTATGAAATAGGCTTTACTCTTACCCTTACTTATTTAGATAACGAAAAAAAGTATTTACCATACCCGTATCCGATAAGTTTACGAGAAAAAATATCTTACCCGTATTGTCTTATCAAATACGATACAGGTCGGGTAAATAAATAAAAGAGTGTCATTGACACCCCTACTTTTGACGCTAAGTTACTTTTTTATTTTTTATCTTTTGAATTTACACATAAGACCTCCGGATTTGAAAAATTCCTAAAGAATCAGTTATGTATAGTACAAAAATTTGTGTAGATTTATTTCTTTTCAAAATAACATTTTTTACTATTTTTTATTTTCTTAATTTTTAAAGTGCTCTATTTTTCATTATTTAGATGTTAATTTTGAAATATATGTAAATTTAGTATTAAATTATATTATTTTAACTTATATATTATAGAACAATTATCATATTTTATATGTAAAGTATTTAATAAATCAGCAACTTACCGATCGGATCAGTAAACTATGATCCGAAACATATTGGTATTAGGAAAACGATATTGTAACATATTTATGTCAAAAATCGAACGGTAAGATTTAACTTTCTTGTTAGTAAAAAATCAATAGAAAAACGATAAATCATTCTATGCAACATATTGTTTAATCATGCTATCATGCAAATTTGTAAATCATGCTATCATGCAAATTTGCCGGGATAAGCTTACAAAATGATACTAGTTATGTAACATTTTTGCATTGACTAAGATTAATATTATTACAAATTTTACAAATTTGTCTATACTTCTATAGATAATTTCAACAAAATTAGAAAGAGAGTTTATCTCAAAAGAAATCATTAGCAAACACTACATTAACCCTTAAGCTGTTAACTATCAACCTGAAAATGGTAATTTTTCTTAAAGTGTCCACTATTATTAAAAAACCAAACCGCCTGTTTTCTTTAAGTGTCCACTATTATTTAAAAAGCATCCCCTAATAACTTGAGTATAAATTATATGAGTAGAACTAGAGTGTTATTGAGACCTCAAATGATTAATTTATAAATTTTTGAATTAAATTAAGTATAAAGTCAAGCGGCCAAAAACTTAATGAAAAATGAACGTATTAAAATTAACTCATAATTTTTTTTTTTTTTACCGCTAGACTTTATATTAAGACTGCCACTTATTTATTTTAATAATCCTTTTCAGCCCCTGCCAAGTTCTCAAAAAAAAAGTGAGAGAGATCGAGGAGAGTATAAACTATACATATTATAATCCAAGGAAAGTAGTCTGCAATTACCACCCTATCTAATGAATTAGTTTAGTCATCTGGGGGCACTGATTGCACTTAACCATTTATTAATTAGTGTGGTCCAACATAGATTTTTAATTTAACAAATTTGCTCCGAATATGTTGGTTGGAGAGTCAAGTACTTACTAGGCACATTAAGTCAAGCTCAAGCTCAGATCTAAATTTTCCTTGCTTGACTTTGTCAAAGTAAACTCATGAAGTTATAATATATGTGCAGCCTATAAATACAAACCACACACAGAGAAGAGTGTACTACACATAAAAATGGACCCACCAAATGCACTGTTTCTCCTCCACGTTATCTTATTTTCAGTTGTTACAGCTCAAATTCAAACAAACAGATCCCAGTGGAGTTATACTCGATCTGGACACCCTTGTGGGCAAAATGGCTCAAACAAGCATTGCAATAGCTGTGGAAGATTTCTACACAATACATTCGAATTATAGTACCAGACTTGTGCTCTATACCAGAGATTCCAACAAGGACAATCTCAAGGCTACATTAGCAGGTGACTGATCAACTTATATAAATGTACAATTATTTTTAATTATATTGTGCGAAGCAGTAAACTTTTATTTCGATGTTAAATATTCATAGTTTAGAAAAGTAGTTTTTAAACAATTGGTTATTTTGGTTAAAGATGTCAATGGTCATTCATAGTTTATTAGGCTAAATAATACAAAATAAAAACCTTCTTGATATCGGCCAATAGCTCAATGATTGATTTCTAAAACTTAAATCTACTTAACAATTAAATAGATTAATATAACATTTATATCTCGTATTCAAATTCCAATTGGATTGCAGACCGAGCGAGAAGAGCGACATCTGGGAATGACTCGTCTCGGAGCAACGTACCAGACGTCTGGTGCCTCTATCGGTTATCCACCAGGACTAACCGGAGAGCGGTTTATTTCTTTTGCAGAAATACTATAAACTGCGGAATTATGCAAAAACACTATTCACCGAGAAAAGACGAAAACACGTAATCACGAATTTGTAGTTATTCAGATTCACTAATAAGCAAAACTGAAATACACGAAATTTGGGAGAACACTATTCACCGATCCCGTAAATATTCTTCTCAACAACCCGCAAGATTATACGTCAATTACGTATAACTTCCTTTTCTCAACCGAAACACTATTTGGGAGAGAAACCGAGAAAGAGAGAAAATAGATTACCGAACTGATCAGACAGATTCGATATCTCAGAAATTAGTATTCTATTCTCTACCCCTACCCCTCTATTTATAGGCCTAAAATGGACATGAAATGACCATTTTGCCCTTGGGTGGATAGGGATGATGACGTGCCATGTGGATAAGAATGATGACGTGCATGTGGATAAGAATGATGACGTGTCATGTGGATAAGGATGACGTGTGAAAAACCAAAATGCCCTCGGCCCAAATTCAATTAATATCCATATAATTATTCTGAACAATTATATTTCTTGCGGCTGTTTGTTTCGGTGACTTTTATACAACGTGTCGTGCACGTTTATAAATTAAACGTTGTTTTTGCTTGTCATCTAAATGACATTTATAATTTAATTATATCAAATATAATTAATTATATCCATCTTATTATTAATTATAATCAAATCATAATTAATCAATAAGATTCTCCGAGTAGCTCCTATATGGTGTGACCCAATAGGATCTGTGTTATGTTGGTAAATAGAATTAAAACTGTTTTAACTTCTATAATCATAGAAGGCATCTGACATCTGCACTATGACCATCCAATTACACAGATGATGCTGTACTGTACAATACCACGATCCAGTAAACTATTTACTCGTGTTAATTCTTTTGTCTCATAGTTATCAGATCAGTTTCAAGTTAGGTGTGTATCATCCTTGCAAACTTAATCTTTTCTTGATCTTGAACATATTACCAAATATAATTACTCTTGTAATTATACCGCATGCAGATAATCTTATTCTATCAAGGGGCCAGTGATACTATAACTCGTATAGAGATACGAGGGACAATAGTACTTTTGGTAAACCATCACTACCTCAGCTAAGCTATGTATACCGAAGAGCTACCGTTATAACTGCGTTTTACCGACAGCGTTAGGTAACAGTCACACATACACATCTCTTAGTAGGAAAGATGAATACCTCATACTTTAGAACTAAACACTGAATGAAAACATTAATGACATGAACACAATTCCATTTAATGTTTCATTCGGGATCTGTCAAATACCATGTTCCTGGAACATGTATCTATGTGATTAAAATGACATCTCTTGTCAGTGGTCTGTAAAACTTGACCATCTTTTAATCCACATACTAACATTGTAACGGTAAATTAGTGTTTCCTGCTAATTACCTTGGTTAGAGACTTTTTAAGAATATATATCATCTATATTATGAAGTTTCACAATTCTAGTTAATGACTCTAGTCAGAAAAATGAATGATTCATAAATGCAATAATATTCAAGGTAACAAAATGACAGTTTATTAATCACTCAATTCATGAACAAAGCTTTATGATAATTTTATCGTATTATTGATTTCTAGATTATTACACTAACACTGTCCAATTTAGTTAATTTAGAAGACTATTTTTGTTGTTGAATTGGTGAAATCCGATTTAATGAACCGGTTTTTGATTAAAAAAAAAAACAGATGACTTCCTTAAAAAGAAAATTGATTTATGAGCGGTTCAAATTTTTTACTTTTTTGAGCATTCAGAAAAACTAAGAGTCAATAGCTATTAATAAGCTCTGCACATGTCTTGATAGGTTCAAACCATTGTTGTAAAAAACGACCGTTTAGATTGATTCATCGGCCGATTAGTCGTTGGCAGTGATCAAATGCTACGGATTTTACCGACTAATCAGCTATTTATTTCCGATTATGACCGATTATTCTTAATTTTCCTAATTAATCGCTTGGTGGTACCCTGTCCGACCGACGAGCACATACTGTTATTTAGAACACTGGTTCAAAATGTCAATCTGTTGTCATATTCTTTTCACGATAAGTTACCTCTATTTTTATCTTATAAAATTTACACATAAGACCTCCATATTTTAAAAAATTATGTATAGTACAAAAGTTTGAAATTTTTTTTTTTTTCAAAATAACAATTTTTACTATTTATTATTGTTTTAATTTTCTTTATTTTGAAGTGCTCTATCTTTTCATTATTTAGATGTCAATTTTGAAACATATCTAAATTTTGTCTTATATTAAATTATTTTAATATATATTTATAACAATTCTCATATTTCAAATGTATGTAAGTATCTAAATAAATCAGCAATCAAATGTGTTAACTCGCCGATTGTAACTAGTAAACTGTTGAAACGAAACTTAGCCGGGTTAATGTCCGGTCCGGATTTGATGTCATTATTGGTGCATAGTATAAAACTATAAATCTAACGGTAAGATTTATCTTTTTTTATCAATAGAAAAAACGATACATCATTCGATGCAACATATAATGTATTAGAATGACAAATATAGTAAAAAAATCAGTTGCAATCAAATATATTTTTATGAGAAAAAGACGACTTTAAAGATCAATTAATCAACTATAAAAGACCCTTGTATACATATGTCCAAAGATTTTTCATCTATTTGCATGGTGAGAATCTAGCATTAACTTCTACAATTATAAGATGATTTGAATTTTAATAGTTTCTTAAGTTTAGTTATACACGATCTAATTAACAATCATATCATCAATTTTCAATTTGTAAATCATATTATCAGGCCAATTAATATGGCGGGATAAGCTCACAAAATGATACTAGTTATTTAACATTTTTGCATTGACCTAAGATAAATATTTTTACAAATTTGTCTACATATAGATATTTTCAACAAAATTAAAAAACAACAACCAATCATTAACAAACACTACATTAACCCTTAAGCTGTTAACTATCAACCTGAAAATGGTATTTTTTTCTAAAGTCCACTATTCTTTAAAAACCGAACACCTTTTTCTTCAAGGTGCCACTATTATTTAAAAAGCACCCCCTATAACTTGAGTATCAATTATATACGTAGAACTAGAGTGTTCTTAAGCTCACGAAGTACTTTGGTGGGTTGAACTTATTTCCAAAACCTATCGAAAAGACTTAAAATGACGAATCCAAACTGTTAAAACCGATCTACTTCACGAGTGATGTGTTTACATGACAACATTTATAAACTTTCGAAATTAAAATAGTATAAAGTCAATCGGTAAAAAAAAATAATGAAAAACGAACATATTAAAATTAACTCAAAAACCTTCCTTTATTTTATACCGGTAGACTTTACATTAAGACTGCCACTTTATTTATTTTAATAATCCTTTTGTCAGCCCCTGCCAAGTTCTCAAAAAAGTGAGAGAGTGGACCCATTATTTAGTATTTATTTAGTGTTGGTCCAACATAGATTTTTAATTTAACAAATTTTGCTCCGAATATGTTTATTGGAGAGTCACGACTTCAAATTTTAATTAAAAATCATCACCATTCTTCATTTTAAAGGGTGATCAACATCAATACGATATTTTTCTTAATGATGAGATGATGACTATCCCAACATAAAAGCAGCAAGGTCCGTGGCCTTACTAAGCACCTCAGATCTACCTTTTCCTTGCTTGACTTCGTCAAGTAAACTCATGAAGTTATAATATATGTGCAGCCTATTAATAGAGACCACATACAGAGAAGAGTGAAAATGGATCCACCAAATGCACTAATGTTTCTCCTCCACATACAGAGAAGAATGTACTTGAACAAACAACCTAGCTCACCATTTATTGTTGTTTTGGCATCTGTGCCTTTCATTGTTTGGGACTCATATTTCCTGCAATATCTCTAATATTACTATTGAAAAATAAGAATATTGTATTTTTGTTCTTCTTCTTATTGTATAATTAAACTTTAATAGACTCGCTATAAATTATCCGCAAAATTTGGTGTGCAAACATCACAAACCCATTTAACAAGCAACGGCAGAGAGCGAGGGAGACAAGGAATAGGGTGGAGACTGGAGAGGACACCAGTGTTCGTATGTGCATGTTGAATGATATGGAAGCAATGAAATACAAGGGTGTTCAATTCGGATCCACTATATACCCTGCTTGTAGTGTTGACATTTAATTTCTTGATTGCCTCTTGATTGTTTTAATAAACCTCTTGTCAGCCCCTGCCGGCCGGTTCTCCAAAATAATGTGAGAGAGGAGAGTATAAACTATACAGTTTATAATCCAAGAGAAATAACCAGCAATTACCACCCCCAATGAATTAGTGAATTAGTTATCAGGAAGCACTGACCTGAGGATCTTTCCATGCACTTACCCATTTATCAACTTGTTGCTTAATTAGTAGGGTCTAACATGGATTTTTTCAATTTGACAAATTTTGCTCCAAATATGTCATTGGATAGTCAACGACTTTTTATTTTATTTGCAATCATCACCATTCTTCAATGATAATATTGTATATTTTTTTTCTTTAACGAATATCCCAACATAAATATTTTTTTTCCGTATATATACGTTAGCTACATGTCCTTTCTTGACTATGTCAAAGTAAACTCATGAAGTTATAATAAATAATACATGTGCATGCAGCCTACAAATAGAGCGGGCATACAGAGAAGATTGTACTATGCATTAAAATGGAGACACCAAATTCACTAATTTTTCTCCTCCATTTTATCTTATTTTCAGTTTGTTACAGCTCAAAATTCAAACAAACAGATGCCAATCGGAGTTATACTCGATTTGAAAACCTTTTCGGAAAAATGGCACAAACCAGCATTACAATGGCTTTGGAAGATTTCTACACAATACATTCGAATTATAGTACCAGACTTGTGCTCTATACCAGAGATTCCAACAAGGACAATCTCAAGGCTACATTAGCAGGTGACTGATCAACTTGTATAAATGTTCAATTATTTTTGGTGATTGTGTGAAATAGTATACTTTTATTTTGATGTAAAATATTCATAGTTTAGAAAAATAGTCATCAGACAATTGGTCATTCTGGTAAAAATAGTCAATCGTCATTCATATTTAAATTGGCAAAATAATTGTACAAAAATAAAAACCTTATTGAAATCCATTAGCGCATTTCTTGGCATGCTTCTGTCGCCGCAGCCCCATTTATTCTTTGTACATTGTTTTCCTATTCAAATTTAATTAGATAAACGTAATTAAAAGATCAATTGTTTACCCATAATAAAATTATTAATAAAGGTTGATTATATATTGAAACATGTACACCCTTCAGGCATAACTAAAGATAAGGCATATAGATAAGCAGAGAACGATGAAACAAACAGAGGAATCCAATTAATTTCAGGGTGTATTGATTATATGTAACCACAGAAATAGTTACTTATAGCAAATAATTTAACCAATTTACTTTAAAGACACATCTGGTTGAGTTTCAACAGGTTGTTTGTTTCCTTGGGCCAAGATCAGTTTGGACCTGCAGTACACCATAATAACCAAGTTAAAACCTGCAATAGAGTATACGCAAGAGAAGGAAAAATACATTAGCATAGTGTTGTTTCTAGCCTGAAACACCAGGCTTGCCGTAGGTGACATGGGCTTTCTACACTTTCTTTATCAACAAAACTAAAGTAGGTCTCTTTTGATTTTTTTATTTTAACTCCCTATAAAATTAGGATATAAAATTCTTTAATCTTCTTGCAGCACTAGACTTGCTACAGAACAAGACGACTGAAGTCATCATTGGACCTCAGCAGTCCTCACAAGCAGTTATTGTCTCTGAAAATCGGCAACACGAGTCACGTGCCAGTAATTTCATTCTCAGCTACCAGCCCCACTCTTTCCTCCATACATTTGCCCTACTTTATTAGGACAACCATAAATGATGCAGCTCAGGTAAAAGCCATTACCTCTCTCATCAAAGCCTATGGATGGCCAGAGGTAGTTCCAATCTACGAGGATACTGAATTTGGACGGGGCATTCTCCCCTTCCTTGCTGATGCCCTTGAAGAGATCAATGTGCGAATCCCTTACCATAGCTTTATATCAAAATTGTCAACTGATGCCCAAATTAAGCAAGAACTCTACAAGTTGCAGACCATGCAAACAATGGTTTTTGTTGTACACATGTCACCTTCTTTGGGCTCTAATCTATTTTTGAAGGCTAAAGAAATAGGTATGATGGGTGAAGGGTATGTATGGATTATGACAGATGGAGTGACAAACATGGTTGATTCCTTAAATGAAAGTGTTACCAGGGCAATGAAGGGGGCTCTAGGCGTGCGGCTATATGTACACAAGACTGACGAGTTGAATAACTTCACAACCAGATGGAAAAGGAGATTCCATGAAGACAATCGCCAAGAAATGTCTAATGACCCTAGCATCTATGCATTATGGGCATATGATACCATCTACGCACTAGCAATGGCAGCAGAAAAAGTAGGGGTTCAAAACACCGAAATTGACAACTCTACAGCTCCTCCGCCACTGCATGTTTTTTTCCAATGGACCACAACTTCTTGAGGCGATAACCAATATCAAGTTTCAAGGATTGAGTGGCAACTTTGAATTAGTCAACGGACAGTTGCGGTATTCTTCATTTGAAATAATTAACATTGTTGGAAGGGGAATAAGAGAAGTTGGTTATTGGAGAGTGGAACAAGGATTATCAAGGGAAGTAGATAAAGCAACAACAAGAGTTATTACTCAACATCACCTGGAGATTTAAATCCTGTTATCTGGCCAGGGGAAACAATTGTTGTGCCGAAGGGTTGGGAAATCCCAGTCAGTGGGACAAAATTACGTGTTGGAGTTAAAATGGGTCGAAATCCCCAGTTCATGAAGGTGGAGATAGACCCTCAGACAAATGCAACAAGAGCAAGCGGGTACTCAGTTGATGTGTTTGAAGCAGCCATAAAGCGATTGCCTTATGCAGTCCCATTCGAGTATGAACATTTCGGAGGGACGTCTGGGCAAAGCTCACTCACCTACAATGATTTGGTCTATCAAGTTTATCTTGGGGTATGTATTTCCTTATGATATAGATAAATATTTTTTGTATCACAAATAATATAATTAGTATTCTAACAATAACTGCTATTAATTTATAGTTAAATATGGTTGAGGTGTTTGCTAATGTACTTCGCACCTCTGTGGATAAGAGTAAATCCATTTGTTAAGTTAAATTTGTTCTAGACACTGCTAAATTTCTACTGTATTTCTACTCTACTATCATGCATATTATTTGAGGCACTATTTTTCAAGTACCTACTGATAATTACAATTAGGTAACAATTTTTAATCAAGCAATGATATATATATCTGTGCCCCATCATCCATTATTTTGTAGGACTCATTTATATACTTGCAATAGTAAAAGTTAGCCTTCATTTTTTAACTTTTTTAACTTTCTTTGATCTATGAACAATACTTGAAAACACAAAATTACCTTTTGACTAAAGAAATTGCTTCCTCTTGCAGAAATATGACATAGTTATAGGGGACATTACAATAAGGTACAACCGTACACGCTATGCTGACTTCTCAGTGCCATACACCGACTCAGGAATAGCAATGATTGTGCCAGTTAGGGATGCCGTAAAGAAAAGTACTTTCATTTTCTTAAAGCCATTATCTGCTAATCTATGGCTAGGATGCTTTGCGTTTTTTATCTACACAGGCTTCGCCATATTGATACTGGAGCCAAATATTAGGTCTTCCCTCAAGGGTTCATTATCAGGATATCTTGGAACTATAGTGCATCTATCACTGTTTGCATATCGTAAGTAAAAGTTTTTTTTTTACTAGAAAAAAGGTCTAAACAATACCTACAGATTTTGTTTAATCTGAAAAGAAATGTTGAATCTATTGGCTACCATAATTAGTAGATCTGTAATTACTTAACAAACTACTAATTTTGCAATTAAAATTGTAGAAGAGAAGCTAAAGAGCAGCTATCGAAGATAGTTTGTTATAATATGGTTCTTCGTTCTCCTTGTCTTGGCATCGAGTTATACTGCTAGTCTAACCTCCATGCTAACGGTACAACAGCTTCAACCAACAGTAACTGACATCTATGATATCCAACGGACGGTGAATATGTTGGATATAAAAGTGGTTCCTTTGTGGAGGGCTTGCTTGAGGAGCTCAATTTTGATAGATCAAAGATGAGAGGTTACTACCCCGAGGAATTTGCAGAGGCCCTTGACAGAGGAAGTGCAAATGGTGGAGTTTGCTGCAATCGTCCATGAAATACCCTACATCAAATTGTTCCTAGCCAAAAATTGCAAGTCATATACTATGGTTGGCCCAATTTACAAGACAGCAGGGTTGGATTTGTAAGTTTAACATTAATTATTCATATTCATATGCCAGACACTGATTGCATCAACATGCTTACACATACAAAAAGTTCTTCCCAAATGACAACAACAACCTGTAGTTAATTAAAGAAAGAATCCTCGATAATTAATAAGCATGTTATTGTGTCTCAGCAGATAAAAACCAAGAGTCGGTATTATTCAACACATAATCTTATGTACCACTAGGGAAACAAAGGAGCATTCTTTTCATGTTCACTTTGTTCGTTAATCTTTAAAGCATGGATACCATATTTACCTTTCCGATCTCCAATTTATGGACAGCTTTTCCCAAGGGCTCTCCCACTAGTCGCCGACATTTCAAGAGCAATCCTCAACATAACGGGTGGCAATGACATACTCCAAATTGAGAAGAAATGGATTGGAGACTCAAACTGCCGAACAGTGGTAGTATCACCGTGGAGTCAAACAGCCTGAACTTTCTCCAGCTTCTGGGGCCTTTTTCTCATCACAGGAGTTGTTTCCACTATCTGTCTACTAATATTTGCAACCATGTCACTCCGTAAAAAATGGTCAAAGAAGATTAACTCAATGAGAGTTGAACCGAACATGATGAGATAATTGATATTGAAGTCTTACCTACCAATTAACGAAGAGGACGACCAAGTCGGTTGATGCTGTTGGCATAGCACCTGCAGAAAGTGACACTGACACTTCACTACAAATGCCAACACGATATCATGATCTGAATTTTTAATCTAGTTGAGTTTTACAGGTTGTATTAGCTGTATGGATAATTCAAAGTATTTTCAGAATTCCCAACTACTTTCCTACTTGGAGACCATACTAGAGGCGTTAGTTGTTACATTAAGTAAATTTATATGGTTTGTATGAATTAACTTGAAGTATTATTTTAATATAATGTGTGTTATTGCAAAACACGGTCTGCTTAATATATACTCCAATTAATTTAAGGCATGGACTTCCAAACAACAACATGCATTATTATAAAAGAAACTTGCTAGTTATTAAATTGATGGACCAAAAATGAAAAGGATGCCATTGTCCTAGCCTCTTGAATTTGCAAAGGAGTTTAAAGAACCTCAAGGCCAAGTACAAAGAAGGCACAGTGATCAACACTTAATTACTTTTGCAATGCATAATGACATGTCATCTGCTTCCTACACACCGTATCTGCATGATATCTGATGTGTCATTCTCTTTCTGGATGCAAAACAATCAAACTACAATTTACAGATATTATCGAATTAATTCTCATCATGCATGATTCCGAACGCCATCATGTTACTTAAATCATGGTGACAACCCAAAGCCAAAATGAGATAAATCGCCAACAACAGTTAGATTGAGAATTTAATGAGAAATGAAAAGAGGAATAAGAGAGAAAATATAGACCATGGACTTGTTGCGAAAATGAGGAGATAGGACTGAATTGGATTGAAGGGAACATGATCGAGGAGATAGGACTTAAATTGGATTGAAGGGAACATGATCGAGGAGATAGGACTTTAAATTGGATTGAAGGGAACGTGAAGAGGCACACTAGCAAGGGAGTGTCCATTTAAGAAATTAATTTTGAGAATGATTGGTTGACAGCATAGTCACAGATTCGTGAATAAATTGTTTTTTTGGTGATGGCAAACAGAATGGAGAATTATTCAGTTGACCGAATTTTGTGAACTTTACGAATTATTCGAGATTTTTTTTTTTGCTCCCTTCCATTGTGGGACTGAGATCTCTGATTCAGATAATTCCGAATAATTTCCGAATTATTTTTCCGAATTCACAAACTTTTTGATTCCGCCGAAACCGAACCCGAATAATTTATTTGTCACTATGGTTGAGAGAGCACGAATGAAGCATACACCTGTTTCTAAATACATAACTGTGTTTGGAGATTGAGCATAATCATACATAGTTGATTCCGTATGAACCATGTTTATTCGGATGAGATTATTAAACAACAGTGTACAAATGTTGGTACTTTTGTTACATGGTTTCTTTTATTGTCTGTGTATGTTGGACTTATCTTCGCACGTGTGCCTTCTTCTTTTTCACACTATTTATTTGGAAGTTTTCTGAAACCGTGTATGATATGCTTTGTATAATTAACATTTTACAGTAGTGTCAGTCGTTACACGCTGTTTATTTTTACAGTAATGTCACTAGTCAGCTCAAAATTCAAACGGAAACATCCTAGTTGGAGCTATACTCTATTTGGACACACTTATGGGCAAAATGGCTGAAACAAGCATTGCAATGGCTGTGGCAGATTTCTACACGGTGAATTGGGAATTATAATACCAGACTTGTGCTCTATACCAGATATTGCAACAAGAATAATAGGCTACATTAGGAGGTAGTTATCAACTTATTTAAAATGTACAAATATTTTAATGATCCTAACAAGTATTATTAATTTTATTTCGATGTTAATAAAAATTCATTACTTTAGAAAATTAGTCATTAAACATACATTGGTCAATCTGATTAAAAAGTCAATGGTCATTCATAGTTTAGTACGCTACATGATTGTACAATGTAATAAATCTAATTGAAATCTGTCAGCCCAATTTCTTGGAATCGATCTTCCGTGGCCGCAGCCCCATTTTTTCTTTCAAAAAAGTCGATCGATTTTGCATTCGGGCTGCAAAATTCATAAAAGGTCAATCGATTTCCATACTAGGAGCTGCACACAAAAATTCGTAGTTCGTTAATCGATTTGAGTTTGATTTGAAAAGTTCGTGAAAATTTGATTCGAATTGAGTTCGTTCGAATTAATTCAAACCAAACTCAAATTGAATCGTTTGAAATAAGTTCGCAAACCAAACTTAGTTCGAAATTAGCTCAAACGTGAACAGTTGATTTCTGCTGATAATTTATGTTCGCTGATGAAAATATAAGGCCGCCAAATCCATAATTATTCTCAGTTCTAACTTAAATTATATTTTGAATACTTTAAATATTTGAAAACTTTGGTGATGTTGCTCTTGTTGGTTATTTGTAATACTTTGGATACTGTGATTGTATTGAACTTTGATTGATTGTACTAAACTTTGGTGTTTGATATAAATTTTGGTATTTGTAATGAATTTTGATATAAACTTTGGTGTACTGTGTAATTAGAATTTAGAATGTCTGAGTTTTTATTGATGTGTTCTAATTTCAAACTATGGCCCAATCATATGTCATAGCTCGTAAGTCGTAACAAAGTTCGTAAAATTTCGAAATTGACTTCGTAAAAAAGTTTGATTCGAAATTAATTCAAACCAAACTCAAAATTCGATTCGGTTCGGTTCGTTTGCAGCAGTAGACCATTACTTGTTTTTTTTTTTTCAAATTCTAACCCTCATAAACAATCACATTAATTTTTTAAGACACAATAAACAATCACATTGGGGCCTGCACTGCTGCCACGAAAAAATTATCTGCAGCCAAAACATTGTCGTCAGTGGTGTTGCAAAGAGCCGGAGAGAGCACAAATTAATGTTGCCACGCTGATTTCGCCACAGAATATCGCAAGGCCGACAAAAGATGCGCATTCGTCGCTCAGAGGATGCGAATTCGTCGCTCATCCCCATGCCCATCCTCATGACCTCATTTGTTGTGGATGCAGGGTGAATTAACACGAGTTTTATCCTACGGGCCTTGTAAACACAAAAAGAAAAATAAAGTTAGTACGATTGGTTTTCGAAAAGTATCTGGAAGCCCATGGGCCTTGCATCTATGGGGAGGAACTGTATAGTTCCTACAAGCCATTACGCAATTTTTGTCCAATAGGATCTTCCTGGGCGGACGCTTCTGCCCTCTCGTCTCCGGCTCTCCGCCTCCGCTGCCTTGGAACTTGGGGCTGGAGCAAGGTGGAGATCGTAACCACCACACTCACCTCTGCAGATTTCGCACCCTCCGCTACAGCGAACTCTCTCTCTCTGTCTATCAAGTAACTCACCTCCTCTAGTTAAATGCGACAAAAAAAAAAAAATTACGGGAGAGATTACAACAAGCAATAAATTCTAAATCTCGGTTAAATGTAACTACAATTTTTTGTTTTGTTTTGTTTTTGACAGAAGAAGATGCAATAGATTGGTGACAATATTGGGCCCATTATTGGGAAAACTTGTGGTCATTCATTGGCAAACTTGCAGATAATTACAAATTTATGTATGTATGAACTAGAATAGGGCTGCAAACGAACCGAACCGAATCGAACTTACCTCCAGTTTGAGTTTGGTTTGAATTAATTTCAAACTAGATTTGGTTTGAATTAATTTCAAATGAACTCAATTTCGAACGAAC